>VNJR01004377.1:0-313336 GCA_008042585.1 Drosophila punjabiensis | reverse complement strand
CTGGGTCCTGGGTCCTTGGACTTTTCGACTGGCGACTCACTAACACAATCCTGGAATCCTGGCTAATAAATGCCAGCCAATTCAAAGCAATTATTATATATATATATTATTGTATCTCGATAATAAAAGTTATCACTATATCAACATTTTGTTTTCCTTATCATAATACTAGGTCCTGGGTCCTTGGACTTTTCGACTGGCGACTCACTAACACAATCCTGGAATCCTGGCTAATAAATGCCAGCCAATTCAAAGCAATCAACTTAATTAACGATTTTTGGTGGGGCCATGATTCGGCTACATAATTAATTAAGCAGCGTCGAAATCAGCCAGCCAACAAAACAACAACAAAAAAAAGGATATAAGGACGAAGTGAATTCGCAAAGTCAGCATTTCGGGGTCACCAAGTGGATAAAGTCAGCTGAAACTGCACATACTTAAAGTCATCATGATGTTTATGATGATGGTAGATGAGTTAATTGAGAAGATAAACTTTAATCTAAATGAAAAGAATATCTGGAATATCTATCAAAATTATTCATAAATTTTAGAGAGTATTATTTCAAGGCCAAGGCTTGAAGTATACCTTAAAAAATAAACCTAACTGCAAAATATATTGTGTTATAAAAAAACCCCCTTTAGAATCTAAACAAAGTTCAGGATAACCGTTCAACGCGAAATGACTTAACGGAAAACATAAGTTTTGGACCAACTTTGACTCTCTGACTGACATTTTCCTAACCCCTTTAGGGCTCGGTGTGACACTTTGAATGATGTTCGGCTAATTAAGCGACAAACAATTACTATTGCTCCAGCACTTAACAAACCCAAGTCACTTGCGATGACAGACAGGCCAACACAGAAAGTGTTTCTAACAAAAAAGCCAGACATACACACAGGATGTGTGCGAAAGAGAGTATCGCACACTTAATTCATTTAACTCAAACATTTTCATTTATTTATCGCATTACTGGCGCTCCTTCCTCGGCGCTTAACCAACCCCAGTTGGCAGAGAGTTTTTTCGGCTAATGACTTCCTGCTTTTCCTAACGCGCTCAGCATCCGGCATCCCACACACCACACACACTCCCATGTGTGTGTGGGAGAGGGTTGCTTTGGACTCTGACTGACAGGGAGAGAGTGTGTAGTGTGCGGGGTAAGTGGGGAAGGAGAAGGCGCATCAAGCTCATTGAATGCTTTTGGCATGTTGCCCGGCTCGACACCATTATTTCTGGTAACAAGATAATTGTATAATGAAATCCAAACAACACTTGGTGAGCTCTCGGCATGGAGCCGGTCACCACTTGAACCACCACCCACAACCACCACCAGGCAGCATCATGGCCACCATCCTTCCACCGCAATGACTTGACGGCAAAGTTCGCTGGCTTTCTGTATTTTCTGTTTTTTGTTTTGGCTTTGGCTTTGGACTCGGAGACAAAGAGTTTTTGGGCGGTTTGGTTTTTGCCTTGACTGCTGATTGAGTGGCCAAAGTTGGTTCCTTTGATTAACAGAGAGGCATGTTTCCTAATTAAGTTTTTAGATCCAACAGTTCCTATATATTATTGTATCTCGATAATAAAAGTTATCACTATATCAACATTTTGTTTTCCTTATCATAATACCCTTTCGATAAGTTAAAATCAGTGATTACAATTTGCTCACTAATTTACTTTTCCTGCTGATAAAGAAAGCTATACAAATTCATGAACTTTAGTTGCTTAATTAAATTTCCACACAAGTTGATTCCGATAAATATCTTTGTGCTAAAACCCATAGGAGCAATCCCCAGTCAGGGATGTCCTTTGGCCAAAAATAACTTCCCCTTTTCTCTGCTGTTAATTTCATTCCATTCACATGGAAGTAAAGTGTCTTGTCATGGTCTCGTGCCTTTTGTTTTCATGTTTCCTGTTTTTTTGTTTCCTTCCTTTTGTTTTTCCCCTTTTGGGAGTGACAATTGATTGACGGGAAAAGTTAATGGCTTACTTCTGGAGAAATACTTAAAGAAGTGCGTCTGCTTTTTGGGGGTAAACATAATTGAAACATCTCGTCCTTTTTCGGGACTCGAAAAGCTGCAAGAGCATATCAAGTAGATAGCACACATGCCCATATGCAAAGCCGCTCAGAGAGCACTCACCGAAATCCTCTCGCTCCCTCACTCACTCTGCCTCTGCGAGAATCCTGGCATCCTGGCATTACCTAGAGCCATCAGTCAGTGAAAAAAGAAAAAAGCAACAAAAAAACGAAAAAGAAAGGAGAGAAACGTCAGCAGGAGTAGGGCAAAAAATAATAATACTTTGCTCCTCTCGGGCAGGGGGGCAGAAAATAAAGACATAAAGCAAACAAATGCCGGCATCGAGGAGGAAATATGGGAGGAGCCATCCACCGGATGGGAAGGTGGATTCAATGGCTGACTGGCAGTGGAGTGGCTTTTAGTGCGTTCAAGCAGAAAAATATATAGAAAACAATAAACCGAAATTACAACAAGGACGGCACACCGAAAATATTGGCAAACAAAAATGTTTATAAGCCATAAAGCATTCGCCAGCCTCAGCTGCATATTCATATAAATATTTGCATGCTAAATTTTGATGACTAGTTATATATTTTCCAACACAACAGGCACTCTTTCTCCCCCTCTCTTGATGGAGATACTTCAAAAAAGGTTGGCATATTTCAGAGGCATTAATGAAGTCCTCCCAACAAAGGGGATTCCCGACTGAATGCAGCCCCTGATATTAAGTATTCCCATCCTTCGGGGCTGGATATCCTCCGAATGCATTCAAATTTCAGCTGCAGACAAGGCAAAGTACAAAGAAAAAGTTGCTGCCAAGAATATTCCCGGAACAAAAGGAATCCCCTGTAAATATTCCAAAAGTCATTGATATGGCCCGAGCGGAATCATATTCTTTTTTTGTGTATTTTTTTCGGTGGGATGTGCCAATGCCAATAAGCAGACAAGTGCCACCTCCGCAAAGGGGACACGTATCAAACCTATTCCAAGTGAAATTCCAGGCTCTCCACTCCCTACTTTCCGTGGAAATCCAATTGTCGTCGTAGACAAAAATCCTTGGCGTTTGGCACACAATAATAAAAGCGTCGGCGAACAAAAAAAAGGCAAAAGCCAGAAGCAATCTATCGAAAAGGATTTATTTGCCTGCCAGGAATTTATATTTATATATATATGTATATATTCCTATATTTTGAGCGGTACTGAGCCTTCGCTCATATGCAAAAGCCAATGGGATGCCGTCAGCTTATTGATAGAAAATCACAGAGCAGGCAAAAAATTGTACCCTCAAATATTTGCCAAGCCATCTCCACTCCGATACACATAATATATACCGAATATAGCATATACATTTATGTATTTCCCCATATAATAACTTAGTTTGATCCCGGAACATAAAATTTAACGGTGGACACTTGTGTTTGTCGTCTGCTCGTCGGATTTGCGTCACAATATTGACAGTACAACGGGGCGTATGTGCAATGTGCTAGCCACTAAGCTCCCTCTTTATCAAGTTTTCCATGTCTGGCATGGCGCTCAGGTGGAGCTGGTAACTGGTACTTGGTAACTGGTAACTGGGAGTCTGCCAGCTGCTCCCTAATCAAACTTTTTCAATACATCGCGCATTAAAAACGAGTTGACAAACTGCAACACAAAACTTTGACCAAGTCCCGGGACCTGCTAAGTCTCCGGGTTAACTTGGCTCCCAAGGAAAGGAGATGGAACTACAACGAACGTGAGTCACGCCAACACATCTGTACTTATAGCCAGCCAAAGTGCAGCAACAAATTGCATTTCAAAAAATGGAAAAAGAAAAAAATGGGAACGGCGGAGAAAAACTTTGTCCCCCCCTTGCATTTGAGTAACATCTTGGAAAATGCGGGGGGGAGTAAGTTCTTCTTTCTGCCAAGTTTACGGTAGGAAAAAGGTGCCTGACAATCGCATTACTCATACGCAATGTGAGACCATTTCCAGGAGGCATGATTAATGAGGCGGCTGCTGTTGACATCCCCGAAAGCAATTTGAATTATAGCAGGAAATAGACATAGTTCCCTGTGATAAGTCATCAGCGAAAGGAGGAGACTCGAGCTCGAGCGGGTCAGCTGGTCCAGACAGTTGTCATTAATTCTGGACAACAAGGAGCGGGAGAAGGATATGGCAGCGGAGACCAAGACCGAGACGGATTTCTTGAGCTGACCGCAGGGCACAGCGACAGTTTCATGACAATTTAACACAAAAAAACACCGAAGCGAACTGAACTGAGAGTAGCTGAGCTTACTATATGGTACAGAGAGAGAAATATGTATTAAAATAAAAATAAATAGAAATTTGTAAACTATTAATAATGCTAAACAAAGTAAGATTGAGCAGGAGGTTCTAAAAATTATTTAAATGTAATTTATATGGACCTTAATCAAAATATTTAGACTTATACATCCTTTAAATCTCCTTAACCTGCTCCAAACTTATAGTTTTCATCTTATATTACTAACTATTCTTTTTAATTTTGTTCATTTGATAAATATAATTATTTCTAAAAGTGCATTTACACAACAATTCCTGCTGGAAGGACAGCCAAAACACACAGCAGTCCTGAGTGGCAGTGGAAGCGTAATCGATGCGGCACACATTAGATTGTTGCCCAGAGAGTGAGCTAAGAGCTGAAGTGAGCTGGAATCCTTGGCCACTGGCCACCAGCATCTCAAGTGCTACCCAAAACTGACCTCTCCGAGGGCTGCTCCTTTCGCCGCTGCTGCTGCTGCTGCTTTTTATCCCAAGCTGCTGCTTCGTTTATCATTTGTTGTTCACTTGTCGAAATTTTATTGCTGCAATCTTGTTTGTCGTCGTCGTCGTCGTCTCGTCCTTTTCCCTTTGCTCGTCAAAGGACAGCGCTCGCTGGGGGACATTTCAAATGCCTTACTAAAGGACACACTCGGGCACAAACACAACAGAGGGGAGCAGAGATATAACTAGGATTTTTTATAGAGTTTTATATATATTTTAGGATAGAAAATATATTTATTTTGCTTTAGTTTTTTTGATAACTTTTATATATATTTTGACATATTTTTTAAATGATTTTTTTCTTGTTTAAAAACATATTTAAGACTCCTTTCTTATCCTTTACTATTTTTTCTGTCTCAGCTGTTATAAAACCACTTGAGCCAGAGGCGTAGTCGCTTTCTGAATGAATATTCGTGTCCCTTTCGAGTCCTGCCGCCCACGCAACTGGTCGAGTGAGCAGAAGTTTCCTTCTAGCCGAGATTCCAAGAGCACTGGACATTATTGTTGTTCTGTTTCCCTGGCTGAAAATGCGTCTAATAAGCGAGCGAGTGTGTGTCTCGGGTGAGCGCATTACGTATACGTAATATACATTTATATATACTTATATATAAGTGCATCACATACATATATCCCTGCCAGCAATTTAAAGGGTGACTGACTGCCTTTAAACTGCTGCTGCTCCTGCTTCTCGGCCAACAATGATGGCAAATATTTCAAGAAAATTAGTTCCTTTGTTCCTGGTTCTGGAGACAAAAGGAGCGAAATTTTTCCGCAATCAGCGAAAAGAGCCACCATAAAAAAAAGTGGTCAAACAGAGGGAAATAGAAAGGAGAAGAAAAATCAATAAAGTGCAGTTAATACAGGGATTAAATATTTGGAGGGATTTCCTGCTTAGCTCCTCTTTAAGTTGGCGATAAGAGGAAATCCATAGCGATAAGAGGAAATCTATTTTATGGCCCAGACACGCACAGTGAGTGGCAACAACTACATGGAGCAACCACAGTGCTTCGAAGGTCTACATGTGTCAGCAGGAAAGGCAATGAATTGTTTTTATGTGCTAATGTCCAGCCGGGTCCTGGTCCTAGTCCTCCTCACTTTGCATGCCCGACACGTAAGGCGATTTGATTTCAATTTCCCAGATTCAGCTAGCCAGTGTCACTTCGCCTTTCTCCGGTTTTCACCGCCTTTCTCCCCTCTTTGCCTCATGAGTTGGCAAGTTTTCGGCACACCGCTGCGTATACTTGATATGATTTGGGGCCAACCATCATCGGAGATAATCAGTGGGAATTTCAGGCACTCGAGGCATTCGAGAGCGACCGTAAACAATTTCTGTGATCGAATTCGCAAAATATAATTCGATTAGAGAGCAATCGATCGATCGATCCAAAGTTAAGCCGGTTTTTCCAGCTAAATATAAATATTTCTTAATAGTATAATTTTTTCTTCTCTTTTTTTTGGCAGTACAAAAGTCATCAAAAGCCGTTCGATTTATAAAGAAATCTATGCTTATCACACGTATCACAGAGCCAAGTGCTAGACGTCTGACGCCGCTCTTTCATGAAGTGAAGTGCGTTTAATTGAAAGCCTGCGGTGTGTAATCTCTCTTTCGATAACGGAAGACACTTCTCTACGTATTTGGACAATCGAAGCCTGATAAGTAGCCCCACATCCTATCGAGCGTGATAAGCATTTTCAGCACGCTTCAAACAAACAGCCGTGACTAGAGGCCCGGCCCCAGATCGATGGTATATAAGGTGCAGCTCCTTCAGTTAGCGAATCATTCGTGCTTCGATCAATCATGAAAGTGCTCGTAGTCTTCGCCCTCGCTCTGGCCACCGCCTCCGCCGGCCTGCTGCCCCAGCAGCTGCCCGTGCACCCCAAGGACCTGCCCGAGGTGCCCTCGATTGAGGGTCGCATCACCAACGGCAAGACCGCCACCGCTGGCCAGTTCCCCTACCAGGTGGGACTTAGCTTCGGCAGCAGCAGCGGCAGCTGGTGGTGCGGTGGCTCCATCATCGACAACCAGTGGGTGCTGACCGCTGCCCACTGCACCAGCGGTGCCTCCTCGGTGACCATCTACTACGGCGCCACCGTCCGCACCAGCGCCAAGGTTACCCTGACCGTTTCCAGCTCCAACTTCATCCAGCATGCCAGCTACAACTCGGCCGTCCTGAGGAACGACATCTCCCTGATCAAGACCTCCGCTGTGAGCTTCACTTCCGACATCAACAAGGTTGTGCTGCCCTCGATCGCCAGCAGCTACTCCACCTATGCCGGACAGAAGGCTATCGCCTCCGGCTGGGGCAAGACCTCTGACTCCGCCTCCGGGGTGGCCAGCACCCTGCAGTACGAAACCTTCGAGGTTGTGTCCGTTGCCACCTGCCAGGCCACCTACGGCACTCTGGTCGCCACCTCCAAGGTCATCTGCATTGCCACGCCCAACAGGGTCTCCACCTGCAACGGTGACTCTGGCGGCCCCCTGGTCCTGTCCAGCGACAATAAGCTGATCGGTGTCACCTCGTTCGTGTCCAGCGCCGGCTGCGAGTCCGGTGCCCCCGCCGGCTTCACCCGTGTGACCAGCTACCTGGACTGGATCAAGACCAACTCCGGAGTTTCCTACTAAGCACTTTTCAATCAATAAAAACGATCAATGATTTAATAATTGGACTTTCTTTGGGCGGGTTTATCGCAAAGATTGGAATCTTTGTTTTCTAATTAAATTCTTGGTTTTATAATTTCGATTTTTGAGCATTTCCGTTAACAATTAAGAAAGCTTTAAATTTAAAGATAGATAAACTTAATTAAGTCCTAGGGCCTAATGATGATTAATAAGATCTTGGGAACTCACAAGAAAATGTTGTAAGAAACATTGCTTGTGCCAACACATCTAATTTTCACAGCAACTTAATAATACCTTCAATGTTTATCTTTCAATTGTTCATAAATTCTAGGTATATATCTGCAACAGTCTGCTCCTTATTATTTTCTATACTTTATACAGAATTTTCTACCTGAAGCCGCCAAAAAGTATACCAAGACTTCGCCAAGATCTTTATTATGCATCTCATTCTAAGTGCACAATAATAATAAAGCACTTGAACTTAGAAATTGAACTTGAACTTTTTACGGGACTCTATTATCAGGAGCATTTAGCCTACATTTAGGACATGGCGATATCGGATGAATTGGTTAAAGACAAAGAAACTCGTGTTTGCCGGCAATATAATATGAACAATGAGCCAATATATACAATTTGGTATAAATAAGGCCAGAATCGTTGCCGAAAATCATTCGTTGCAACAATGAAAGTGACTGCTGTGCTCCTACTTGCTCTGGCCAGCGCCTCCGCTGGCACCCTGTCCAACTTTAAGCCAGTTCATCCTCGTGACAGGACCATAGATCATCAATCCTTTGAAAGCCGAATTATTGGTGGACAAAATGCCGCTGACGGACAAATACCCTACCAAGTGGGCATTGTATTTAACGGTTTATGGTTTTGTGGTGGCTCCATCATCGACAACCGTTGGATTTTGACCGCTGCCCACTGTACTGACGAGTAAGTAAACAGAAGCTAAGTATTCCTCAATAATAACATTTTATTCACTGGCAGTGCTGCTTTCGCAACAATTTACGCTGGAAGTACTACTCTGGAGAGTGGCGTAAGCCAATCGGTCTTCAGAACTAATTTTAGACAACACTCCGACTACAAACCAGACAAATTTGAGTACGATATCTCTCTGATCAAGTTGGATGAACCATTTGAATTTGGCCCTACGATTGGTAAGATCGGATTGCCTCCGCTCACCGGACCTTACGATACCTACGCCGGCCAGAAGGTCATAATTTCGGGCTGGGGACTTACTGCAAATCAAGCCACAACCTTACCTCGGGTCCTACAATACGCCATTGTTAAGGTTATACCCAACTTGTTATGCAGTCTGTCATATCCGTTCATCATAAAAGACTCACATATTTGCACTAGCGTAATCGGTGGAAAGGCCACTTGCAATGGAGATTCCGGCGGTCCCGCGACCATTGACGTCGGATCCACAGGAAACATACAAGTGGGGATTGTTTCGTTCGGATCAGGCCTTAGATGCGATAAACTTCCATGTGGCTTCACCCGTGTAACCGCTTTTCGGGGTTGGATTAACCAAAAAAGCGGAATTTAATATCATGCAGGATTATTTGGTTTCAATAATATTTCTATACATATTCTATACTCTTTATATTCTGTAATCAAGGTCATAAAAATTAAATAAACTCATATTATATGTGCAGAAAACTCGAATTTTAGTTGGCAAACTAATAATGCATTGTTTTTATGGATTTTCTAAGATATAATCTCGTCTACATAGGCTTTTTGACTTGGATTCTTTTTATTTTCTCTGCAATTAAACGGGAGATAAATGGAGGCCTTAATTTCCTTCTTAGAATTATAAAATTAACATAATGTTTTGTAGCATATTTTGAAGCGTGGCAATTAAATAAATATAGGAATTTATTAAAAAAATCTAACATTAACATATAACATTACAACTTGTTTTAGCAAAAGATTTTTGAGCGTTGATCTTAATATATTATATTGAGTTAATCGCTAATCTATCGATCTGTGTTTATTGTTCAAAAGTTGCAATTAGATTATTTTGTCCAAAAACTGCAGAGCAGTATAGGTAACTAATAACATGTCATAAGCCTGGACTTACTTCACGATTAAGAAGGGCACGGTACAAATTCTGTATTCTTTTTAATTTCGCATATTTAAAAGTCAAAGGTTAAGCCCAACATTAATTCTTATAAATACTTATAATAATAGAAGAATTCTAGCAAAAAAAAGTATAGGTTTATTTTTAAGAAATTCTGAGTACGAATATATAATATGCGTATTCCTAAGTAAATATTAGAACGGGCTTAAGAATATTTCTTAAAATATATTATAATAAAATATATTTAAATAATAATTTAAATAATAGTTATAACCTCTCATACCTCAAAGACAATCAATGTTTGTTATTGATTTGATAAGAAATGTTAAACATATTGTTTTAACGATAAGTTGCTCAAGTCGTTTATTTTTTACACCTGCTTAGCTCATTATAGATTTCTTTCCATAAATACAAGAGTATTAATAAGTATTAATAAGATTAATAAGTTTTTGGGACTCAAAATATAAATCTAAGATGGTGGAACTCACAAGAAAATGTTGTGAGGAACATTGTTACTGCCAACACATCTTACTTGCACAGCAACTTGAATGTTTAATAACTTCAATGTTTATTATTCAAATGTTCTTCATTTTTAGAATATATCTGCAACAATTTTTATACAGATTTACCTATCTGAAGCCGCCAAAAAGTATGCCAGGACTTCGCCAAGTTCTTTATTATGCATCTCATTCTAAGTGCACAATAATAATAAAACACTTGAACTTAGAAATTGAACTTGATCTTATCCATTATCAACCATAATCAGAACCATTTAGCCCACATTTGGGACATGGCGATATCGGATGAATTGGTTAAAAACAAAGAAACTCGTGTTTGCCGGCAATATAATATGAACAATGAGCCAATATATATAAAATTTGGTATAAATAAGGCCAGAATCGTTGCAGAAAATCATTCGTTGCAGAAATGAAAGTAACTGCTGTGCTCCTACTTGCTCTGGCCAGCGCCTCCGCTGGCCCCCTGTCCAACGTTAAGCCAGTTCATCCTCGTGACAGGACCATAGATCATCAATCCTTTGAAAGCCGAATTATTGGTGGACAAGATGCCGCTGACGGACAAATACCCTACCAAGTGGGCATTGTATTTAACGGTTTATGGTTTTGTGGTGGCTCCATCATTGACAACCGTTGGATTTTGACCGCTGCCCACTGTACTGACGGGTAAGTAAACAGAAGCTTAGTATTCAGCGATCTTGAATAATTATATTTTATTCAATGACAGTGCTGATTTCGCAACAATTTACGCTGGAAGTACTACTCTGGGGAGTGGCGTAAACCAAACGGTCTTCAGTAATAATTTTAGACAGCATGCCGGCTACGACTCAGAGAGCATTGTGAACGATATCTCCCTGATCAAGTTGGATAAACCATTGGAGTTTGGTCCTAGGATTGGCAAAATCGAATTACCGCCGCGCACCGGACCCTACGATACTTTCGAGGGCCAGACGGTTATGGTTTCGGGCTGGGGACAAACTAAAGATCACGACACAAGCCTACCTCGGATTCTGCAGTACGTCAAGGTTACGGTTATTTCCAACCTCAAATGCGCTGAGACCTATGGGGATTTCATAAAAGATTCAAATTTGTGCACTAGCACAGCCGGTAGAAAGGCCACCTGCTATGGTGATTCCGGCGGACCCGCGACCATTGATGTCGGATCCATCGGAAAAATACAAGTTGGAATCGTTTCGTTCGGATCAAGCGCAGGGTGCGCCAAGCATCCAAATGGATTCACCCGTGTAACCTCATTTCGGGGTTGGATTTTCGACAACAGCGGAATTTAATATCATGAAGGATTACTTGATTCCAATAATATATTTATACATATTCTATATTCTTTATATTCTGTAACCAATGTCATAAAAACCAAATAAACTCATATAATATGTGCAGAAAATTCGAATAATATACTTTTTTCGGATTTTATAAGTTATAATCTCGTCTCCATAGACCTTTTCAGTTGGATTGTTTTGATTTTCTCAACAATAAAACGGGAGATAAATGGAGGCCTTAATTTCCTTCTAAGATATTTGAAATTAACACAATGTTTAATAGCATATTTTAAAGCGTGGCAATTAAATAAATTTATAAATATGTTACAGAAGATTGTATGGTCACTATGTAACTAATAAAATGTCATAATCCTGGACTTACTATCCGATTAACCCGGAATCTTAGCAGTAAAAAAATGTCAAATATCAAAGGTTAAACCGAAAAAAATTATTAGTTTACTTATAAAAACCCCCTAAATACGAATATATAATATGCGTAAAGCAAATATCTGAAACGGCTTAAAAATATATAACACAATATATATTGTAATATACAATAAAAATTCATTAATAATATTTTTTATCTTTCATATCCAAAAGACAATCAATGTTTGTTATTGATTTCTTAAGAAATGTTAAACATATATCATGATAAGTTGTTCGATTCGTTGATTTTTCACACCTTATCAGACTCCTGCTCATTATAGATTTCTTTCCATAAAATACAAGAGTATTAAAATAGAAGAAATAAGAAGTATATATGATCGAGCCAATTATCTGCCTTTAAAAAGTGGCTTGTAAATTTTTGACTTAACTGATTGGGAATATTTTTAGGAAAACGATGACACCGCAGAGTATATAACGAAGAACAAGGCTTTGTAGAAGCCAAAAGTGATCGAACCATGAAAGTGGTAGGAGTTCTACTTATTTCGGCCTTGGCCCTGGTGGCTGCCGTTGAGAAGCCCGTTCCGTTCAAGGATATGCCGCTGGGCAAGAATATCAGCGGACGGATCACCAATGGATATCCTGCGTACGAGGGCAAAGTGCCTTATATTGTGACTCTGCTGTTCGACAACGGCGCTGGCAGTGGCTGGTACTGCGGTGGTTCCATCATCGGCAACACCTGGGTCCTGACCGCCGCCCACTGCACCCACGGTGCCAACTCCGTGACCATCGGCTACGGCGCCGTGTGGCGCCAGCAGCCTCAGTTCACTCATGTGGTGCACCAGAGCAACTTTATCCAGCACCACGCCTACGACACGCGCACCATTAACAACGACATCTCGCTGATTCGCACTCCGCACGTTGACTTCTGGTCGCTGGTCAACAAGGTGGAGCTGCCGCGCTACGAAGATCGCTACAACAACTACTACGGCTGGTGGGGACTCCTCTCCGGCTGGGGCAAGACCTCCGACGAGGGCGGTGTCTCTGACTACCTCAACTGCGTGGACATCCAGATAGCCGATAACTCCATTTGCGAGGCCCACTATGGCACCACGACCATCACCCCGAACCACGTTTGCATCGCCACGCCGGAGAACAAGGGATCCTGCAGCGGTGATTCCGGCGGGCCGCTTGTCCTGCACGACGACAACCGTCAGGTGGCCATTGTTTCCTTTGGATCCTCGGCGGGCTGCCTGTCCAACAGTCCCAAGGGTATGACCAGGGTGACCAGCTACTTGGACTGGATCCGTGACAACACGGGCATTTCCTACTAGAACTTTAAATGGGTTTTTGGACATTAAATAAAATGAATTCGATGGCTGCAAAGATGGATGGTGTTTTGAACAAAATAAAGAAAATTTAACGAAATAAATACAATACAGAATGAACAGTAAAGAAATTAACAAAAAAAATAAGCAAAATAATGAATAGAATGTAAAGAAATCTTCAAACTCTTTTTGCTTCAAATTGCATATCAAAAGTTTATTTAAAATCGCGTTTAGTAAGCAATTCCAGTATGATCCCGAATCCAGTCCAAGTAGCTAGTGACGCGCACCATTCCCTTGGGTCCATTAGACAGGCAGCCGGCGGAGGAGCCAAAGGAGACGATGCCCACCTGGCGGCCACCGTCATGGAGCACCAGCGGGCCACCAGAGTCGCCGCTGCAAGTGCCCTTGTTCTCGGGCGTTGGAATGCAGATGAGGTCGCCGGAGAAGCTGCCGTAGTAGTTCTCGCACACGGAGTTCTCGCCAATCTGAACGTCCACGCAGTTCAGGTACTCGGAGACACCGCCCTCGTCGGAGGTCTTGCCCCAGCCGGAGACGAGAGCCCACCAGCCCTGGTAGTTGTTGTAGCGATCGTTGAAGCTGGGCAGCTCCACCTTGTTGACCAGCGACCAAAAGTCCACATGCGGAGTGCGGATCAGCGAGATGTCGCCGGATCCATGCTCGATAAAGTCGTTACGGCTAACCCAGTGCGTGTACTGCGGTTCCAGGCGCCACAAAGCTCCATAATAGATGGTCACCGCTTCCATGCCGTCGGTGCAGTGCTTAGCCGTCATTACCCAAGTGTGGCCAATGATGGAGCCGCCGCACCAGGTGCCGCCGCCGTTTCTGGTGAATCCCAGGCCCACCTGGTAGGGCACCTTACCCTCGTAGGCCGGATAGCCCATGGTGATGCGTCCCTCGATCGAGGCCTTGCCCACAGGCACATCCTTCCAGAAGACTTTCTGCTCGAGAGCCAAGCTGGAGGAGATCACCCCCAGGAGCAGGACCGCTAGCACCTTCATTATGCGCCAAGTAAACACACTTTATGAATTAATTTCCAGTCTTGGAGGTGATTTTATAGCATTCGATTTGGCCGGAAACGTATGTATAAACCTGATTATTGTCGCCTGATTTACAATATAAAGATAAGGTTAAATGGCGGATTTATCTATCGGCGGGGAGCTGCGGCAACTTGACGAAATCTTTCCAAACAAAAACTGGCACTTTCGATAAGATTTAAATGTCGAGCTGGATTTATTACAGCAATTTAATTAAATTGTTTATACTTCAACACGTGGAAAAAGAAATAATGCAAATTTCTTAAAAATAAATGAGATTTTTATTAGTGGAAAAATTTAATGGAATTTTAGAGTGATTTTTCTTGCATTTTTATTCGAAGCAATAAATATATATATTATATTTATTGAGTGTTTCAACCTTTAAATCACTTTGATGATTAAAAAATTAATCAGTTAATAACAGCCTTTAAATTTTCGAATTTTTAGTGTTTCATATAAATATACACAAATAAAAATACGTAAATAACGTAAGATAATATAAATTAAGCTTTCAGTAGATTTAAGTGTACAGTTTTCTTGAATATTTAATTTATATTCAACCAAAATATGGAAAAAATTGATTTTTACAGGTTTTTTGACGTTTTTTACTTCTTTTTAAACTTATTTTACATGAACGAAAGCCCAACGGTAATTTTCCAACACTATAAATAAATATCTGGCAACTCTGCTGTGCAACGGTCGGCATAAAACATATTTAAGTGTGACCTTATGACAATAAACCCAAAATACGTCCATGCTTTTCGTTCTCTGCGGTATTTTCCCCAAACAAGTGGTGAACGAAGGAGTCCATTATAATTTTTGTGTGATTTTTCCAACAATTTTCACAAGATTATGCCTGCCTACTGATGGGCCGGTAAACCAGAATGGATAACATTGTCTACGACTTTGCCAAGATCACGTTTCAGCCGAAGGAGGTCGGTCTGACCGAGAATCGGTGAGAATTTGGCAGGAAACATAAGTGGAACGCCTCTGATTTCTCCCCTTTCTCAGAAGCGGAGCAATTGCAAGCCACTCCTGGCGAGTGAAGGAGCTGACCATGACGGACATGGAGATGATGCGGAGCACGTCCATACACGGAGCATCGGGAGCAGGAGGCACCGAGTCGGAGGACGATGTGAGCAGCGAGTCCAATGCCTCCGATGATGTCGACTCGCAGCTGAGTCGCGGCGAGGACAACGACGACGACAGCGACTGCATTAGCGGCGGCGTCAGCTTTCGCTCCAGCCACCATGGAGGAGGAGGCAGCCGTTCCGGGGTCTCGCGTCGCCGGATGCCCTCCCGCGTGTCCAAGGACAACTTCAACCGCGTCTGCAGCGTCATTATGAAGCCCGCGAAGAAGAAGCAGCGCAAGGAGCTGAACACCAACGCCCAGACATTGCGCAGCATCGAGAAGCTCTACACGAATAAGCGGCTGAAGAAATTCACGCCTGCCAACCTGGAGACAATCTTCGAGGAGCCCAGCGACGAGAATGCCGCCGATGCGGAGGACGACAGCGAGGAGTGCTCCATTAGCAGCCAAGTGCGAATCGTCAAGTTCGGTGGACGCAAGCTGCGGCGCGCCATCTCCTTTAGCGATGGCCTGAACAAGAACAAGATGCTGATGAAGAAGAAAATCCGCCGGCAGAAGGTGAAGAAGACGTTTGGGAAGCACTTCGCTTTAAAGAAGATAACCATGACCGAGTTCCATGATCGCCTCAACAAGAGCTTCGACAGTGCCATGCTCGAGGAGGGCGAGGACGAGCAGCCAGGCGATGTTGCGGAGTTGCCCAAGACGGCCATGACCATGGAGGACATACAGCTGCCGGCGGGAGGTCAACTGCTGCTCCCAATGCAGCCAGCGGCCTTTAAGTAGACGTTAGAGAGAGACTGAAAGATCCATTAATTAATCCATTATCATTGCATCATTACAACCAACTATTTGATAGTGGCCAAGAAAAACTCGTACTGATACCAACTATGAAGCTAGGATTTACACACACGCTCGCCCCTAGGTTTAAGCGGAAAGAAGGAGCCCCCGATTCAAGTTTTATGTACGTGTAAATAGCAATTAGAGGAAATAAACTAAAGCTACACCTAAAACTAAACTTATCCAGCCATAGAATGCGATTCTGTGCTTAGTCAGTAAAGCAAAAGTATGAATAATTATAATAATAAGTAATAAACGTTGCAAAAAGTTACATATCCACACACACTGCCCTCGTCGGAGATTCTTTAATTATTCAGTTAAAAGAATACTTGTGCTTGTGCTTAGGTTTTGACCAGATTATTGTTTAAGTTCAGGGGAGCAACAGAAAGATTTTTTATTTATGTTCGAATATTTTTAATTTATATAAGTTTTTGTTAGTCTTAATGTAATATTTTTATCATTTCAAATCATTTTATTACTGGAATTTATAGATTCTGCTGATAAAAAGTATCATTGACACATAAACCAGCTTTGTTTTCTTTTTTTGGGAGATTTTGGAATGAGGTTTTCGGGTATAAAAAGAACTTTAGAAAAATAAAGGCTTGAAATATTGGAATTTATTTAGTTAATCAGAATGTATGATTTTCTTTTCCATTTAAAAGGATAATTATATTTCAAAAGTTCATAAGATTTAAAATATTAACAAGTTTTTTATCATTTTAAATCACTTTATTACAGGAATCAAAAGATTCTGCTGATAAAAAGTATCATTGACACATAAACCAGCTTTGTTTTCTTTTTTTTTTTTGAGATTTGAGGTTTTGATTTGAGGTTTGATTTGAGGTTTTCAGGTAAACTTTAGAAAAACAATGGGTTGAAATATTGGAATAAATTTAGTAAATCAGAATGTATGATGTTCTTTTCCATTTCAAAAGATGATTATTTATAAAAAGTTCATTCGATTTTAATTATTAATAAGGAACATTTAACTATTTATCATTTAAAGGAAGGTGTAAAAAAGTAAAACCTTATCTTTCATCTTTGAATTAGTTTTAATCACATTTTGAATTAAAAAAGTGTTAATGGCACTCTAAATTCATAGATATTAGTTCCTTAACTCGAGCAGGCATGCAAGGCGCTAAATATTCGATAAAAATACGTTACGCAGACGAATTGGGGGGCGGGAAATCTATGAGCTAACAAATGGAGCTACTGGGTGCCTGGCAATAAAATAAAATACAACACAAATAATAATAAAAATAAACCCAAAATCGAACGAGAAACGGAAGCGAAACGCACTTGAGGAGGCTTGGTATTGGCATGGCGTCTTTTGGGGGTTCCCCTCAGGGGGGCTTCACATTGTGCGAGCCGGGTGGCTCCTTAAGCTCAATTAAATAACGACCGGCGTGTGATTAGCAAGTGCAATAATAAAATGCAGTAACAAAAACGCGCCCATTAATGAGCCGAGTGCAACATGCAACGGGCAGCAACGATTATGCAGCGAATATAGACGCATATTGATGAGGATCGGAGAACGGGGGGACTGGGAGCCCCGACTGCTGGTGGCGCAGACATTTGCATAATCACGTAGTTGTGGCAGCCTCATTACATTCGACTCCGACTCCGACTCCGACTTCGATCCGATCCGATTCAATTCGATTTGAACATATCACCCGGCGAGGTTTATTTGCTTCGCTAGGCAGAGACAGACCGCAGTAATTTCCTAAATCGACAACAATGGCCAGGTAGCCATGTAGCCAGGTAACAGAAATACTTTCAACACCAAATAAAACTGATTATTTCAGCCAACTGGCAGCCGGAGGCGGTGCACGAATTAATTAATTTAATTAATAATAAACCATACATACATATTTTAATGCTGCATTGCTCGCGCATTTTTTTATATTTCATTTCCTGCAAACAACTAAAAAAAAAAAAATTCTGCACATGCCACAGCCCACGTTGCATGCAACCAAATGGAAAACTGCTAATTTGTCTACGAGCAGTGAGTGTATATTCCGTCCCTTAACCTAAGGCAAACCGACCTGGCAATAACCTTGAGACTCTCTGCAGACTTTCGGCCCCCAGACAGCCCTTTATTTTGATGGGAACACTTTTTAGTTAATTTCGGCAATCAACTTGGAGCCGAACTCTGTGGTTAAAGATGACACAGTGGAACCTGGATGAGGTGAACTTATTATTATTTAATATGACATGGTGGAAAAACAACTTAGAAGTTAACTATTCGCTTATAAATTGATTTATTTATTATTAATTTTTTAGATTCAATATTATGTTTAAGATATTTTCAAGTGTCTAAAGTTACCCACAGTTTAAAAGTAATAAACGAAAACGAATAACATATTACAAAAATGAAACAAGAAAAGTTTGGGGCCGAACTCTGTGCTTAAAGATGACAAGAGCCACAGTGGATCCTGACGGAGGTGAACTCTAAAATAAAAATATTTACTTAATATTAATTTTTGTAGATTCAATAGTATATTTAAGACACTTTCTAGTGTTGTTAGCTACAGTTTAAAATTAATAAACAAAAATGAACAAACTATTAGAAAAATTAAAAAGAAACAAGATTTCAATAAACCCTTTATAATCCTTTTGCTTAGCTTTCTGACTTAATCTACATAAAAGACTATTTTACAATTCCTCCAACTCTCTCTTTTTCTCTCTACTGCTAGGAACAGTTCTCTCCATAGAAGACAGACTGTACCACAATCAAAAGTGATGAGACAGTTGTAAGTGAAGAAGAGGCGGCGTATGCAAATCTAACTGTAACGAGTAGTGTTGTTGTTTCACTTACACCACTTTGGGGCTCTTTTCTCAATGAAAGACTGGCTCACACACAGGCCCACACACACCACACACACACACACCTGAACCTCGTACCTCTGTGTACGCGAATGCATAATGAAGATAAAAGCGAGAAGTGAGCGCGTGATGTAATGGCGCCAAAGCGGGCAGATAACTAGAGTTACAGCTTCGCATTCAATTTAAATGGCAAAAACCACAAACAGACAACCCGACACAGAGATCCGAATCCGAATCAGAAAATCCAGCAGCTGAAAATGTAACCTATGCGGCACACATTTTCGAGTTACATTTTTGCAAGGCGAAAATCCGACCGAGCAGACCGAAGCCAGGCAAAGGGCAATATCTGACTGAAGTGACATTCCATCAAAGAGGAAAGAGCCAAATATAATGACAGAGAGAGAGAGGAAGGAGCGACGATTGGGGGCCGAACGATATTCAAATTAAATGAAATTGATGCAACTGCAATTGTGAATGCAGCTAAAATAGATGCAATAATTAAGGTGGCAAGCGCGCAGAAAAATGCCTTGCTGAGACGCTGGCGAAAGAGTTTATAAAAATGCTGGTAACCTGCGCGCCGGCGCAGTCTCGAACGCGACGCGAAGAAAGCAATACGGAGCAGTGCGCAGATATTACGAACGCGCGTTACGATCATCGCGTTAAGTGTCCAGCGAACCAGCGTAACCAGCCAGCCAAGCCAAGACACCAGCTCTTAGCTTTTGGGAACGGGAAGACAAAAAGTGACCAGTGGACTAGTGGGTGAAGGAGGCGCAGCGAGGCGGCGGCGGTGGAGCGGTGGAAATGTGTTAAAAGAGGAAGCGAAAGGAAGTCAAGGAAGTGAACGAGACAAGGCCGCCTGGCCAATCAGTCAAGGAAGCAGTGAAGCGAGCAAGCAGTGACAGAATCTAACGGTGCACCAGAGAAATCTTCAAAGAAAGCAGTTTAAATTTTGAGGAAAGTCAGAAGAAAACAGCAAAAACTACGAAAAAAAACTATTTGAATACAAGTTTAGAATAGGAAAGAGTGGGATAACTAATTAATTAGGCGACACTCTTAAGAAATCAAAAAAAGTATAAAGTTAAACTAGGAAATACAACAAAGTTGTTATACAAAAGAATAACTTAAGTAAACCTTATAATATACAGTAAATGTATTCCAAAACTAATTAAATACCAAATAGTTTTGCAAAAGAATTCCGTTTGTAAATAATATTCTACATGTACAGTTAAAGCAGTGCAATTTTTAATATTAATAATGACATAAAAACCCTAAAATAAGGAGTGCTGGGACTAAAAAGTGCAATATTTAGGAAATAAATAGAAGAACTTCTACTATATACTTATATGTGCAATGTTTATGTTAACTTTTTAGTAACTTTTTCAAATGCCAGAATAGTTAAAAAGTCATTTAAAGCAGAAAATAATTTGTTACAGCTTTTATACAAATAATAACAAGAGGTCCTTGTAATCATAATAACGTAAGAAATCATTAAAACATAAAGCAAAGAAAAATTAAGATTCATAAAAATAAATAAATCACAACGTAAGAAAGCATCAAAACATAAAGCAAAGCAAAATTACGATTCATAAAAATAAATGAATCAAGAAAGTATCCAAACAAAACCTAGAAAAACAAGCAGTTGTAGATCTTAAGACAGGTTAAGAAGCAGTTCGGTGAAGAACCGGAAGCAGGGCTAAAGCAAGCAGGAACCGGAAGCCATGCCCAGGAAGCACAGTTAGCAGTGAAAGCCGCCGTCGAATCAAAGCATAAGTGCAAAAGTGCCGACAATTCCGAATAGCCATTTATTTAACAATTAAATGCGTACGCAGGCAAAGCAAAGCCAATGTCCAAACAATCAGCAAGAGCGGCACAGAGTCCGAGAGTAGCTGCTTGGACGCCATTACTCCTCGCCTGGTCATGGCTGGCGCTGCAATGCTCGGCGCTGGACTGGCAGCAGGTTAAGCCCATGTACCTGGTCTCCATGAATCCCAGCCCCTTCAGCCTATCCAGCTCTAGCTCCAGCTCCTCCTCCTCCTCCTCCTCGTCATCGCCCTACTCCGGTTCCCTGGAGCACGATGCGGAAATGAGTGCCAGTAGCTTGGAGATTCGCCAAATGAAGAGCATGAAGGGAATGTCTGCCTTTAGCGCAGAGGATGTGAAGGAACCAGAACCACTCGTCCTCAATCTGGAGACGACGCCGCTGCTGGAGAAGATGCTGCCCGAGGGCGCCATGGCCATGGATCGCATCTTTGGCGGCGATGTGGGAAATCCGCACTGTTTCCCCTACCAGGTGGGCATGCTGCTGCAACGGCCCAAGGGTCTGTACTGGTGTGGCGGTTCCCTGATCTCCGACAAGTATGTCGTCACCGCCGCCCACTGCGTGGACATGTAGGGAATGGTAAGAGCTAGCCAGGAGAACTTCTTCTCTCATGTGTCCATCTTTTGCAGGGCTAAGCGGGCTCTGGTGTTCCTCGGCGCCAACGAGATCAAGAATGCCAAGGAGAAGGGTCAGGTGCGTCTGATGGTGCCCAGCAGCAACTTCCACATCTATCCCACTTGGAATCCCAAGAGGCTAAAGGATGACATTGCCCTGGTCAGGCTGCCGCATCCCGTCAGCTTCAATGGTGAGTGGAACCTATGACGATATAATTCAGAGTAAACTTTACAGGAAAATCCCTTGTAGAACGCATCCATCCCATCCAGCTGCCGAAGCGGCACTACGAGTATCGGAGCTTTAAGAACAAGCTGGCCATCGCCTCCGGCTGGGGACGCTATGCCACCGGCGTGCATGCCATCAGCAATGTCCTGCGCTACGTCCAACTGCAGATCATCGATGGTAGGACGTGCAAGTCCAACTTCCCATTGTCCTATCGTGGCACGAATATCTGCACCAGTGGCAGGAATGCCAGGTCCACGTGCAATGGCGATTCCGGTGGACCCTTGGTGCTCCAACGGAAGTACTCCAAGAAGAGAGTCCTGGTGGGCATAACCTCCTTTGGCAGCATCTACGGCTGCGATCGCGGCTATCCGGCGGCCTTCACCAAGGTGGCCTCCTATCTGGACTGGATCAGTGATGAGACTGGCGTGAGTTCGTATCAGGACACCACGGAGGCCATCTTCTTCGATCAGTATGTGAGGTCCTACGGCAAGCCGCCGCAAAGTAAACGAATGAAAATGCCAACGGAGAAGCCAGAGGAGCCGGACGATGTCCCGGATGAACTTGACGTGCGCCCGGATCCCGATTCCGACGAGGACTTCTCCGACGATGTACGACACCGACCCCGTACCCGCCCCAAGTCCGAACGCGAGTTCTATTTCTTGTAATCCCAAAAAATAAACGTTTATTTGTAAGTTCCCAAACAAACACAAACGTTTAGTTGCCATAGTTGACCACACCGGTATTGTCCTCGATCCAGTCCAGGTAGGAGGTAATGCGGGTGAACACACCGGGCCATCCCTTCTCGCAACCGAAGGCAATGCCAAAGGAAGTGGCTCCGATCAAAGTGTTAGAGCCATCGGCCAAGACCAGGGGACCGCCAGAATCGCCGTTGCAGGTGGAGGTTCCACCGGTGGTCTTGATGCAGATATTGGTCGCGGCAACTAAGCCTCCAAACCAGGGAGAGCATCCGCTGTTGTTCATGATGGGCACCAAGATGTACTGCAGCTTATCAGTGGCACCGGTGGCGGCTGTAAGAAATGTAAAGAAAGAGTATTAGAATCCTTTTTTGAGATAAGTTTTTACTTCAGAATTTCTATTAAAAAAAAGGTTCAATAATTTCTTTCATAAGGAAACTCTAGGCTACAACTATCTGCTCGATTTATTAAATTAGAAAACAAAAACCAATCAGTAATAAGTTATTACCAATAACAAAAGATGGAATTGATTTCTTGAAAATCCAAGATAAGATTTGTAAAAAGATCACATTTTAAGATTATAAGTTTAAACTGCGATTTCTAAAAATTATTGTGAAAAAGATTACTTAATCTTGGGCAAAGGTGAAAACTCAATCTAGATTAGATGTGACTTGGGTTTTACCACCGTAATTTCGTTCACAAATACCTAAGACTTTATTATTTGTTCTATAAAAAGAGCAAATTTTACGCTATTTTGGTTGTTTTTCTTGGAGCAATTTTAAAGCTTTTTGCAACAAAGAAATTGTTTATCAAATCGATGTGTTTTTAACTAACGTTAAGATCTTTAACTATAAATTGTATGTCACATTTTTCTAGTGACAATCTTAAGTTCACTTTTTCTACCTCTTTAACCCAAACAACCTTGGCTTTTACTAACTTTCTCCATTTTTATGCCATAAAAAGGCGAAACCCATATACAAAGTTCACTTACAGTCACTGATCTTGCCCCAGCCGGAGGCGATGGCATTTTCGCCGCCATAAGTGTTGTAGGTGTTGGACTTCACGGGCAAATTAGCTGGCTGGATGTAGTCTATAAGAAAAATATAAAAAATCATTTAGAATATACATAGAAGACATTACATTGCCCAAAATCAACACTCTACTTACCATTGAACTCAATGGGCACTGGGAGCTTGATGAGGGAAATATCGTTGGTCAGGGTCTCGGGCATCCAGTTCTCGTGCACGATCACATTCTTGGTCTCCACGAAGACGATCTGCTGGCCATCCTCCTTGGCATCGGTACGATCCCAGGCGCCCAGGTAGACATCCACACCGGTGGTCAAGCTATCCGTGCAATGGGCGGCGGTGACAATCCAACGGTCGCTAATGATGGTGCCTCCGCACCAGGCAGCGCCTCCATTAACGTACAGCAGCAGACCCACTTGGTAGGGGAACTGCTGGGGCTTGGCCAGCTCTCCGCCGGTGATCCTGCCATTGGGCACACTCCTGGGATGGATGTTGGGCACCGGAGCCTCGATGTTCATGTTCTTCACCGACGACCAGTCGACGGCCTGGGCGCCAAGGATGGCGGCCAGCAGCAAGACCGTAGCGCAAGCGAACTTCATTTTTCTTCGATTATCACAACTAAGTTTCTGGCCAAGAATGGGAGCACTTTTATACGAAAACCGAGGGCGAGGGGATCATAATTCATCGACTATCTGCAGTGGATTGCCCAGCCGGGAATAAACCGAGGTGATTTATAATCGGCCAATTGGCCAATACACTTATATTGGCGATGCTACCGATCTGGCGATAAGATTCAAGCACTTTTGCGGTTTTTTTTACAGTCATATATTGGCTATCATGGCCAGATTTATCAGTTAGCTATAGTTAGCTTATCGCAGGCAGCGATGACGAGCCCACGGCGGCTAAGATCAATATAAAATGTGGGTAAATATACCAAGGATTGTGATTTTAAAGAGATTTTAGAGACCGAGAAATGTACTCACTCGCGGGTCAGGACTCTGACTTACATTTCTGACCTTAGAAAGTAAATTTAAACCTTTTCTTTCGAAGGTTTTATTAAAAGTTCTTGAGATATTGTAATCGCAGTATTACCTTTAAGCCTTATCTCTGCAACTTGTTGTACTTGCAGAGATAGTAAAACCGCCTAGACCGATTATCAAAACAATGTTTTGTGATTTAATTGCATAATTTATAGAAGTCGAAGCCATAATTCTCACGGGCCCATGCCATGAGTGGATCAGGTGTACGTGCGGGCTTCCTGTCGACTCATTATGATGTCATAACCCAGCCGATGCCGATGCCGATGCACTTCCCTCAATCCAATTAAAAGGTATTCGGTATTTTCAAAACAACAGCCAAACCTCATTAAAGCTTAATACAATAAAATAAAGTAAAATAAAGTAACCAAACAAAACAAACACTTAAACAAAAGCAGAGAACTAAGCTCGGGCAACATGAATCAAAACGGAAATGGATTTAATGCAACAATTTTGTGTTTGCTCTGATTGAAGGTCGTCTTGAAGCTAAGGCAAGACCAAAACCAAAGCCGGTCTACACAGAGAGTCTTCTCTCGCGGCGAGAGAGACCCCATAGAAGGACAGAGTTTGCCCAATTAATTAGCACGGCTTTCTAAAAATTATACAATTCAAATGACACCTGTGCCCAGGTATGACACTATCTCGTTATAAATCTACCCAATAGCCGTTCTATTAACTCCCCAACAATCGTTGATAGATACATTTAGTAAAGTTGGCAAAAGTCCTTGAAGCAGGTTAAAAAGCAGAGCTAATTAAAACATTAAATGCGTAGCAAACTATAAACAAAAAGTAACAAAAAACAACTAAGCTTAGTAGACGAAAGCCAAAACAAGGTGTTAATATGGTTTAAGAGATTAGAAAACAGGAATACTCTATGAAATTATTACATAAAGTACAAAGAAATTAAATAATAATATAATTAATTAATAATATATTAACTCATTGCTTGCTTTCTGCAACAGAAGTCTTTCCTTTTCAAGAAAACATATAATTAATTGTTTAAATACATGTTTCATGCTCTCTGATTATGCAAATTTGCTTTATGATTTATAATTAAAATAATTACCGATACAGTTACAGATTATAAATACCTTAATCTGAATGCATTTCAATGCTTCTAATCGTATTTATGTTACATACTTTTAGCAGGTGTATAATAAAATTGTAATTTATTTTAGCAAGATTAAACTGGTTCGAAGCGGCAGCGGTCAAGAGAACAATATTTTTGCGTGCATTTTGTATTTTGTGTTGTTTTTGTGTTGTAATGAGAAGCGAAATTATTTGACTTGGGTGCGACTTCATAATTAATATAAATGCAATACATGTGCCACCGCCCACGGCACACGAAACATGCGTATCTTAAATTGAACACACGAACAAATTTGTGTAAATAAATAAGATAAGGCCGAACATAAACACATCAAAATATTAATTTCGAAGCCCATTAACTGTTAAGTCCTGTACATCCTTCTAATTGCACTTGCATATAAATAAATATAAAGAAGATAAGCCTAAGAGAAAATATTAAATTAAGTCGAGAATTGTAAATCTGTCGAGTTTAAGATCCCTAAAAAGGAATTTCGGGAAAGCGGGAACAAGTAGACCGATTAAGACGATCGAGTTAATAAATAAGATAAGTTAAATAAGGAGAGATGGATTTTAATTCTTGTGGAAGAGTGTTGAGATCAATTGCAAGGTTATTTGAAAGTTAACTTCCTAAGGTAACATTTTTAGTTGCTAATAAATATGTTAAACGATAATTGCGCACATAACATTAATTTTTCGCTTTCTTAAGGAGTTTTCTTTGACTTTTGAAATAGGGAAACTCGCTTATCTTACCAATTATAATAAATATGTTAATTAATGTGACAAACAAGAATTGAGACCAGCGAAAAATATTTGTTTTGGAAAAGTAATTTTCCATTGCTAATTGCCCTTTTTCGAAATCTTGTGAAATTCATTTTGAAGAATTTAAAAAAAAGACAGTACTCCTTGTACTAAAAATATTGTTTGTTACTGTTCATTAATATATAGCTGTTAATAAATAGTCAATATCCAAAAAATGAACTTTTGAGGTCAAAAACAAAGAATTCGCATTGGAAAAATACCATTCTATTATAAAATATGGTGAAATAAATTTAAGCAACTCTAAAATGTACTTCATAATGTTATATTTAATTTTTTTCCTCCCTTATGAGTTAATTTAAAGCTGCTAATAAACAGGACAAACTATAAAAAAGTTCTTTAAGTTGATGTTAATTGCAAAAACAAATAGCAACTAAAAATCAAAGTCTCAATCAACTAAAAATATTCATTTCCCATCTTCATGAGAAGTACGCAATTTAAATTAAATAATTAAATAAGTAAAGCGCTCAAACAAACATAATTTAATTGCCACAAAAAATGAACTGTTAGGCTTAAGTAACTTAATCCCATGTCTTTGAAGGCCTGCCTCACGATTATTAAATCACGCAAACTCGTTTTGTTGGATTACTCGATCTGCCACCGAGTTGAATCCCCTCGCTGGCTGCTCAATTTATGAATGGGCCGTGACGTTTATGTACAATTAAATATAACAAATAATATATATTTTGTTTTTGCTAATTTCCTCAATCTCTCGGAGTGGTTGGAGCATGAATCACGGGCATTCTACCGCCTTGAAGCGGGGTTATTAATAAAAATCTGGACCCAGGTGGGTCCACAAAAAATGTCACAAAAGGTGCAAAGATGCAGCAGGAGCACATCTGTGTGAGGGAGTCATGGATATGGATGCCGGGGCAGGCTTTAAAAATAAGTAACCAAGAGCTCTTAACGTGCCGCCATAAGATCAGGCATCGATATGATCGTTCGGGGCTCGCCTCTGTGTCCCGATGCCAGCCGATTCCGAGATCCTAACCGGTTTACCAGCTGTGTGAACCAAGCTCCGAACAGCTGCTAAACTTTCGCTGCCCGTCGCCGGTTGCGTGTTCTTGGCAGCAGCAAGAACACTGAGAACATAAATTGGGAGCTTAAGAGTTTCACAATAAATTTGGTTTTTGGGAAAAGAGGAGTAAAAGGGGATTGGCCTGAATGAACAAATATGTTTTTGTCAGAAACATTATAATAAATGATCATAGCATTTTGCTTTTTGTATGCTTTTATAAATTTTATATCATTAAAAATATGTTCTAAACGTCAGGTAAATAAATTTATAATTTTAATGAAATTATAACTAGGCTGACATTATCTTTCCTCAGCACTAAATAACTAGTATAAGGACGTTTTGTCCTTATTATTAATTAATTATTATTAATTCCCTTAAGAGAGAGCTCTTTTAACTACAGTCTTCAATAGGAACTTTGGATTATTATTTAACAGTTTGTTTTATGTCCCCTAAAAAGTGTTTAAAATAATTTAAAATGTATAGAAGTACAAGTACATTGAATACTGTTTATAATAACAACTTAATGAAGAAATAAAAGAAGAATTCGCAGCAAATATTAAAACAAACAAAAACCAAGCTTATCCAGTATCAAAAGTAAGGTTCTGGAAATAAAATAAATAACCTGAAATAACCCGATTTCTGTCCTATTTGAATACCCCATTTTTTTTGTTCTCTGTGCTGCTAAAATCAACAGCAAGTGCAGCGGCTTAAACGGCTCAAAGCGACCCGCAAGCCGAGCTTCTTGGCCCGGCTCATATAAAAACGGCTTTTGGCGCGCGTGCTCAGTCAGTTGCAGATTCGAAACGGAAACGCGCGCGTGCGCCGCAATCGAATTCGATCAAAGTATTTGAGTTCTGCGATTTGAAATTGGTTTTTTCTACGTTTCGTTTCGTTCGCTTCGTTTCGGTCAAGTTCTGAATCACTTGAGGTGGTGACACACATAAGGCAAGGTTGCGGAGTACTCAACAGTCAGTAGTCAAAATGGAAGGCCAGGCCAAGCAAGCGTACTTCGTCAATGAGGCATACAACCACGAAGAGTCGCCGCCCCAGAGCGATGGACCTGTAACTGGAGCTGGCGGAGATGCCCTGCATCGTCGGAAGAGCGGCGGGAATAAGGAGCTCCAGCTGGATATCAGTGGCTTCAAGAAGGGTCAGGAGATGAACGGTGGCGGAGAGCCACCCAATCTAGACTTTGATGACATTCTCCCCTTGATAGGGGAGTTTGGTCGCTATCAGAAGATACTCTTCATCTGCATGATCCCGTTCTCCTTCTTTGTGGCCTTTGTGTACTTCTCCCAGATTTTCCTCACCCTGATACCCGAGCAGCATTGGTGTCATGTGCCGGAGTTGGATGGTTTGGATGTGATGGCCAGGTGAGTTGCACACTCGAAAAGGGTGAAATTCTCAAGGGTTTACACTCTTGAAGATCTCAAGAATTTTCCCTCATGAATCTGTTAATTTTTCGACATGAAAATCTCATGGGGTTTCCCTCGACAAAACCAACACAAGCCAAGACTCTCCATGGCTCCATGGCTCCATGGCTCCATGGCTTGGGTTATGGCATCCGCTCGGCTCGGTAATTGACGTAATGTGCCATAAATATTCAAATGTGCTTTGTATAATCGTTGATTAGTGGCCAGGCCACACTCTGTGTGTGTCTCGATGTAAAGTGCAGTAGTCGTAGACGTCGCCTCAAGTGCTAAAACTATAATGAAGACTTTGTGGCTATTGGAATGATCATGAATCTATTAACTGACACTGCGTTTCAGAACGTTATGTGTGCTGTGGGTGCTATATGGTAATGAATGAATGAATGAATTAATCTGTTATTGTACAAATTGTATACAAATTGTCTTATAAATAATTGACTTTAATTGTTAAGGAATTTCATAGTTTTATTGAGGCTTAAAAAGACTTGAAATACTTTGAATTTTAAACGTAATTGACAGCAGAGTTTTATAAAATTATCAGAGTTAGAATACTCCTCAGAGATCTAAGAAAGATTTGATTACATAAACAAAGAAATTTACCATTACAAAAAAAGAATAATGCCTTTTTAAGCTTATTACATTTTATTCGAAACAAACAAAAAATATGAATAATATTTCAAAAGGTCAGGTCAAGCTAAGAATCAAACAAACCAAAGTTCAAGGCTCTCAAACAGTTCAATTCAAAATATATACGAAATAATAGCAAACAAAGAACCAAACCCAATTATTATTATTGAATTATACTTATGTGTGCTAGCAATTATTTGTTATTTCACATTCCATGGAAACAGTCTCCATCCGGAAGCATTATCTTTGTGCGTAAATGGCAATATACTGAGATATGCGGTTCCGTTTTGAACTTTCACAAAATAAAAGCAATTGATCGATTACTATTAAAAACACATAACTACTTGTATGCCGATCTCACCTTGGAATCGAAAGGCTAAGGCTAATACCGGTTAGACCTGCGATCAAGCCGAAACTGGATAATGCCAAACTAATAAGAATTGGCCATGCGAAAAGATTTGGTTCGCTTTAACCCGCAATCCGCCCAAATTCTCAATTCTAATAGTCAAATTATATGTGCAAAGTGTTTGCAACTCGATTAAAGTCTGAAAACGAGCGAACTTTAAACGAAAAACTAAAAACGAATGAAACGTAACGAAGTGCGCCGTGTTCTGGCCACAGTCATTAAGGCGTCCAACTTGGCTTAGAACGGCCACTTGGCGCGACCTTGGGCCATGATTGGGTTTTCCAGCCAGCCAGTCGTCCGTCCAGCTTAATAAGGCAAAGAACCTTACTGCCACGATCATCTGTGCAATTATCAGACTTTTCAGTGGCAAGGAGAGCGTTTTCCCCTCCCAACTCTCTGCCCAAAGGCCCAGTGGGTGGCGGGGCACTGCCAGTTAGATAAGCCAAGTTAGCCGGCCAAATTATTTAATTAGCAGCAGCGCAGCGTGAACGTTGCGACAACGCAGCAGCAGTAGCAGCCAGCTCACAGGTAGCACAGGTAGCTTAGGTAGCAGCAACAACAAGCCATCGTCGAGACTAATGTTGTGTGGCGGCGATGATGTGAGACCGTCGGCCACCGACTTGCCGTTGGACTTCAGTGGGGGTTTGATGAAGTTTGGACACTCTTTTGCAGTTTTTATAGAGTAGAAACTATTAAAATCTGGTTTATTTGTGATAGTTATATGAACAGTAAATATTACTAAATAAAAATTAAAGAATTTGTTCTAATGAGATAAGGATATAAAATGTAAAATAGTATTTAAAAAAATTTATGTGAGAGTGATAGTTAAAGTAAACAAATTTCGTTAAATAAAATGAAAAATATTAAAATGATTAACAATCACCTTTACTCGTACTCATAACTTAAATTTAATTTAGATAAACAACCTATAAGAAACTGCATTCTTGTTTAATATAAAACTGTTTAAGCTAATCTTATTAAAAACCTAATGAAAACATTCCCAAGATTATGCAAATAATAAGAGATAAATGTCAAAGCCTGCCCTGGGATTAATATGTTAATTGGACTAATATGAGTTATCGAAGAACAAGTTATTTTATTTATGGATTCAAAGGCATAACCATATTATCAATAGGGAAGGGAAGGCTATAATTTAACACCAAATTGGATAAAGATTTAAGTTCAGGTTCCATTAGCTAAGTTCTTGGGGAACAATACTAGATATATGAGTTAACCAGACATTCTAACTAATTATTTAGTTGTTACTCACGTAGTTATGAAAATAATTGTTTAATAATTTCAAATTTTAACACTTTCCGCTTGCCCACATCCATCATAATCGCCCGACAAGCGATTAATCTTGTTTTTATACCAAATTTAAACACTTTAAACCAAACCAAATGGGGCAGACACGAACGGTTAGAGTGTATCCGAAAACGCTTAAGTCGCAACCGCATTTTCGAGTGCGAGTGCGAGTGCCCCCCAAGATCATGATAATTAAGTTGTCGCTTCCATACATATTCATGCTACATTGTGGGTACAAGTGTAGCTTAGCTTAGCTTTGGCCATGGCTTAGAGCGTCTCTCTGAGAACCGGGCGAGGAGACAATTCCACAAACACACACTAGCCCCAACCGAACCGAACCGATCCGACCCTGGATGAGTTAATTGCAGCAACTTAAAAAATCTCTCAAAAATCTCCTCAATGTTTGTTTTTCCCCCTGCAGACTGGCCCTTTCCATACCCATGACCAACGGGGAGTACAACAATTGTTACATGTACGACGTCAACTACACGGAGGTACTGGCCCAGGGCAAGGTAATGGCTGACCCGAAGTGGCCGCGGGTCAAGTGCCGCCACGGCTGGTCATATAACTTCACGGAGATTCCCTACTCAACGGTGGCCACCGAACAGAATTGGGTTTGCGACGATGCCGCCCTGCCCACATATGCCCAGTCTATATTCTTCCTAGGAGCCATCGCCGGAGGACTCCTCTTTGGCTGGGTGGCCGATCGCTTTGGACGCATTCCTGCCTTGATTGGCACAAATATGATGGGACTGGTGGCCGGTGTGGGCACGGCTTTTGTGACAAACTTTTGGGAGTTTGCAGCCATGCGATTCTTCGTGGGATTCGCCTTTGATAATTGCTTTACCATGATGTATATTTTGGGTGAGTGTTTATGGAGTGATTTTTGGAATTATTCTGATAAAATCAGACTTAAGATAAAGCAGATTCAAAATATGCAAATATTATATCCCTTTTAAGATTTTTTTATAAGAAAAAGGACAACAACTTTTCTTTGTTCTTCTTGTTCCTTATATTGTCTTTCCCTAAACTTCACATATAACTCAAAGCTTAGGCCTTTCCCTGACTATTAAAATGATTAATTAGGTTCTCAACAAATTAAATTAACTTAAATTAAATTGTTTGCCTTTTATCTTAATTCGCCTTTCACAGTTCTGGAGTATGTGGGTCCCAAGTACCGCACCTTTGTGGCCAACATGTCGATAGCCATCTTCTTCACCGGAGCCGCCTGTCTGCTACCCTGGATTGCCTACTTTGTGGCCGATTGGAAAATTCTGGCCATTGTGACTTCTGCTCCGCTCCTTCTGGCTATATTCACACCAATGATTGTGCCGGAATCGGCTCGTTGGCTGGTCTCCCAGGGCAAAGTGGACAAAGCAATTGGGATCCTCAAGAAACTGGAGAAGCGGAATGGCCGCCAGGTGCCCAATCAGACGTATCAGAACTTTGCGGACAGCTGCAAGAGGATGCGGGAGCAGGAGGCCCAGAATGGCAGCTACTCGGTTCTGGATCTTTTCAAGTCACCTCGCTTGCGTCGCACCACCTTGCTCCTGATCGTGATCTGGATGGCCATATCTCTGGTCTTTGATGGTCATGTGAGGAACGTGGGATCTCTCGGACTGGACATCTTCTTCACCTTCACCTTGGCCTGCTTTACGGAGCTACCGGCAGATACATTGCTGACGGTGATTCTGGATCGTTTTGGACGCCGTTGGCTGGCCTGCGGCTCCATGGTTCTCAGCGGGGTGTTCAGTCTGTTGGCCACCGTGGTGCCAGTGGGCATCTACTCCGCTGCCTTGGCCATTATGGGACGGTTCTTTGTGAACATTAGCTATAACATCGGCCTGCAGTGGGCGGCGGAGGTGCTGCCAACGGTGGTCCGAGCCCAGGCAGTGGCCTTTATCCACATCATGGGGTATGTGGCCAGCATCATTGCTCCGTTTGTGGTCTATCTGGCCAATATTTCCAATGCTCTGCCGCTGATTATCCTGGGAATCTTGGGTGTCATTGGTGGACTGCTGTCGCTGCTGCTTCCCGAGACCCTGAACCACGTCCTGCCACAAACCCTGACCGATGGGGAAGAGTTTGGACGGGGCCAGAGCATCTGGGACTTCCCCTGCTTGGCCAAACAGGTGGACGACGACGACGACGAGGACGAGGCGAAGAGGAACACTGATGTGGAGGAGGTGCGCTCGCAGGCCTTTGTGAGGGGAACCCAGACGGGAGCCTCGCTAAATGCCTCCACAGGAGGCGAACTGAGATCCAGCATCCTGCGCCGCTCGGTCAAGTCACGAAACTCCACGAAGCTTTAGAGGATCGGCACTCGGCCGGCAAAACACTAGGTAGCTAATTCTTCTAGCAGCCAAAATCAAACTGTAGCTCTGCCTTGCATTTTTAGCATCAACTAGCCTCTAAGCGTCTTTAAAGACTTTTGTGATACTAGAAGTAAGAAATTCTATGCTCTTATCATAAAACAATTGAATAAAAAATAAAGTAAACGAATGCAACGATAAATGTTTAAAAATGCGTATATAAAGGGATCATCAAACTAGAAAATATAACAGAAAGGAGACTTTGAAACAATTTAAAAAATGGGTGAAAAGGTAGGCAATTATATAATTTGTTTCTTATTTTTGAAAGGGTTTCACCTTTTGTAGACAACTTTGAGACCAAGGCACAGAAATTATATAGATATAGATAAAGATATAGATATATAGTTTTCTTAATACAAAAATTAAATATTGCAAGTGTGACACACACTAGCGCCACGGGTAGAAGCACGGGTATTATGGAAAGCATATGGAAAATGTATGTAAAATAAATGTAGAATGCAACCTATACTTGACATGGTCAAGTTAGTAAAGTAAAGTAAAATTTTTAGAATTCAAAGTATAGGTTTTTAAAAGCATTTTTTGAGTTTTTAAAAAAATTAAATTAAATTAAATTAATATTAGAAAGCACGTATAAGAAAGCTAACTTCGGAAAGACGAAATTTGTATACCTTGCAGTTTGAAATTTAATCAGGGGACCGAGTTTAAAATCAATTATCATGTAACCCTTTATAAAGTTTGGGAAATAAAATTGGTGAATATGTTTCTATCGGACATGGCTAGATTGAATCGGCTTTTGATGCTGATCAAAAATATTTCTATATATAAAATAGAGTCGGAAATGGTTTCTTCACTGCAGTGAAAACGTCTCACAAAATGTATAATACCCTGCAAGGATTTAGAGAGGTATAAAATAGTAGTATAAAAGTCTCTTAATGAAAATGTCTAAAAATATATAATAAGAAAACGCAAAATTTTGAAATTTTAAGATGTTATGTGAGTTTCTCGACCCAATAGGCCACCTCCAATGGTCTTGACCACGAAAATAGCCAAAACTGGGTCACATATATACATAAATGTAGATAATGCAATATATAATCACCCTCACTTTTATGATCGTCTTGTTTTTTAGCTTCTTGGCAAATGCAAAATGCAATTAAACGTTGTGTGCACTTATCGGCAGAAGGGTCAACAGTGTAAACCGTTCAAATATCCGATTGAACTACAAATAAATGCCGGCTTTTGACTCACCTATAAAAGCTGCTGCTTTTCCAGGGCATCCAACCAGTTGTAGTTCCAAAATGCCTACCTTATCATTCGCCTGGCTGCTCCTCCTCCTCCTGGGACTCCGTTACAGTGTCGCTGTGGACCACAATATCCAAGATAATGAGAGTAAAATCCTGTCGGTTCTGAATGCATCCTTTCCCGTGCAAGAGTTGCTTTATCACATCGATGTCTGGCGCAATGATGCGCCTTTGGCGGGTGTGGAAGACCCTGTTTCGGCCAACCTGGAGTCTGTTATCCGGTCGGAAGTCGCTGGGGATTGGGAGCGAGGCAGGCTCGTCCTTCAGTTGGCCAATCAGGCAAGAACTGTGCAGCTCAAGGAAGCGATTTACACTGCTCTCTGGAAGGAGCTGCAGCAGACCAATCAGATCTATGATCCCTCGAAGATCCTGGACTTTTACGAGCAGCTGTCGGTGCACACAGATGTTCCCTTGAAGCTGATGGATCTGATTTATACAGCCTTTATCCACCGCAGTGCCCAGCTGCTAGAGGCTCCCTTCCACACGGACAGTCAAGATGCCACCTTTCCCTTGATTAACTCCTTGGTTCACCGGTTGACTTTCAGCACGTTGGACTACCTCAGGGATATCCTGGAGGTTCTCTACGATGCTGTGCTGGCTCTGGAAACGCCCCTGAGTGTGGTGGAGCGTCTGGGCAACTTCACAGCCAGCTTAACCCAACTGGCACTGGCCAATCTCCAACTGCTGGACAGGGAGGAGCTTAAACGTGCAGAGCCGGCAGTGCAGCAAGCTTTGCAGGCCAATCTGAGACATTTACTCGTTCAACCTGGATTCGAGCAGGAAGTGGAGGCCACGCTGCGGGGAGAGATCTACGCCAGTCTGCCGAAGGACGAACAACTGCTGTACACCGCTCGAAAAGTCTGCATCAGGAATGTAACAGATCCGAGTGCCTATATCTACGAGTGCCCGCAGACGTATCTGATTTGCAGCAATCCGCCGGATCAAAAGAAGGCCGCCTACTTCATTCAACGAGGTCACAGCAACGACAGCCGACCTCAGTTCGCCTTCTACAGCGCCTTTTGGAGGAATCGCTATATCCTGATGGAACCAGCAAGTATTGGGGCTTACAGCGCCAATCATTCCATCACCAAGAATGTTTACAGCCGGGTAAACATCAACTGGTGGCGAGTGGTTTATGGAACTGATGGCTTCTCTCTGATTGATGCGGCCACCGAGAGATCGGTGCTCTGTGGCGGTGATCCCTCGCACTGGGATGGCGAGGAGCATCATGTGTACACCCGCCGAGCAGCGGACTTGCCAGCTCATCGTGCCGAATGCACCTGGAGTCTTGAGGACTGCAGCGATGCAGCTTAGCTGTGGATATAATTCGAACGGAATTAATAATCGAAATAATAATGAAATAAAGCAAATTTTACAACAAAGGGTATTCTTAATTTAAATATTTGTAAACAATAAATCAAATTTTAATCTCTTGCAATTTCTGGCTAACTAGCCACACCTCTGCACCATTTTATTAAAGTTTATAATGGCCGCGAATCTTTTGCGATTAAACAATGAATAATTTTTATGGCAGAAGGAGAAACAACGATACGATATCAACTTCAAATAAGGGTTAGTCTTGACAAATCACCTATAAAAGAGGGACCATTTCAGGGGCAATTCGTTAGTATCGCCAGAATGGCACCTTCAATCGCAAGCCTGCTTCTCATCCTGGGACTTTTGGGTCTCTGTGGAGCCTTTGATATACAGCATTCCCTGTCGCTCTACAATGCCTCATCGGTGCCGCCTAATCTGGTCGAGGTCATCGAGTCGGAGATTAATGGAGACTGGGCAAGGAGCCCCATCGTCCTGAAATGGGCAGACCAAGCGCAGACGCAGGAGCTAAGGCAAGCCATATACGCCGCTCTTTGGGAGCAGCTGTGGCGAACGAAGATCATAGACAATCCCTCAGATGTTCTAAAGTTGTACGATGAGCTCTCCTGGCGATCCGACGTGCCCTTGAAGGACCAAGCTAAGAAGTGGGAGCTTCATGATAATATCCTCAGCGCTATATGGAACACCACTCAGCGCAACGACACCGCTAAGCTCATGAATCTTTACGTTCAGCTGTCTGGACGCCAGAATGTGCCCTCCAGTTGGTTTCTGTTACTTGACCAGACAATCATTGGCCGTTGTGCCCTGCTCTTAGAGGCTCAATTGTACTCAACCACTCCCATAACGACTTTTCCTTTGGTCAACTCGAAGGGGCTGGCCCTGACTCCCGCTCGTTTACTGAAGGATATATTGCAAGTCCTCTTCGATGCTGTTTTGGTCCTCGAAACTCCTATGAGTGTTGCCAAACGGCTTGACAACTTCAGCAGCAATTTGACCCTGCTAACCCGGGCGAATCTGGAACTATTTGACAGGGTAGCTGAGGCAGGAAAAGCAGATTTCCTGGCTCTGCAAGCCCTACAGAATAACCTCCGAAGTTTACTCGAAAAACCCGGTTTTGAAAAGGATGTGGATGGCTCGCTGAGAGGACAGGTCTATGCGCGCCTCTCCAAGGAGGAGCAACTACTGTACACCGCTCAGAAGGTATGCATTCGAAATGTTACGGATGGGAATGTCTACATGCACGAGTGCCCGCGAACCTTGCTAATGTGCAACAATGACCAGAGGAGCGCCAGGGCTCCGTTTACCGTGCATCGCCTCCTCACCAACGACAGCCGGCCGCAGTTTGCCTTTTACAGTGAATTCTGGAAACGCTATCTTTTCCGAAGCAAAAATCCTACTTCGACCAATGGCAATGCCACCAAGGACGTGTACAGCCAACTCCAGTTCACCTGGTGGCGAGTGGCGTTCGGTAATGGTGGCATCTCCCTGTACGATGCCGAAACCGAAGAATCCGTTGTGTGCGGCGGAGATCCCTTTCAAACAGTTGGAGGTGAGCGTCAAATCTACAGTCGTAGGGCTGCCGACTTCCAAACCTATCAGAGAGAATGTACATGGGGCCTGGAGGACTGCAGCTTTGTTTAATCCTAGCTAAAAAAGGAAGCTTTATTGTATTATAAATATATAAAAGGTATATCTGCATTCTACAAATTTCCATCTAAATATTTCTGAAAATTATTGCAAAACGTGTGACACATTTGATTCCATGGTTTATATATCATTTCCGCTACAATAAAAGGCAATTAAAGGTTATATCTTTTTATCAGCAAAAGTGAAGCACCAAATCCTTGAGTAAACTTATAATTGAACTGCAAATAAGCATGTTCAGTTTTCCGGCTCACCTATAAAAGTAAAATCAGGGAAATCCCCCTTACTCTACGAGGAACCCAGCATTCTTTCAGATGACAATAAATTACTACTAAATTTATTTTCCGACTAATAAGGCACATATGAGAAGAAATCTATTTACCTTTGCGCAAAGTCCCAGGGAATGCACACAACGCCGTCGGTCAGCACCGAATAGTAGTGTGTGATGTGCAGCTTGGTCTGCTTTAGCTGCTGCTGCACCTGCATCTGGGACAAGTCTCGGAGCGCCGCTATCATCTTGTCCGGCGTGACAGCATCGTCTTTGGTCAGCGAGTGCAGCTGCAGCTGCTTGATGCACATGTCCATGAGCTCCTGCTCAATGAGTTTGTCCTGAGCGTATTTCTTCATTCGTTCCCTCGCCAGTTCCATGTGCTGGGTAATAAAGTCCACGAGTATGGAGCCCGGACAGGTGGCCGGCGTGATGAACTGACCCGTGGGACTCACCATAAGTGGACCCGCCTCCGATTCTACCACGATTGTGAACTCTTTCAGCGTCTTTGGCCATTCCGTTGGGTACTTTTGTTTGCCTAAATAATCGTTGAGCGAGGTTGTGACCTTCATCAGGTGGTTGGCATAGCCGCTGGCCTGCTGCTTGGGCATAAACTTGCGCCGCCCGATCTGAATCTCCAGAAGGACCTGTGACAAGGTCCGTTCATATACGGGCACTACCTTCAAATAGGCATCGTGATGCGGAATGTTCTTGATGAAGTCAATCCACGTGCTGAGCACATCGCCGGTGAAGAGCATCACGTGACCCTCTAAGCTGATGCCCGTAAAGGGGGCAAAGACCACAATGCGTCCCTTGAGCGGCGACATTTCCACCAAATGCGTGTTGGCCAGTCGTTCCAGGGTCTTCAGACAGCCGCGATAGTGATCAATGTTCCAGCCGCACTCGTACCGCGCATCCCGCAGCTGCAGCTTCTCCACCAGCACTCGCTGCAACTTGTCAATCTCTGCTTGGAGCTCCGCAGTTTCCTTGGCGCGTTGCCTGGCCTTGTCCGCATTCTCGTCCAGCCAGGTGGTGAGCACTGGACGCTTGCTGGCACGTTCCTGTGGGTTTAATGGGTTTAAAGCATTAATTTGTATTTAATTTTGAGAAGGATTTCAGCTTCTACGAACATTCTTCAGCTGAGATTCAAATTCCGCAAACTCCGTGTCGTAGTGATAGTCGTAACTTGGCCTAAACTCCAAACCCGAGCTCTTGGGCGGCTCTGGTTGCGCTTTGATATTCTTTACGTACTCCGTGGACAGGTTGCAGGACTCAAGGAGACCTTGAATGAATCTTTTGGGATCCCGCGTGCTCTGCCTGTCGGTGCGGATCTGGATGAGCCGAAAGGAGTCGCGCTTGTTTGCATCCGAACTGGCGCGCACATAGAACTTGAGCACTTGAGTGTCCTCATTGCGCAGCCGGCGCTCGTACAAGGCCTCCAAGTGCTCGCTAAGCAGCTTCAGCGAGTTCTCATTGGTGTTCCGCTGCTCAGGATGCTGGGCAAAGAAGTCCGGATGTACCGCGAAGTAGAAAGGCCTCAGCGCCGTGGTCAGATCTGTCAGAAAACCAATAAAATCACATGATATTTAGGGATATGTTCACATGCACACTGACCTTGGTTCAGCGATCGGCGCGGCAGCAGAAAGTGGCGCCTGCTGTTGACCAATTTTCTGATTTGGGGGACCAGCGACACGGACATTATGTAAGCGTCGAGCAGCGGCGCAACCCTGCCCCTCGTTGGTTGGCCAGCATATGGCAGAGACGACTGTTTACTCAAATATTTGAGATATATGACTCCTGATCTTGAAAATTATGAAAGACCGACGGTTAGTGTGACCGTTTCGCGAAAAACTGGAATTCTCAACTATCGTATGGCGCCAAAATGACAAATCTAGCGAAAATTATTATTAGCCAGAAGTTTGCATTCTCCTTCTCACTTTCCCTCTCTGCATCTCTAAATATCGCTCTATTCTTCTCTTTCTCTCACCATATAGATCTACGTAGCTTTCGCTCTAGTCCTACTCTCTTTCTCTCTCTGACTCCCCATTTTCTCACTCTTTGCTCAGAGACTATAAATACGTGCGCTTTCTTAGAATTGCCATCATTCTGTCCCTGCCTCTTGATCAGATCAATAATGATGATCGATTTTTCTTAAATATTTGATAAATAAATTGGGATAATAGATTATTTTTTAATAATTGAATAATTAACAGCTATTTCGTAGCTATTTTAATTTGCCTAAAGTCCCATCTCTACCTACTGCATCCACATCCGATAGTTTTGTGTGACCAGCTTCCGACCGCAAATCCGCATTGTTTACCTCGCATTCCTGCTGGAGTTTTAGCAAATTCTAATTGTTTAAATAATAATAACTTAAAAACAAATCTCAGGAAAGATGACTGCCGTTCCGCCCCCCGCTAACATCTCCACGCTGATGCCACTGGGTAAGTGAATAGAATCAAAATTAAATTAACACGAGATATCAAGTTTAACCGGCTTCTTTGGATTCTACCCACAGAACTGGTGGACAAATGCATTGGTTCCCGCATCCATATCATTATGAAGAACGACAAGGAGATGGTGGGTACGCTGCTGGGCTTTGATGACTTTGTCAACATGCTTCTGGACGACGTCACGGAGTACGAGAATACCCCAGACGGACGCCGCATCACCAAGCTGGATCAGATTCTGCTCAATGGCAACAACATTACGATGGTGAGTGCTCCTCTTAATTGGATGTTTTTCTTTAATCAATGGCTTATATTGCAGCTGGTACCTGGTGGCGAGCTGGCGGAGTAGCAAAGTTCAATTTATAAACAAATACATTTGTAAAAAAAACCAAAAAGCAAGAGTTTTAATGCGTGGTTAAGTGGTTCTGTTTGAAAGAGTTTAAAAAGCATTTGAAATATATTAAATGTGTTTAGTAAACTGTATAAAGTTTCTGAATAAGTAAGAATATAATTTTAATACTAATATTTAACTCTTCCGCAAACTTTTAGAAGCTATTTATGCTGCTTGTAAGCGCATGCGCTGCTTCACTCGGAGCATAAGCCTGAGCGATACAGCAGTCAACATGTGCCATAAATATAAACCGCTTTTCCCTGCTGGCCCTGGTGCGTGTGGGTGCATTTGTGCTCTCCGTGCTTCGCTCTTCTATTACCACTCTCCCGCTTCCGCTGTGGACACATAGACGGCTCCAACGGCTCAGTACGGCAGCAAGCTTCAGCGGAAGTGGAACAACCCGAGCGGAAACAGACTCACGCGACAACAAACGCTGCCTCGTCTCGCTCGAATATGGAAAAGTTCTCCCTCGACAAATACAAAACTGATAAACGCAACGGAGTTACGACGGAGTAAACTTTTTATGAATGGCAATGACTAATTGTAATTGCCCATCATCACTCTGTGTCTGAACCTGGCCAGTGGAGGAGGTGTTCTTCTTGCTCCGCTTTTTCAATCTCTATCGGAATCGGTGTATCGGCTTTGGTGTCTCTGGCGCGGTGTCGGTGTCGGTGTCGTCGGTATCTCTGTATCTGGCGGAATGATCCGCCGCCTGTAATTATGACTGCGTGAAGAAATCAATACGAAATACGAGGTGAAGATGGCCGGCAAGCAGCCCATGAGCAGCAGCTGCCAGAGCATAGCCACGGCGGCGAGCAGCGCGGCCACAACGGCAGCAGCTGTATCCATCTCGGCCTCGAATGCCACCTCCGTGGGCTCCCTCATTGCCGCCGCCTGCCTGCAGCAGCAGCAGCAGCCGCACCAGCCGATGATGCACCAGCACCACTCTTCCCAAGGCAATCAACACTATCAGCCGTCTCATCAGTATGTCAATGGCACCGGCAGCCTGGGACGCCTCAAGTTTCACAAGAGCCTCGATGCCAGTGACGAGGAGATCGAGTATGCGCAGGTATGTACATCCAAGGGGACAAGGAGACACTACGCCTGGTATCCAAATGGTGGCCAAATGAATTGAATTGGATTGTGTCCCACACACTGAGTCATCATATTGCGACAAGGTCCTGCAGTGCTGGCTCAATTGAATTTGTCTTGCGGGTGGTGGATGATGGGAGCTGTTTTGTGGGTGGTTGGTTTATTGCTTGCCCGTCGAGTGGGCGGCCTCCACGGTGGTGGTGGTTTAACCTCCGGCGGGGTCGTTATGCATAGTTTACGCTTCGCCAGGCAACCTCAACGGCCGCCAACAACCGCCGTCGTCGTCGATCAAGTGTTAATAATTCAATGCCCCTGGAAATAGTCATATATTGAAATGTATCATACGCCCAGCAAGCGCTGCGTTGGGAGTGGATGAGTCCGCCGAAAGGGCCTTGACTTTGGCACGGGCAATTACAAAAATTAACCAGTTGGCTTAATTTATGGGTCGATGAAGGCATGAGAGGAATATTTCGAGTACTTAGTAGAGAGTGGAGGCATTATATTTGGGTTTTATTGTTATTTAGCAAGTCAGGAAAATAATTAGTGATGAATATAGTTCCTTTATTATTAGTAAATATTATTAGGAAACGGAAAATGCCTTTTTATTTGCGTATTTCTATTTGTAGAATAGGAAGGACTAAAGCCTAGGGTACTCTTGTGTTAATTAATAGCTGTTTTAAGTTAATTTAAATCATATTTACTTTCTTTAAGTAATTTGAATTCTTTTGTGGTTTTTCCAGTTCTGTTTAATTTAGTGATTTTCCTGTCTGCATTTCTATTTAAAAACTCTTAACAATTTCATTATAAATAACTACTGTAATTTTGGTACCGACATAATGCCACACAATTTGCGCTTCCCAGCCGAGGGCATTATAGCCCCAGGAGCTAAGGGTGGTCCCAGATCCAAAGCCTTTCAGGCCATTTATTACGCTTCGCACAATGAGGGCGTTAATGAAAGACCAGTAAGGTCTATTTCTGCATTTTATATTTTATATCTCAGCTTCGTACATTTAATATTTCGTATCTGAGCTTTCGCGGTTTGTCTGACTACAGTGGGATTAAGTTAAATAAATAACAAGCAAATAGTTTAATAATTATTATTTTATGTTAAAAATTCTCAACAAATAGGTTTTAAATTAAACTTGATTTTAAAGTTTAGCATAATTATGCCGTTTAAATACAAATAAATAGTCAAATAGTGACTTTCTTAAACTATCTCATTAAAACCTAATTGTATTTTTGATAAAATCCTTCTATTAGTTATAGTTGTGCGTTTACCCTAGGATCCAAATGTTCCTTAAAAGTTCATATTTTCCCTTCAGAGCTATTATCTTGTCCGCACCTGTATATATAGTATCTAAGGCTATGCACAATTTGTTTGGTTTGCTTTTCCCGCTTTCCCGCAGCGAAAGTGTTGCCTGCCTGCTGCGGGGGCTTCATCCTCATCCTGTATTCATAGAAATGCTTTCAATAAAAGCAGGAAGAGCGGCAAAGACGAGGACGAGGGAATGGGAATGGGCTTGGCAAACATCATTTTGATGGTTTGAACCACCGTCAGCACAGTGCACCACACCTGCCGGCCATTCTGTGTGCCACATTCGGCAGACGTGTAAATACCCGGAAGTGCTAACGATAGTTTAGCATACAAGTCTTCACTTTCACCGCAAATCGGCACTACATCTACGTCTGTCCCTTTTGTCCCTTTATTTCAGCTCTCCCGCTCCACCCACATCCTGGGGCGCTACAAGTCCGAGCGCTTTCTGGCCTCCAAGCCGGACGAGGATCGAAGGCGACGCACCATAATCGTGGAGAAGAAGAACGACTCGTATGGGTTTACCCTGCAGAGCTATGGCATCCACTACAAGCGCGACGAGGAGCTGGAGATGATTACGTACGTAGACTACGTAGAGTATGGTGGTCCGGCCTACAGGGCTGGGATGCGGGAGGGCGATGTCATCCTGTCCATCAACGGCAGCGACATGGAGAAAGCCGACCACAAGACCATCGTCGAGTTCATCAAGCAGTGCGACACCAGGATGCGGATGGTCGTGCTCTTCGAGGATTGCGTGAGGAAGGTAAAGTATCTGACAGATTAATATTTTAGGCATCCTCTAATTCCCACTTCTCCGCCAGGTGGACCTCCACATGCGCTACATCCAGCTGCAGAGCATGCTGCAGCAGAAGATGAACGAGTTGGAGAGGGTTCATCTCCGGGAACGGGAGCTCTTGGAGGGCAAGTGGAAAACGCACAGCCTGCCGGCACGTAAGAAGGCAACTGCCAACACCTCGCCCAGCGACGGTGAAGGTGTCTCTCCGACGGAGGGAGGCGGCGGTGACACTGGCTTCTATCGTCCCGCCCTGTCCACCGAGGATGTGGCCAACATGGCGGCACGCCAACAGACGGCGGCGGTGGTGGGTGGACATCCGGGCATTATACCGCCGCCAGCTCAGTTCATGCTCACCTACCACTACCTGGATCCCACGTATCGGTATGTCCTACGACCCACTCACGGCAGCTCGGAGGACTATATCGATGGGCTGGGCCTTCAGCGGAGCAGTAGTGATCACCAGCCGCCGGTCACCGGTCAGCAGCAGCGTTACATCCTGCAGCGAACCGAGTCGGTAGACACGAACACAATCAGCCAGCCAACGGCCACGGCGCCCACGCAATATCACAGTACCGCTGGCAGCGGATCGGGGAAGCCACCGGCTCCGCCACCCCGAACCTGCGAGAAGCACAAGCCACCGGCCAAGCCACCAAAGTCGGAGAAGGAGAAGGAGAAGTCCGCTGGAAAGCATTGCCATGTGGGGCACTCGTGCAATCCCTGTTTGGGCCATTTTCGCTGGAAATCGGCGGAAAAGACGGCTGTGCCGGCGCCCGACAATGTCAGCCTGGATGCCTACGATCTGGCCAGTCCCTGCTGCGATACTCATTGTGTGCCAACGCGGCGACGCCATCGCCAGCACAAGGAGCACACGCACAAGCACAAGCATAGGGAAAGGGACCGAGAGCGGGTGGAGACCAAGGAGCAGAGGGTGAGGCCCAAGTCCCAGTCGCACGTCTCACCGAACGCGAATGGATCGGGACACCACCATCATCATCATCATCATCATCACAGCCACGAGCAGCAGCAGCAGCAGCAACAGCAGCAATCGCAGGCAATGCCCCATCATCACCATTATGGTGCACACCAAGTGCAGAATCCCTGCCAGGTCCAGTCCCAAACAGGCAGCACTCGTTCCCGGTACTTTGACCTGGCCTCCGGCCTGGCCAGTCACTGTAGTTTGCACTCCTGCACCTCCAGTGAGTTCGCCCCAGGAGATTCCGCCTCCTACACCACTTCCATTAGCACGGATACCTTGTTCTGGGACCCAAAGAGCGAGCCGGGTCAGTCTCGGCAGCCCTCCACCAAATCCAGGCAATCCTACGAGCAGCAAGCCCCTCAGCAGGGACAGCCGCATCAGGGACACCACCACCATCATCATCATCCGCAGCAGCAGCAGCAGCAGCAGCAAGGAAGTTACCATCAGGGCTATCATGTAGCTCAAATGCAGCCCTCACAGATTTATCCCAACACCATCGCCTACATCCAAAAGCCCAAGTCCTGGGACAACCTGGCCACCAAGGCCGGCTACCACTTCAACTACGGCTACCTGGACACGGTGGCCGTCAAGCCGGCGGTGAAGATGCAGATTCCCCAGCAGCGTCACTCGATGCCGCGAAGAAATCCCTACGGGAGATACTCCACGTACGGCGATGTGGAGAACTATGCACCGCCGCCCACCGAGTTCGTGGGCGAGCTGACCACCACAACGACGACGACCATCACGGCCAAGTCCACGGAGGAGTTGCTGGCCGCCTGCGACTGCCTGACGCCGCAGCAACAGGCTGCCATCAAGGCGGCCCAGTACCAGCTCAGCCAGAGCCAGAAGCTGACCCACCAGAACTCCTGCCAGATGGGCTACTACTCGCACCTGCCGCGCCCAACCACGGATGTGGGCACATCGACCACCACCACAACCAGTCAGCAGGTGCACGGTGGCGCTGGAGATGTTCAGACTGTGTCAGAGGCCACGCGTTTGTAGGTGACACTCGTCTAGGCCGGTAGCAAGCCTAGATCTTAGCCAGGAACCGTCTTAAGAATAGGGGAGGATGCAGCTCCTAGAGTTTAAAGGAATCAAACGGTTACTTGGTTCAATGAGTATAAAATGAGAAGGGAAAATATCGAAATATAAACGTTACTCGAATTTTAATATTAAGTAATTTTTTAGTAATGAAAGTTTTGATTTAAGTAGACATTTTATGAAAGCTGAGTAAATATTCAATATTTTATATTATAAAACAAATATTTAGTTTTAAATTTTTAGAGAAATGAAGGAAATATACTAAATGATTGAATTTAAAAGTAAAACCTGATAAATTTTTAGATTAGTTATTTAAATTTTAAAGGAGCAGAAATTTGTGTAACTAAAATCAAGCTCCAAATTCCATTGTAGACTTTATACTCATTGAATCTACGAAGTAACCGTTTTCCTGCAAAACTATTTACTTAGCTCAACTCCATTCGCGTCACAAAACATCGAACATTACTTTCAAATGATAACCAAAGCCAAATTTTAAACATAAACCACATAGCTTAACTAATCAGGTGTATATACCGCAAAGTTCATGCGTATAAGGTAAATATTTAGCAAAACCAGAAACCACATGACAATACACAACGTAAAATGAGCCCAAAATAGAAGTTACTTCTAAGAGTAGATGATTCCAAAATTATTATAAATATATATCCCTAAGATCCAAAAGAAAATTATTCTCGTAGCTACCTTCTACATGAGTGAACCTTGCGGTATATATACCTGATGCAACTAGAGCGTATATCTGACGTTAGGATTTTTTGGATTTATTGAAAGACTGAAAAAAAAGCCACGCGCATATTCCAAATGAATGAAAAATCTGGCGTCTTTAATGATAGTTAGGGGATTATACATATATACATATATCTGTATATGCCATATAATATGGTTACCTATCATGCAACACTAGCTATTGTTTTACATGACGAATATACACACACATGAGCGTATAAAAATATATAAATATATATATTTATGGTATACTGTATCGCAAAAACAATGTAATTTATTTCACTGTGATAGTGAAAGAGCAGGCACTTAAAACCGCAACAATTTTAGTCGCAATTTTATCAAGCAACAAACCAAAAACCAAATATTATTTAAAGCGCTTTTATGTAATGCAAAATGTAAATGTTATTGTACTTTATGTATTGCAATAAAACTAAAAAAAATGTGTTCATGTAGTGAAACCCATGCAAAAAAGTAGACTATGAAATATTTTGCAATTATTTTTTCGAGAAAACATGTGCAAGATCATGATTGGGTGGGTTCTTATATTTTTATTATAATTTTTATAGTTTTGTATTTCACAAATATATGTAATATGTATTTGAGGATCGAATTCCGGTGTAATTTCACCAAAAAAGGAACTTAAAAACTATTGGAGACTTTTGGAACGCCGAATCAGCTGTTTAAATTCAAAGGTGTCGCCACCTACCGTTGGAATTAGTAACTTTCCAACCCCTTTGGAGAGTTCTTTTCAAAATGTACCGTTGTAACGGTTTTTTGGCCCATCAGCTGTTCAACCCCCGCAAAAATTGCCAACTGTCAGCGCACGCCCCCTGGCGGCCAGCACCGGCACTAAACAACTGTCAAAGTGGCGAAAAAAATCAATACCAACCCCCAACCCTCCTCGTTAAAAATGTAAATGCGAAAAAATTCAATACTGTGCAGCCAAACGCGACGGTCGCAGCATTCTCCACTTACAATTGCCGCTCCCCGCTTTATCCCCCGCACGTAACGCTCTTGAGATCCGTGTAAATCTCCCCAAGGATTGAGAAAGTGTCCAGTGATCCAGGAGAGAGAATGAGAATCCGCAATACCCAGTGAAATCCGTGTGTAGGCAAACCGTTGCAAACCGGCAAAAGAAAAAGAAGAGTCCAAGCGTTTCTTCGAGTGAGTGAAAAGTGAAAGAGTGCTCGTCCTGTAGATATAGAGGCATAGATCCAGATACAGATCCACATCCTGGTCGAGTCCGGCAAACATATGTCAAGTGCAAGGCGCCAGCAACAAAGCTAAGACGGCGGCGTCGACGTCTGCAGTGGAAGAGGCAGCAGAGGCAGCAGCGGCAGAGGCAGAGGCAGAGGCAGCAGCGACGGCAACAAAGACGGCTAATCTAATTGCACGACGGCGGCAACAACAACTACCTACAACGGCGACGTTGACGTCGGCAGCAGGAGCAGCAGCAGCAGCAGCAGCGGCGGCGGCGGTGGCGGTAGCGGCAGCAGCGGGCAGCGACTGCTAGCAGAGGCTGTGACTGCGAACGAGTTCGCTGTTTCCGTATCCGCTTCTGTTTCTGTTGTTGTTGTTTGTGGCAGCAGCAGCAGATACAACAATGATAAGGTGAGTTTTGTAGTTAATTAAAGAATAGGAAACGTATATTTTTTATAGGATCCATTTAGTCATAATGAATAAGAAGAATAATAATCAACCAAAAATTTGATCAAGCAATTTCCGAACCAATTTTTTTCACAAATATTTTATTATGGCTAAAAAACTTATTTTCCTTACCACACTCTCATTATTTGTAATACTAAAATAAGGACATTCATTGTTTTATCCTGATTATCTGTCACTGCGCTGTTCCTCATGAATTTTTCAATTCAATTCAATAATTTTGCTTTAAATTCCACAATAATTTTCCAATTTTGCTTAAAGCTAACAATTTTTGTTTCTTTGAGTTTAGACTTATTAACTATCTTTACAACTATAATATTCTATTATTTTGTTTATCTAATATTTATTTGTACATTTTTATTAACTTTTAATTACCCAAGAAAATGGTAACACTTGGCTCAAAATTCCTCATGAATTTGGAACCATTCTCGATTTTTGTAAAATTTGTATTCAACATATTCAAAATAAGAAAAAGATAAGTGTCAAAATAAAGCGAAACCTATCTAAAATGTTCAATACAAAAATACATATTTTTCGCCATGTATTCCACAGGTCGCAATGTCCTTTTTAAGTTAAATAAATATATACATCAGCTTGTTATTACAAAAAAATAGTTAATTTAATAATTTCCTTTTGACTTATATACGAAATATTTAAAAATATAAACAGATAAGACCTCATGTACCTTGAATGAATTTAATTTTCCTCCTTCCTACTATCCTTCCGCACACACAGTTTTCCTCTTTGTGTGTGCTCGCCGGCATGCTGTGTTGAAATACAAACATCCTTTTGGCAACTTCGGGGGGCGAGATCAATTTCGATAAATAGAAATTGCCAATTAAATGTGAAATGTAAATTGCCCCCGGGCGGCAGTCGAACGAAGTTCACAACAGCAAAAAAAAAAAAAAGAAAAAGAATGTCCTGAGGCCAAGGGAAAAGTTCCACGCTGGTCACTCGCATCCGGCATGGCTTTTTGGTCCTGGCAAAGTTTTTGTGCAGCAGCCTCAGCCTCTGTGTGATGTCTGCAGCGAGATATGAGAATTGTAACTTTCGGACCGGAGCGGTCTGTCTGTCTGTATCATTAGGGTAAAGTTGGCCCACTCAAGTAGTTGGTTTTTATATGTAAAAGTGTTGTGGAATTTTTCTTCCTTTTTTTTCACCATTAATTATGAAGGCTGAACTGTGCCAAAGTTTTGCAGCCAGGCAGGAGCAGGAGCGGCGGCGGCTGCTCAATTGTTAAACCGAAATTCATAAGTCCTAATGACTGGATGGGCGCGAAAGGGGAAAAGGACTTTTTGGGAGGGAGGGAACGTGGACAGACAACTTGAAGTTTGCTGCGGATGCGGACGTTGCATGTACGACAACATCATTATCAGCGTTGGCAGCAGCGTCAAAATGTCATTAAATGTGTAGCCTACAATGCCTTTGAAGGATTACACACCCAACCTCCAAACACACACACATGCACACACACATCCCACTCCTTGTTTACACCCACACACACTCCCAGTTTCAGAAAGAAAAGGAGCGAAACGGAAAAAATGTGCAGCTTTGTCAAATAGCAAAGAGCGCGGAGTAGCAGCGAATAGTTGAGGCACTGAAAGAAAACTGTATTATCTTTTGATTACAAAATAATGTGAGATACTTTTAGTTTTTAAAAATATTTAAATAATTTGCTGCTTTTAAGGATATTCTAATTCCTAATTGAAAGATTATATAACTTTATAGCTTTATTTATCCTAAAGAAGTCTGATATCTGATTAAATGTTTTAATATTTTATTTTAAATAAATATATTACTAAAGGATAAAGATAGTTGAAATACATTTTGAATACAATTTACAATATCTTCAAATAATTCTATTTTACTTCTGATAGTTTGCCTGAAAGAATTATTTTTTTAATGATTTTTCTCTGTGCAATGTTGCTGTTGTTCGTGTTGCAGTTGCTGACGATGTTGTTGCTGCTGTTGCAAGAGTGCTGGCGGGCATTGAAAAACACACACACACACACACTGATACTCATAGTGGCACGCACTGGCAGTCAGTCAAAAAGGGAGCTGCTGCCCGTTTCCGCCTCCTTGCCCCCCCTTCCTTGGAAAACTCGCCGATGAGCGGCAAAGTGCGTTGCATACTCCGCTTTTCCCTTTTTTTTTTTTGCACGCTTTGTTTGACTGGAATCGGGATTCCACCAACAGTTGTACTCGCTCTCGTAGCTTGTGTTTTTATTTTTATTTTTATCCTTGTTCTTGTTGTTGCTGTTGTACATATTGTCACACACGCAACAACAACACAAGCAACAGGACTTGCAAAAAAAAAAGGAAAAAGAGGGAAGAACTTTGCCGCGTTAACTATATGAGTGACTTTGGCAAGGCGACAAAAGTGTCCTTAAGAAAAGTTTCAGAAGTGGATAATTTGGTTTTTAATCAGGAAAAATATCAAAATATATTGAAAAGTTACAAATATTAGACTGCGAAAGAGTTATTTAAATAAGAACCATATTTACTTTAAATATTTTTTAAATATTTCTTTAAATACTTAAAAACACCTTAAAAAAACCCTTAAGTTTTTGTAGTAGTTTTTTTCTATTACTAAAGAATTTTCCACAAATTGAGAAACTCCTTAACCATCTTCGACACTTTTGCTGGTGGCAGGACTACATCCCTGCTTGGTCCTGTCTGCTCTGCTTAGTGTGGGCTCCTGTGAGGGGCAAAGCACTTTCAGAGGGAAGACCAACAGGACGACGAGACAGCGGGAGACTGGGAGGGTGTTAATGAGCAGCATCGCAGTGGCAACGACTGTGCTTAGTATTTGTGTTTCTTCATTTCCGGCTTCCACATGTTGACATGCTGATGATGTTGGTTAACTTCTGTCGAGGATGATGGCGATGATGAAGTCAGCAGCAGCCAGGACCAGTGCCAGTGCCAGTCTGTCATTCAGTGACTGAGTGAGTGAGTGAGTCAGCTTTGTTTTGCTTTCGCCACTCGGCGGAGACGCCACTCCATTCGCCGCCGCTTGTTTGTTAACGCTGCGTATGCGTAATTTTCATATTATGTAATTTGAACGCGCTAAATGGAAGCTTAATTTGATTAGGACGCCATAAATGTGTGTCCTACTCGCAGTGTGTGCCCCAATCGACTTGTTGGTTGGCCGCTCGCCGAGGTGACGCATATTTGACGCAGTTTCCCAGCAGCATTTTCCTAGCCCAAAAAAAAAAGGGAAACTATATATACACCATCGCTCAGCTACCATCTTCTGTCCCCAGTTGCCATTTCAGGGTGCACAGAGAGAAAGTATGGCTAGCTTTGAGAAGTTTTTCAAATGATTTTAAGTCTCTGTTAATATTTAATTATAAGGGTTTTTCTATTAATTTAGAAATTAATTTATTTTATGAGCACATCAGCCTTCCTGTTTCTTGGCTTCATATGTATATTCCGATTTAGTCAGAAAATAATAAATTTATAAGTAAATTGTGTTAAATATTATATAATATTTAAATCTTAAAAAACCATAAATTTGTTTCCTTATGTAAAATTATCATTTAGTAGCGTGCTTTTCTAGTGATTTCTTTTCTTCAGATCCATCTCAGAGGCATTTCTGAATTAATTTCCGATGAAAATTTGCAATTTTTCCAATTCATTTTCATTGTATATATATTTTTCTTTCACTGTACCGAACTACTGGCTACTGCTGGCTGCTGCCTGATGAGCTCATATTGAAAGTTTTTGTGCTCTGTGGGGCGACCTAGTTTGGCCAAAGCCAAATCAATGTGGCCGCTGCGGCGCCATTTGCACTGCCGACCCTTTTGTGCATTTACTCTGTTTTCCGCTCTGCCCTGCTCGACATTTTCCGGGTTTTTTCTCGTACTGTGGCCCCCGTGTGTGTGGTTACTGTTTCCTTTTTTTTTTTGTTTTTTTTTCTTCTTTTTGTGCAAACAATTTCGCCCGGTCGCCTGGTCGCCTGGTCGGGCGTTATTAATTGAGCTTTTGATGCATAGCCCAGTGTATAACGATTGTCTCATTCCATCTCCCATCATCTCGGGCCATCTCATCCATCTGTCCGTGTGCACTTAAAAGGCTACATAATTGTTTTTACCAAATTGAAATTTTAATTGAATTCGTATTGGAATCGCGAATCCCGTGAATCCCGCCTTTACATCTTAAATTCGCTTAGAAAAGCAAACATAATCTGAAATTCCAGGAACATAAAAATTAAATATTTAATATGCATTTGTCAGAGGAGAAAAAAAAGCCGCATAGGCATTTCATTTTATTGTAAGCAAAGCTACGGCATCAGCATCGAACCCATTGACATCATCATCGTCATTATGCACATTATCCATATTATCCACATCGACAATGGCTCAACGAGCAGTTGAATGAATCTCAAGTGGGCAGTCAGCGCCTGCTCCTCCGTTGTCTCCTCCTCGCTGACAATAGATACGTGCACCGATAGATGGATAGATAGATATTTGGATGGATAGATACATATTAAAAAACATGGATATATTTAGTTTTTTGAGGGGGAAATATCTAACCCAGTTCAGGGATTTTAATTCAGTAAGAAGAGTATCTAAAAATATTAATTGTTGTATACTTTTGAACACTTTTTCAAACCACTTTCACTCCTTGAGATACGCTATTCTTTAAGATACCTTTTCGAGACAATTTCCCAGCTTATAGATTTAAAGTTCTACAACTATTCCATTTACTTTATTCCTTTTTTAGCAAATCCGATTCGCAGACATAACACATTGCGGTGGCGGTTGAGAAGAACGGCATGGTGAAAATGGAATCCACGGAAGAACAGGATCGAAAGCTAGTTTTGGAGTTTTGCCACCTGCTCGAGAAGTCCAAGCAGCTCTTCAACGGGCTGAGGTGAGTCTGTCTCTGTTAGTTAAATATGGTTTGCAAATAATTAATATTAGTATTAATCACAGGGATCTGCCGCAGTATGGCCATCGGCAGTGGCAAGCTTACTTCGGTCGCACCTTCGATGTCTACACCAAGTTGTGGAAGTTCCAGCAGCAACATCGCATGGTCCTCGACTCCAAGTATGGCCTAAAGCGCTGGCAGATTGGCGAAATAGCGAGCAAAATTGGCCAGCTATATTATCACTATTAGTGAGTTCCAAAAATCCTCTAATTTTTAAAAATATATACTTATAAGGCTTTTCTTTTTAATTTATTAGCTTAAGAACCAGCGAAACGAACTACCTGAATGAGGCGTATCAGTTCTATGCGGCCATCCGGGGACGGGCCTACTACTCGCGGGCGGCCAAGGAGGATCGTCCCGATCTGATGGTGAAAAAGCTGCGATACTACGCCCGCTTTATCGTAGTCTGCCTGCTGCTCAAGAAGATGAAGCTGGTGCGGGAGCTGGTCACCGAGCTGGAGAAGCAAATACAGGAGTACACCAACACGTAACTAATTAGTTAGCCCCACTTATATGTATTCCGTATTAATCCCCAGATTTCCCCGCAGTTACGAGCCGGAGGATCATTTGGAGTGGTCACTGGTCCTGGAGGAGATCAAGGGCTTCATCAAGGCGGAGGCGGCGGTGGCCGTCCTTCATGCCGACTCCAATCCCATCATACTGTCGCACAGGTGAGTCGTTGGCACAGCTTCCAGCCGTACTCGCGTATTTAGCCCGTGCTTTCGTCGGCGGAGGAGGAGTTTGGACAGCTGGTGGGGTGCTGGGCAGTGGCCTCTCTCTGTCCGCATATGTCTACGTACTGGCAGGGATGTCAAAGAAAAAGAAAAAGTATGCTTGAAAATATTAAATATTTAAACAAGTTATGAAATATTTTAGCATACTTTTTGACGCTTCTTTTAGTGATTTTAGCTTAAAGATTTCTTTGACAGTCCTGCTCATAAATATATGCCCTGTTCTGTTTGCGTAGGTATACGAGTTTTGCTTGAGTTTCGTTGCCGTTAATTATGTTCATTTGTTGTGCTTATCACAGAAGACTTGAAACACCAAAGAAACACTCACCGTTGTCATTTTGTCATGCACTTTACCCATAATCTCTGTCCCGAAAACACCCACAAAATCCAATCACAATCCGAGCTGGGCCAAAAGAATCTACGATATTTTTATAATATTTAATATAAATAACAGGAATTTTATTTAATTAATATTATTTTTATAAACTATTCTTGTAGAAGTAAAGCAAAACTTACGCTGTTTTTGTTGTTTTTGTTTAATTAAAACTAAACATAATTCACAAATCTTTTAAATATCTAAGTAAATTCATAAACAAACTCATATATATTTATGGTTTTAATGTTTTACTAATTAAATTCCATTAAATATTTCATGAGCAAAGTCTAAAATAAATTGTAATACAAATTCCTAGAGTTTTGAAACCCATTTAAAAATGTATATAAAAGTATTAGTGATTTAATTAATTAACTCTTATATAAAAATGATTTTTGCTAATAATGTTTTATTGATTAAATTCAATTAAATATTTTATAAACAAATTTAAAAATAAATAGTTTATCAGGCGTTTTACAAAATGTTCTACATTTTTGAAACTCTTTTAAGAATGTGTCTAAAAGATTTATATAACTATTAGTAATTTTTACCAATCAAATTTTTAAATGTACGTATGTTTATTAAATGTATATATTCCTTTAATAAGATTCAATGGCCCAACTTGACATATACACACCACAAAAAAGTTATCATTTCATTATCATTTGAACCCTCGATTCCACCAAGACACCCGACACCCGACACCTTGACACCCTGACACCCGAACCCTTGTCACCTCATTAGTGCGCCACATTCTCAATTCTTCTGTGAAAGCACGGGCCCCGCCATTCGCCGGAGGACGAGTGCGACTACCTCGACTGATGTGTCCAGTGGTTCCGGTTCTAGGTTGTCGCCGCTAACGACGCCGCCCTGCGAGCGATCGCCGCACATGACGCTCAGCCTGCAGGAGATCCTGATCGTGGGCTCTGCCTGCGAGCAGGCCAAGTTCTCCGAACTGACCATGGACATGTTTCGGATGCTGCAGACGCTGGAGCGCGAGCCCACGGAATCGGCCACCAATCCGCTGAGCATGGCCCATGGCCTCCATGGCCACGATGCGAGTCCGGCGGCCAGCCGGATACCGCCGTACGGAGTGCCCGGCTCCAAGGGCTACATGGAGAATGGCCGTCACTTTCGAGACAATCCCCACAAGTATCTGCTGTACAAGCCATCGATAAGCCAGCTGCTGGTTTTCCTGGCCAGCGGCTTCAAGGAACTGCCGCTGGGCGGTGCCCTGCTCCTGTACATGTCGGCCGACGGCTGCTTCTCCACCACCAAACATCCCGAGGATTGTGAGTTACAAGTCGCATTGCTATCTATCCTTTTCCTTGAAAACTCCCTTTTTCCAGTTGGTTACGAGCTGGGCGGCCTGGCCACCAGCGTGAAGCGGGACAGCGTGGATGGGGGCGGACTTTCGTGCCGCGGCAAGTCGTACAAGGAGAATCACTGCCTATATCCCGGCGACCTGTATCCTTTTACACGCCGGCCCATGTTCATTATCATCGACTCGGACAACTCGTTTGTCTTTCAGCACATACCGCGCTACTTTGGCCAGCCGCTGGTGGTGCTAATGTCGCCCCAGGACGTGCCTCCCGCTTTTCAGGGTGAGATTATGCTTTAAGCTTACTTTTAGAAGAGATTTTAAAAGTTTCTTTTGTATTTCTCAGCTGATGTCCAGCACCATGGGTCGCTGTTCACATTGTTCCTGCACTCCCCGCTCACCGCCCTCTGCTACATCTGCAATGTCGGCGACGTGCCCATCCATCACTGGGAACGCTGCCAGACTTATGTGGATCGCTTCATCACGGAGGCCTCGCGCCTGGTCACCCGGTGTCGCATCGATGAGATCGAGCAGGGCATAGGATTTATAGGTGAGTGTTATGGCGCTTATTAAATGCGAATTTCTGATGTAACCTGAGTCCTTGCAGACTCCTCGTATGTTCAGTTCTTTGGCGACGACTTCCTGCGCACCCTGATCCTCCGCTTTGTCTTCTGTGATGTGGTCCTGCGCCTGCACCGCGGCTTCCGGGGGCGGCACATGAGGCCGCGGTGCGAACCGCCACTGCCGGCCAACGAGCTGCTGGAGCATCCGTCGCTGTCCCACATCATCTTTCAGCTTGCCTCCGCTTTGGACGTGCGGGGTCACTTCTCGGAGGGGCCGGAGTGCGACTGATGACTTTTTGTGGCCGTTGTCCTGGTCCTGATCGTGGTGGCAGTGATGGTAACGGTCTGCCTGCGGCAGCACCTCTACCAGGTGATCATTAGCTGGTGCTGCCTCGAGAGGTGGATGCTTTCGCTGTACAATATATATTCGCTGGGCGGGGCCTGAGAGACGGGCGTCCATGGGTTTCCTTTCCTTTTGGCAGTCCCCAGCTGCTGGCGTAATTCTTTTTAATAACGTAACGCAACGTAACTGCATTATAATACAAATATAAATATATAAATACGAGCATAATATAAAATATTATATATATATAATATATGCATATATATGGATAAAGGTAAATTAATCAAGTAGCTAGTTTTCTTATATAGTGCGTCGCGCAATGGAAATGGTCCAATGTTAGTTGCTTAGCATATACATAATTAATGATAACGACATAAGCGTACGTGAAGTTAATGATATTTAGTCGATATCGATCGGTATATAGATATCGCAGCAGCAACAAGAACAGCAACCACAAAACATGTCAAAAGGAAACCTAAACGATAACTGCCAAAAATAAGATGAAACACGAACGAAATCGAACCGAAATCGGAAATTATGGGAGGCGAACGATGATTTTTTGTATCGGGTCTCTAAGATCGCCAGATCGATCGATCGGGAAAAATACTTATATGCCTAGGTAACTTTTTGTCATACGCAGCGGATAACATTTTAGCTTTTATACAACCGATATGGAGGAAACAGAAACAGAAACCGAAACCTAAACCTAAACGATGTGAAATTACGAGAACACGACACACTATATAAGAAAGGGAATGCGTTTTTTATGCATTGTACGCGGCGCTCATAACAAATTTAAATTACGAAATCAGAATATTATTGTACGTATGTAATATTGCATATATGTATGTATGTATTATGATTACAAGACGACTGAAAGTTACTGTTTCAACAAAAGGAAAAACGAAAAACATAATATTAAACATAAAGACAAGCAAAAAGGAAAGCAAAGTTTAGCAAAAGTAATAAATAATAATAATAATAATTTATACATAAAGCCCTAGTTAAGTGAGACATGGAAAATATACAAAATATATTTTGCGTATGTTAAAAAAGAAATAAAAACAACAAAAAAACATATAAACAAAATCCCAACCCACATTTTATACGAACGAAATGAAAACATACAAAATTTACACTTCTTCAAGCTAAGAAAAAATTAAAATCTGTTCTTGAATCATTTATGTATTTCCAAAAAACAAATGCCGCTAAATTCCATTTCGGTTTTCGGAACAGGAAGTAAATAACATTTATGATAACATATAGTTACAAGTCACACACGAAACTCTATGGATTTATAGGCAAATGATAAACGCAATATTGAAAGTTACCAAATTATATACATATATATATATATATATATGTAAAGCATATATATTTCAATATGAAAATAAACTAGTTGAACGCATAGTAAATTACTTGATCATTTTTACAAGCAAACGGAAATAAAGAAAAACCTAAAAAAACGAGGGAAGAGAAGAACAATTTAACAATTACTTTACATCTATTATTTACTACGGATAATATGTGCATTTTTTATATATTTAAACGAAAGATAACGAACAAATTTTACGCTAGTTTCAAACAAATTTTTCTGAAGTCTTCAAGCAGCCGTAAAAAAAAAAACAAAACGATAAGAAAACTAATTTATTCAGCCGAGTTTCTTAACAACTTATTCGCTTTGTTAAACTAACAAATTGTATAGCTTTTTCAGAATTTCGTTAACACTTTTTGTACATATAGGACAAAAACTAAAAGAATCGTTGAAAGAACCAAAGTATATCTCACTCACACTCATTGTATCATTTCCATTTAGGTTTTTGTACATTTTGAGAACTGCAGAACTGCATTTACGAGAAATAGCGACGAGCATTAAGTGAAGGAGCAAGAATTGCAAATAATCAGCGACATTAACCACACACTCTCACCTCACACACACACAAATACATAAATACACAAGTAAACAAAGCCCACAAAACGAGAACATGAAAACATTATCATAAACATAAAATTGTTTAAACGACATGCAACACCGTCAAAGTCACAAAATAACATACAACATAAAGAAATGATAACAAATTTAGCAAAGCCACAAGAGTATATTATGAGAACCGAACGATGAACGGATAACGAGACAGTGTATGGAAGTTTGTATGAAGTAATAAGAATAAAGCACACGTTTGAAAAGATATCCTGCCTTTTAATGTGGTTCCTTGCCCAAGCATAACATTTACTTTGTGTGCTTCCTACATGCTAAGCATGTTGATCTCTATCCACTTGAGGAACGTGCTAACTCTTGTGGAAATATCCGGCACTTTGATCTGACACGCCCAGTCGTAGCCGTGCGAGATGACTCCCACCAAGGTCCTGGATCCATCGGCCAGGACGAGCGGTCCACCGGAGTCGCCTTGACAGGGCAAACCCTCTTGGGAATCGATGCATATAAAGGAGCTGTAGACGTCTTTCCTCTTGCCTGTTGCGTTAAGCTGATTGGTCCACTGCCTCTGGCACTCCTTGTTCGAGATTATGGTCACGTTGAGGTACTGAAGGTACTCGCTGGGCTCCCGCTTGTTGGTCAGACCCCAGCCCGAGACGAAGGCCGCGCGACCGGTGTACTTTTTTATCGAGTTCTTGGGCAACTTGACGGGCTGTCTAAACCAATTAAACTTGAGCATTTTGGGCAACTTGATCAGGCCAAGATCGTTTTCCACTGTCTGACGATTGAAATTCTCATGGACGCGGGTGTTGATGGCTTTAACAGTGATCGCCTTTTCATCCCCGGGTGGCTCTAAGCTACCCACTTGAACCAGGACTTTCAAGCTGTAAGAAAATAAAGGTTGAGTAAATACTACTTTCGATAAGACTTACTTACAGCTTGGCCGATCTATCCTGCAGGCAATGTGCAGCAGTCAGAATGAAAAACTCGTTGAGAATAGCGCCTCCGCAGAGACTAGGCTCATCCATGTGTCCCTTAAAGAAGGAGAGCAGCCCCACTTGATAGGAAAACTGGTTCACCTTAGCCTTGGTGCCGTTCATTATTCGCAGTGAACCGATTTCTTGGCCGAAGCCCAAACCGACTTGAAGGAGAAGCACCAACTGAAGGATCATTTCAACTGATTTAGGTCTAAACCATCGTCTGCAGTCTATAAATACCCTGAAAACCATACTGATTGCCTCGATTTTACGAGTGCGTGCTCTACGGTTTATTGGTTATTATCGTTAAACGGATAAACATACGTACATGACATTCACTTTTATATATATATTTTGATCAGATAAGGAGCCCATCACTCAGTGGCAGACCCCGAACTTGTAGATGACTTCGTGGTTGTAGATCTCGCTAGGTCTTAGAATGGTTGTGGGAAAGTTGCTGTGGTTCACGGAGTCCGGGAACTTCTGCGTCTCCAGGCAGAAGGCGCCGTGCTTGGCATACTGGGCTCCATCCTTGCCGAGAATCGGCTTCTCGCCTCGCTTCACGTCCGGCATAAAGTTGGAGGTGTAGAACTGCACGCCTGGCTGATTGCTCACCACCTCCAGCCAGCGTCCGGTGGGCGGATGCGTGGCCCTGGCTACCTTGGCCAGCGGCTGCGGCGGACTAAATGTCACACAGAAGTTGTCATCGTATCCACGGGCTGGCTGCAGCTCCTTGAGACGCTCGCCCAGATTGCTGGGCACGCGCAGATCAAAGGATGTACCCTCCACGGGTGTGATCTTGCCGGTGGGTATGGAATCAGAATCCGTTTCGGTGATTCCATACGCATTTATCTCGATGGTGTGCTCGTAGAGACCGTTGGCACCGGCCTTGTGGCCGGCCAGGTTGAAGTACGAGTGATTGGTGAGATTCACGGGCGTCGGCTTGTCACTCTCAGCGGTCATCCGGACGTGCAGGCAGTTATCCTCGCTGAGGGTGAAGCTGGCCGTCGCCGTCACCGTGCCCGGATAGCCCTCGTGTCCGTCGGGATTGGTGTGCGAGAGGGTGACGCCGTCCTGCCGCACCGACTCCACCTGCCAGTGGGCCTTGTCGAAGCCCACAAAGCCGCCGTGCAGCTGGAACTTGTTGTCCCGATTCTTAGACACCTCCACCACCTTGCCATCCAGCTCGAAGCGTCCGCCGCCAATGCGATTGCATACGCGTCCAATGGTGGCGCCGAAATAGGGATTCCGCTCGCTCTGATAGCCCGCCAGGTCATCAAAACCCAGAGTCACGTCATCCAACTGGCCGCGGGAGTCCGGAGTCTTAATGCTCGTTATGATGGCACCGCGGCTGATCACCTGGACGGACATGCCGCTGCCATTGGTCAAAGTGAAGCGCTTGATGTCCTCCTGCTTCTTGGTGAACGGATTCACGGCGCCGGTGGCGAAAACTTCTTCGGTGACGTTGACCATGTTGTGGTGGTGGCACTGGGCGCAGCTGTGGAATGAATGACGAGAGCCAAGTGCACTCCGTTTTTATCTGACCCTCTCGACCACGTAGAGGTTAATCAACACACTCGGTGCGCAATTGTGTTTGTTTAAATTATCGCAAAAAAGCCGCAAACAAAAACACAAGCATATGTTAATTGTGTTATCACAAGGCGGCGCTGGAGAGGATTCTGATACGGGGATGAGAAACAGCTCAGGATTGAGTGGGGTGTTTTTTTAGAGCTAAAATCTATTCTAGATTAGCTGTAGATTAGTTTTATTTGAGTTTGTTTTCACTTTTTTTATTATTAGCACTGCCAATTAATTGAGGTTTAAATTTCAAGTGCTGCCACCCTTTGCAAACTTGTTGATAGGGAAACACAAGCGTAGTTAATTTAAATTTCTAGGGGTTTCTTAACAAAATATCTTAAAATATATAAAAATTAAGTTAAAATTATTCTCATGTATTTATTTAAAGACTTAACTCACACTAATTTTAATGAGTTTTAAAAAGACCGCCTTTTATCACGAAGTACTTGCGCCGTCTGGCAACCCTATTTTGAAAAATACCAAACATTTTGAGCCTGCCAACTTAATGCACTTTTGAACTGGGTTGGCAGCGCAACAGGTTGGTTGTTTATTGAATTTTGGTTTGGTTTTTATGTTTGTTTAGCAAATAGAAAGCTAACCGGCTCTAATCCCCCACCCAGTTGACAGAGAGCGCAGTGGAAAACGCAACAAGGCCGCCCCCGCGATAGCCCCCATCCAGACACCAGACAGCAGGCACCGCAAAATTCCCCAAAATGCAATCGACGTGGCAGAGAGCTCAGTTAAATTTAATACTTCCACTTGCCCTGATTTGTTGTTGTTGTCTGCTCATAGACACGGCCGCGGGGCAAGAGGCACAGAAGCCATGGTACGAAAACCTGCCCGCGGTGGCAATGGACTACAAGGTGGGTGATCATTTCATTTCTGCGAAAGATCTTAATTAATGTTCGTCCTTATTCTGCTCCAGGTTCACATCGATGCTGGCAAGGAAGACTGCTATCACCAGTATGTACAGGCGGGTGCCACCTTCTACGTGTCTTTTAGCGTGAGTTGAGGCTTGGTGAGAGGATGAATGAGCTGTTTAACAACCTTTCTCTTTTCCAGGTGGTCCGCGGCGGTGATGGCATGGCCGGCTTTGCGGTCCGCAATCCTGCCAATGAAGTGGTGAAGCCCTATCAGTGGCAGGCCACTGCGGATTACACTGACCAGGTCTCACCCGGCGGCTACTATTCCGTGTGCATTGACAACCAGTTCTCCCGCTTCGCCGGCAAGCTGGTCAACATCTACATCACCGTGGTGAAGTACGATGCCTGGGACAAGTACGCCAAGGAGATCGAACAGCTGCAGCTCAACATGCAAAACTTTACTGTAAGACAAACTGGTTTTTTTGGGTTCCGCGTGTGGAACACTCACTTTGATCTATATTTTCAGGCCACCATTGGCACTGTGGAGCGTAATATCAACGATATGATGGGATATCAGGCGCATAGCCGGCACCGCGAGTCGCGAGACTATGCCCTGCTGTTGGACAACAATGCCTACATTCAAACCTTCTCGATTAGCCAAATTGTGGTCATATTGATCACGTGCTCAATACAGGTAGGAGAATTCTGCCAATGCGGCGGCTTTGCTTCATATTAAATAATTGCTTACCTTGCAGGTCTTCTTTGTGCGCAAACTATTTGAAGTCAAGTCAAACTCCAAGAGCCGCATCTAGGCCTTCACTCGCTACCCCTTTTTTATAGCTCATTTTCTACATTTCCAAGACAGGATACTCTTTCGTTCGTTTTTTTGTAATTAGTTTTATCACTCGCTACAGAGATCAAATGCAACTCGGCAAGACTTTCTACGTTATTTCAACTTAGAGACAGACAAAACTTAATGTGATAAGTGTACGGATTGTGTGTTTTGTTCAATTAAAATATTGAATCATTTTGTATTTTTGTGGGGTTTCTATAAGGGAAGTCCTTACTATAAGATGTCTGAGCTTGAAAGTTGGTTTGCTGATTTACTAAAAGCTTTCCAGGGATAAATAACTTTTAAAAAGCTTTTTTCCTGCCGTTAAGTCTTGGAAAGAACAAAATGTTTTTGAAATAGTTTTTAAATTAAGTGAAGTTATGTTTTACTTAACTTTCTATTACCTTAAATAGTTCGAGACAAGAAGAAGAAGCATCCTTGAGAGGCTTTGTTAAACTGTATCTGCTTGGGCTACCTTAACTCTCTGGAGCTCATTACCTTTATCTTAGATTTATGCGGTTCTTCACCTGCGTCTGTGAAGCTGGATGGTAAATTAATCACCGAGCCAAGTCAATCCTGCTGCTTATCGCAAATTATCCTGTGCCAGTCACGACCTTAAATCATGTCACCGTCCACAGCCGCTTATCTAAAAGTCATTTAACACATGCGACGGGCAGGAGAGCATGGAATGAAGGGATGTGTGTGGTGTATGCTGCGCTTTCAGCCACATGGCATGTTAATTATATCCTTTTTGGCAGAGATCTTGGGGCCGCCTTTTGTGGCTACTTTTGCACGAAATTAAAACGTTATTATGTGCCAGGCGCTTATCTGCGGGCCTTAAAGCGCCCGCAAAACTAAGGTCCTAATGGCCTCACACACACGCAAGCACACACACACCGAGGCACATGCTCTTTAACTGTTTTAAACGCCATTGTTAAAATATTGCTCATACGCACTTCCGCCCAAAATGGGGTCTTCTCTCCACGGCAGCACTAATGATGCCCAAGCACATTCACAGGGGAATGTTTTAAGCTCCGCCCACCAAGAGCAGAGGCAGAGGCAGAGGAAGGAGTAGCAGCAGAAGGAGAAGGAGCCGGAGCAGCAGCAGCAGCAGTAGCTGTAGCAGCAGCAGCAGCAGCAGCCGATGACAGTGGCAGATAAAAGGCCAGCGCCAAGTGGATGGAGGTGGTGCCAGGCACGGAGAGCGCGCCTGCGCGTCCCACGAACGGGACGTTGGGGTGACATCCTTGCTATCCTACACCCCAACTCCTACCCACCGAGCAGCAATATGTACTTGTGGGAGGAGTGTGTCGCCATCTTTGAGCGTGTGCTGGCGGACGGGATGATCTGGCCGCCACATTAACTTGGAGTGCGCGCTACCAAGTGCAACACGTCGCGGACGACATAATAGCGGTACTTTGCGGTCTAGATTCGTCGGTCACACGTCGTCAATATCCCGGGGAGACCTTTCTTGGGTCAGGCAGGCAGGCACAAAAACAAACAGCAGCAGCAGCAGCAGGACACGGGCCAAAAGGAGCAAGTTCCCACACACAAGCGCACGGTGGAAGCGGTGCAAGACTTGGACACATACGCCCAGCTTGTTGCTGGCCATGTGGGCGTGGCAACTACAAAAAAGTACAAGAAAACAAGGAAACAAGAAGAGCCCACACACAAGCGTACAGCCACACATGTGTCGTCGTTGTTCTGCCAGTGTGTCGCGGAAATTTTTGTGCGGAAATTATAGAAATTTCGCTTTTTGATTTCATTTTCGTTCCGCTTTCGTTGCTCCCCCAATTCCCGATTCCCTCTACCTGATGCACCTGTGCGAAATGCCCAAGGAACTGGTGCCAGCGCCAGAAACAAAACCAGAGCCCGAGTCCCAGACCGAGACCGTTGCCTTCGCTGCCGTCGGTGTCCAGTTGGCGGTGTCCTTGCACTGACAAATTTCCTTGCATATCCGCTTCAGAACTACGGAACTACAGAACTGCAGAGCTCAACACACACCTGAGGGAACGAACCTCTATTTGCGTGGCGCGTCGCTGTCGCTATCGCCGTCGCGTTCACTTGTCGCATATCCGTCGCCATTTTGACAATAATTTCATTTCCGGCCTGCAATTTGTACGCACTTGGAGTAGAGTGCAGTGATTAACGGTCTCAAAAACGTTAGTGAAGTGTCAACGATCGCAAGTTGGTGCCCATAGGAAGTCTACAAATATAAAGCCAAGGAACAGAAGGAAGGAGTCTTATTTTTGGATAAACTTGATCACAAAAACAGGCACAATCCTGAGGTGAGTTTAACTTTTAACACTGAATAACTATAATAAGATTAAGCGACGGAATTAAAAAACTGTTGGTGGTGTTTCCAATTTTCAATGGTGCCTTTCAGATTATTAATTGAGTTTTATTCACTTTAAAACACTAAATTAATTGATAAAATAACGCACAGTATTCATTTTGTTTTTACTGAGTTTCTTCTTTAACTTAACACTTAAGTCCTCAATTTAGTTAAAACATTTATAGAAATTAAAACAATGGTAAATCTTTAACTTCAAACATAAACAACTAAATAGATTTTACATTCCATTCCATTCTACTTTAACTTAACACTTAATTAAGTTGGAACATTTATATAAATTAAAACAATAGTAAATCTATAACATCAAAAAATAAACAACTAAAAATATTTTACACACCATATTAATAATTTAATTTTTTTAGTTTTACATTTAATTTTCAAAAGACATTTTTTTCCAATGGTTTTAATAATGTTTAATAGACAAACACCATGAAGTTGGTTAAGGAATTCCTTTGTACAAATTATATACTTATTTAAGTTATATGTAAATTAAAGGTTTATTTTATAAAGTAAAACTATTTTAAATGATTTAAAAATACGTACAGACAGTAAACAGTGAAATGCAAACAAATGTACTTCGTTAAGTTTCTATATTATCAATTCACAACATATTTTATAACACAAAGGACTATAGAGTTATATAGTCAACTATCATAAAATAAAGAAATACTTTAATAAATCCCAATAATTGTATTATAATTCGATCGTGTAAGCATTTTATAATAATTTCATCCAGTCCTTTAGTTTATTTACACAAGACATATTCCACATTAGACTTTGTTTAAGTAAGAGATGACCTTCTTTTATGAATAATTCTAAAATAAAAGCCCTTTTTCTTCCTGGCTGTTTGATTTAAGAAAAATGTATATTTAACTTAAAATTTGCCCAAAATCCAAGAAGACATTTTCCAAGAACGCTAGACAGCATCGAATTATTCTACGTTAAAAATAACATATCTTGTATTATTCCCGGTAATGCGATTCGTTATTTCTGGCTTATGATGATAATCACAGTTCAACCCTCCCCAAAACAAGCTCTTTTCATTGGAGGCATTAATCCCACCCTCAGAGCAATCCCACAGCTTATGTTGTTTGCTAATCGAATTAGCAGACGTGGAACGGAAATATGCACAAGCCAGCAAACAGTGCAGAATCATCAGCCAGAAGCTTGGCAATTAAACAGCTCACCAGTTCCATTCGGCCGCCGAGTAGCAAAAGCATTCAAAAATCGAAATATTCGGAATGCGCGGCATTAAAAATCTTACAAACCATTAAAGAGCAGCCAAACGTGCGGCCTCTTAATTAAAAGATCTACGGAGGGGATTACACCATTAACAGCTGTCGAAGACCCGAATGGCATCAGCACGCGTTTTGGGTACTCGGGCGGCCCATCTGCAGACCGACTTCCTGGCATCCCGCTCGTATTTCCGGTGTGCGCGCGTTCAACGCTCGTCGCGATTGTGATAAGTTTGCGGCACAATGTCTGCCTGCCGCCTGCTAATGTTTGTTTGTTGGGGAAATTTGCTTACATGCAAACGAGAAGAAGGTCCTTCTTCGGGAGTGAGACAGTCCTGCTACAAAATAATAAATAATAAATGAGGCGTGTGCAGGCCGTTTATAATGTCTGACAACGCACAGAGCTGATGATGAGGATCTGATAGCATTAAAGCCATCTCTGTTTCGATTTTTGCGCTTTTTCGGGGGAGAACCTTAAAGCCCGGAGACAGGAGAAGTCGCACGTTGTGTGTGTCTGTGTGTGTGGCATAAATTTCGTTGGCATAAATCAAAATCCAGCAACTTCCGACGAGGGCAGAGTGCAAAAATTTGCATGCTTTGGGCCCTGTGTTTGCTGCTAACTGGCTAACTGGCAGACTGGCCGAAAAGGGAAAGGCACAAACAGCAGCAGAACCAGCAGAACCGGCAGAACAATGGTCCGTTGGACATTTGGAGAGCCGCCGCCACCACGCTCAAATGGCCGCCACCCACGCACAGCTCGTCGCTCATACGCAACGTTGGCCCAGTCCAAGAGCCGGGACTGTACCCACAATAAATAACAAGCCAGATAATTATGCACATCGTGCTTACTATATATCTAAGGGGGCTCCGCAGTTTCAAGCAGCCACTATTAATTATGCCCGGACCAGGGGAGTACTGGAAACTCGCCTAACGTGTTGGAGCTGCGGCAATTAGAGCGTTTCTTTGGCCCCAAACGAGCGGCTAAATAGTTTAAAATTGCAGTCTTTAATTGTGGGGCTTTAGGCGTTTTTGATTTATGAGTATCTAGTTCTGTAATTTGCCATGAGGTGAGTGATGGAATGTTTTGTTTTGGGATACTTTAAAGTAATTAGAGCTAAGAGTTATGTTTGTATTTCAGAGGGGTTTTTACTTCGATTGAATAGGTTCAACGACAATCCAAATATAAGAAAATATTTAGTTTTAAATACGTCTTAGAGTGCACTTTTCTTTGTTTATCTTTAAATTGATTGTAAAATACATAAACTAAGCGTTCTGTTTAATATTGGCTGTAAAAGCAAGTACCTACAAACAAAAGGGTCAAAATGTTTTTTCCATTAATAGTTTCAATTCAATTATTTTGCTTTAATTTTCACAATTTTCTAATTTCCTTTAATAATAAATAAGTTTAACTTAAATGTTTACATTGAAACTTAAGACTAATAAATATCAGTTTCTTTGTTTTTTTTCTTGCCTTAACTAATTCCTAATCCTATTTACTCATCATCTCCACCCCGGCAGAGTCAAGTGGAATCCCTTGTTCAGCCAACAGCCAGCAATTGAGGCTCCCCAGGCGTGCGCCATGTACGAGAACTCCTGTTCGTATCAGACGGCGCTGGACCTGAAGCGAGTCTCGCCACCCACTCTCGCCCAGGTGAAGACGGAGGACTGCCTCACACTTGGCCAGTGCTCGCCGGACTGGACCTCGTACCGGTTCCATCAGTCCACATTTGAGCAGCTGAAGCAGAGCGTGGAGAAGGCCAAGGCGGCGCTGCAGGATCGCAGCAGTTTCTTCGGTGCCACTAGCGCCTTCAGGTGAGGGATTTTGTCATAAAATCTACCAATTATTCTTGATTTTTAATGTATCTTCCCATCGCAGTGACATCTACTCCAGCCAGCGCTTGACGGACACCCTCGACACCCTGCCCGTTCAGACCGGGAATGGGGCCGGCAACTGCCTCGGTCTCCCGCATAATCCCAATGTCGGTGTGGGAGTGGGCGTGGGCGTGGCTGGGGTGCTTAACTACAATGCGGTCAGCAGCAGCACGGCCGGTGTCCTGGGCAGCAGCAGCAGTAGCAGCGGTGTCGTCGGCCTTGGCAGCGGGAGCGGCGTCCAGCGACACCGACTGGACACTCTGCATCCTGCAACCGCCGGCTGCTCACCCGCCGGCACCCAGCACGGCGTCATCACGTCCAGCGCCGGGCAAGTGGCATCCGGCAGCCTGGACGCCGTGAGCGCTGCTCCAGCGTTGACATCGCTGGCAGCGTCCAGCACATCGCATGTGGAGCACAAAGTTCGGGCAGGTGAGCAACGATAAAGATCGGTTTTTTATATACAAATGTTCGGGGAATATAGTAACTTTATCACTGTTTTTTTATATATTATTAAAAACCTAGAAAAAAAGTATGTTGGACTCGCATAACCAACTTAAAAAAGTTAAAAAAGTCATTTCTTAAAATGACAAAGATATGTATTAATTGTAAAGGGCACAACAAATAAATCTGAAAGTGTAAATAGTTGTTCAAAATGTCGTTTGTCCAAATAGTTTTGTATCGTTTTTGGTATATTTGTTTGTTAATTTTAATTTAAAGTAAATGAAGCAACAGATTAATTTGTATTTTATTATTGCAATATAAAAGAAAAACCTTATTTCCTATAAGTTAAAATACTGCAGACGTTGCAAAGAATTTTATGGATAAAATAACACTTTTTTCAACCCCTTTTTAAAATCTTAATCCTTTCATGTTTAAAACAATTTAGATTAAATATCCTGCATGTTTTTTAATATATTTTTTTTTATAAAATATAAGCAAAAACATATTCTTTAGTGCACCAACCAACCCACTGACCTTCTCGCAATTGTCTAGCACAAAAATGTCAACGAAATGGCGGAAAAACAAATCCTGCGCTTCCGGCCAAGGCAAAACCCAGAGCGGTTGGGAGTATGGGAAAAAAAGGACAAAACAAAACAAACCCCGACAGTCGAAAATGTTGTGCCACAAAAGTGGCAAATTTCGCGTATTTATTTAAACACATCCAAGCAGCATATGTTGGCCAATGGCCACCGCCTCCCACAAGACCGCCAAATATGTCCGAACCCGTAACATTTAATGGCCAAAACAACGGCCAAAAACCGCGACCAGCCATGTACATAATTCTGCTGGTTGTACTAACAACAAATAAAACAAAACAAAACAAAAGAAAAAAAGGGCAAAAGATTGGGCAAAAAATTTAAATTGAATTATCCATATAAACGCTGAGGTCTCTCCGGGGTCCGCTGCTATTCCTCTGGATATTTTTTACATTTGGCCATTTTTGTTTTGTTTCGGTTACATATTTATCAATTTAAGCCGGAGGCCAGCCAGGATGTGGCTTATAATGTGGCCCGAAGCTGCTACTGTTGACTGTTGGCGGCGGTCCCTGCCAGCTTTTGATAGAAACATCAAAAACCGAACAATTTCATCGCGTGCCTGGCGAGAGTTTGTTATGCCGCCTCCGTTCCAGTCAACTTGTCCATGTCCATTTATTTCTATAAGAAAACTTTAGTCCTTTCTGTTTTTTCCTCTCTCTTCTTTTTTTTTTGGCAAATTTATGTCCTGTTTCTGCTTCGGTTTCAATTAGACAAGGCTGACTTGTCTGCTAGTTGGCCAAAGGACGAGCAATTCTTGGCTCAAAATTGAATAATAAACTTCTTCCTTGAGCCTGCCGTATCTCGTTTCACTTTAATCGCAGATTTGGCCACATTATCCTTGCTATAAAGTCCTACCCAGGAGACAAGTTCTGAAGTTCTGAAGTTCTTCCCCCACAAAGATTGCTAGACACAAAATGGCCGCCTCCTCTCTCGGCTCATCTTCTTCTCTCATCATTTCTCGGCGCGCGCTCAAGCAAATATGAAATGAATCCTTTTTATCCTGCCCCGTCTCTGTCTGTCTCTTTCTGTGGCTGCTGTCAAGCCTTAGTTGAGTTTTTGCCGCTTTTGCCGCTGCCATGAAAAGATTTTGTCATGCGTAACTCATTATTTTTTGCTCAAAAGACGTTTGGCTCACAGAGGCAGGCGCATAAAAAATAATTACACTTTGCAGCCAAGTCAAGGAGAAGCTGTACATACAATACATACGACCTCTGAGAAACCTAAAAGTTGTATGGAAGAAAGGGATTTTTGTAACTTATAAGAATTATTTATACTATACAATACATTCGCAGCTAAATATTTTAGAAATATATAAAATATATTCGCTTGAGAATATTTCCCACAGAATACTAAAGTATAATTATGACACACTCATTGGCCAGACAGCTCGCATGATGGTAATCGAAGCTCGAAGCCATCATCTTCATGGCTATCATTATCCTGGACTCGTATCGCATCCGGCTTGACATTTCAATTGAAAGCGTAGCAAATTCCTCAATTTCTCATGGATTCCACTCTCTGGCTTATTGTTGTTTACATCAAACAAAGATTTACGGCAATTAAACATCTCTCTGGCATAGCTGGTGGTGACAACCCTCGCGTTTATATCCTTTGCGGTTCACAGGATCTGTCAAGGGGGGGAGGATGGGAATTTCTGGGCAAGAGCGACGTTGCGTGACGTTTTGGTGGCGAGAGGGTACGGCGGCGATATGAAAACCATAATTCCAGCAATAAATAAACCAGCAGCAGGCTAGTTGTGATGACAATTATCTATGCCGAGATTTATGAGTCCTGCTCTCTCCCAGCTCCCAGCTTTCCTTGCCTTCCGTTTATTTTCACTTTTTTTCTCGCTTCCGTTCCGTGGCAAAAGGCGAAGCGTGCCGTGCTGAGTGAGCAAATTTGCGCTGCCTGGCAATTAAAGTATCCTTTTGTCTGCTCTTCCTTTTTGTCTTGCAGATAAATCCTCGCTGGACTGCGCCACCACATCCTCGCATGCCGCAGTGCCCTCCTCCTCGTCCTCGGCCAGCGACCATCAGCAGGGCAGGATCAGTGGCAGCAAGAGCAGCAGCAGCAGCAATGCAGCAGGAGCAGGAGGAGGAGGTGCCTCATCGGGGGCAGGAGCAGGATCAGGAGCAGGCGGCGGAGGCGGAGGTGGCGGCTCAGCACTGTGTAAGTTTGAAACTCTGATTGTGTCGGGAATGTCCTTTTCCTTTGAGCTTTTGACAGCTTTCAGTCAGGACCGCAACCTGATGGCGGCACACACAGCGACACATTCGGCGTCATTGTTCGCATAAAAGGTGGCGCTCGTGTGCGTCACGGGGGTGGTATGTCCTTGGCAAGGACCACTTTGGTCCAGGGGGTGGTTCAGTCAATGAAATTGGAGGCGAATGTTGTGAATAATAAACTAGAACTTTGCAACATTTGTAAATCTTTCTAAAAGGCATTTATTTTAATATCAATAATTTTTATTAATTAATAACTTATACTAATTCATGACAACTTCCCCTGTGGAATTGCAACCTTAAAAGTTAAACTAAACAAAACCATAATTAAAGTATACCTTCACAAATCTTTAATGGAAATGCTAAGGTAATTTCTAATTAATTACCATAATTATTTGTGATCCAATTTTGGATACACATTTAATTATAAAAATAGTTTGTTAGACAATATATTAATTTTAATTAATAATTTTTATTCAAATTCCTCTATGTTTCCTTAAAATTTGAATAACTATACACGGTTTTAAATACTAAATAATTTATGAAACCAGTAGCAAAAAAATTATTAAGCTGACATAAACTTATTCAAGTTAAATCACTGTTTTCTAGGCTTATATAACCTTATTATAAAGATATATATTTCTTTTTGCTACCAATAATATTTATAACATAAAAATATATGACATTTTCCTCAATAACATAACTCCCTCTCAACAAATTTAAATATTTATTCCCATGAAGTGTCCAAATCCCTCTCTCAAGTATCTGCAAAGATCCCTGAAATCCCCGAAGTTAGACATCTCAATTGCTCACTTGGCTTAATAACTTAAGCCTGACTAATGCGCGTAATCTGGGCTGCGAACTGGTCCCTCTGGGAACTGCAATTGAGAGTCGCGTTGTCAGTGGGAAAGTTTGGCAAATAATTGTCAGGACCTTTATGCTTATGTTCATTGTCCTTGCCATCAGTGTAAACACACAGAACGCAACAGTCACAACATTTGGTGAATCTGTGACTGCCCGTTGATAATTTGACTCTTAAGTGCTCTTCAGCGCTAATCCTATTAAAGCGTGTTAGTCACACGCTCCTTCAGGCACACTTCACCGTGCCAGGATGCGATGCGGCAGGACAACCCCCGAGCACAGCCAGACATCCTGGCCACCAGCCAGAGAGGGATGGCCCGAACAATGAGGCTAATCGACAGATCATAAAATGATCAAAATGTTATGTGAAGCGCATTAGGGCGCACACTCCGCTGTCAGTGGAAGTATCTATGAGATTGGGATTGTATCGGATGGATAGAATGGAGGGGGAGGAGTTTCGAGTGTGTGGGATCCTTTTCGGCATAGACAATTGAGCGGTTAGCGGTGCATAATGAAAAGGGGTGCAGACCAGGAGTCCACGATGACAACGATAAAAACATCGAGGAGGGTCTCTTAGCCAATTGATAGAATTTATTATTGTTTTATTGCGCTGATTAGAGTCATGTTTGCTTAGTTTTATGGAGTAATTGTTGACTTTTGATGGGTGTTTGTTGGGGATTTATGGTTTTATGGTTGTTGTACTTTATTGGGTATATAAATTATAACATAGAAAGCCATAAATAAATCGTTATATAGGAGTATAAATTATGTAAAGGTTTACTTGTTTTAGACATACATAAAGCGGTTATATTTATGTTTGTATTTTATGAAATTTATAGTGGTTTAGTAAGTTTTCTTTGTATTTATATTTAAATTGGAAGACTTTAAAACAATAAATCAAGATTTGAAAATTTACAAAAGAAAATTGGCATAAGGAAATAATTATAATATGTCATAAAGCAATTTATTTCAAATAATCTACAGATATTTCTTACTATAGTTACTTGATTGACACGTTAAAACATTAAAACAAGAATTGATAATATTTTACCTAAGAAAATATTAATTTATAATATGTTAAAAAGCAAATTATTTCAAATAATTTAAAGATATAACTTACTATAGTTACTTGATGGAGTTTTTCTCTCAAGAAAGACAACCATAGTGAAAAAGATTCCGCATTAAGAGAAAAAATAAATATATAATATTATATTATATTTAAGATATTCATTCAAGAGTTCCCAAAATACATTCTCTTACCTTATTGCCACCCCTTTAATAATTCCCATAATTTTTAATCAAATTTCGAAGCCCTCGTAATCACTTTCTGTGATGTCTATCGTCATCTGTCGCTTCGCTGGCTATTTGTTTGCTGGTTACGCTCACTCTAATCGTAATTGGATAATCTGTCAGCGGGCTCCCGCCCACAGACACACACCCTGAACGCCCCTCATCAACGCGCCCAGTTGGAGGGTGGTCCGCCCTGCGACCTTTTGGGCGCCACCTTCACCCCGTCTCATCTCCGTCTGCGCCGTGCCGTATGTTTTGCTCACTTGAAATTTAATTTCTGATTTCATTTGCGCACACAGTTTGTGCCTTATATATATTTTTTGTAGCTCCCTTTAGGGCCGTAATTGTTTCAGGCTGTGAAAATAAATTGAAAACGCTGCTGCTGCTGCTGTGCCAACTGGCGCCAAAAAGGACGATGAGAAGTCCTTTTTGACAGCTTCGCGGACTGACGCTTGCGCTTAAATTTATTCACTCGCAAAAAAAAAGATGCCAGAATGTAGCGAAAAAATATACAAAAAATAAAAAATGCGCATATTTGGTGAGAAGGAAAAGTCCAAGTTTCTGGTTCCCATGCTCATGTCTCCCCCTTCTATTGTCCGCTCATGTGTGTGCCTATTGATGTCCAAATATTTTTATTCATGGCCCTTTTCGCGGTTCACTTAACTGCCGATCCAAGTCATTACCCAACCCCCGGGAGCGAGCCGGCTTACAGCACGAGCCGCTCATAAACCAAGTCATTGTTGTGGACCACCAACCCCGCCGAAGATGATGACGGCAACAAGCTGGAAAAATACTTACTTGGCTAATTTAGTTCGCGAACTTGTTAGTAATTTCCAATTAAAATTTATAAATTACAAATACATAATTCGCTGCGCGGCAGTTGCGATAGAAAACTGTCAACGAAGTGCAACAGGTTGGCTTCCGCCTTCGAAGTCCGCCGCTTTTTGTGATTTATACCTCTGGAAATGACCCGCTTCCGACATGGAATATCAGAAAAGGAAAATATATAGAAAATGGGAAAAACACAAGCCACTACCGAAGGGGTGGGGGAAAGGAAAAGGGAAAAGTCGGGCCCGGGCGCACTTGAAAGTTTTAGAGGTGACCCAGACCCTAAGCCCCTACTGCTGCCACTGCTCCTGCTCCTGCTCCTTCCCCAACGGAAACGCAGTGCACCCGGAGCCGGAGGTGGCTGTGTCGAAGCGTCTCCGGTTTCGGCAGCCAGTGGCTCTGCAATTTAGTTGTCAATTGAATTTATGAGCTCGCTGAATTTATGGCCCTCCGAGCACCGAGGTGCCGCGTCCTTTTATCTCAAGTGACACAACTCACGTGAGACCGTGGGATTCGGAGAGCTCTGAGAGCTCTAAAAGAGACCCCGAGTGGAACCCTTGACCCGCCAAAAAGTCAATCCGCGTTATCAATTGACAGCGAGGGTCGCTGGAAGTCAAACCGCGGTAATTTATAGCCGGCCCTGCACGTGAACCCACAACGCTTTCTCTCTTCTCCAACCCCTTCGCATGTTAATTGTTTGTTTGCTGTTTGTTGTCATTGGCTCTTAAGTGGCGCGGGACGAGGGGTGCAGTTGCAATCGCTGTCGGTCCCTGTCCCTGCCCCGGGTCCCGGTCTCACGTCCCTGGGGTGTGCCGTGTGAATATGCTAGCTTTCAGTTTAGAAAAGAATCTGACAAAAAAATGATACAAAATTATTGAAGATTTTATTTTTAGAAGGAGAAACGACTAAGGTATACCTTTTAGTTTAAAAATATTTTTAAATTTGACTCTTATTTAAATCTTAAAATATTTTATAGCATTGTTTTGAGCAGATTTTTAATTGATTTTAATCCTATAAAGATTTGTTTGATGTTTTTGGTCTGGGAAAAGGACATTAGGGTAGGATAGTGGTGGTAACAAATTTCTGGATATTGTATTTTGTATTTGTATCATATGTTAAGCAAAAAATATTATATTTTCGTAAGTAAGCTTAGATGTATTTTTCTAATTAAAAATCTAAGGGAATTATAAGATTTGTCTTGGAAAAATTACATAAACGTAATATTTGTCTAGGAATTACCATCACCATCTTGCATACTAAATTTAAAGAAAATACGTATATAGATAGCGAGAATTAAGTGTATGTAAGAGATTCACAACCTTTTTTTTTACTATACTCTAGGTTTTTATAGTCCGGAAAACCATCATACCCCACATACCCCTTGAACCCTACAAATACCTTGCCTCAAAAAAAAAAAAAACCCGAGACAACTAAACGAGCTCGTGACAGTCTCTTGCAATTATCTGAGAAAGTCAAACGCTGTGGTAATCGGAGTCGCACCCTGCACCCGTGTCACCCTTCCACCTTCCACCTTCCACCCCCTTTCCACCTCACAGTTTCCACCCCCCCTTGTCCTCATCAATCGCGCAATTATTGGTGGCATTGTTTAGATAGACAGCCACGAGGACACTTTCAATATGTCGCTGTGAGAATTTCAGAGCTTCCTCCTTCTCCTCCCGTTTGTTGTTCGTGTTCGTAATTTGTTTTTATTACAATTTTCACTTTTATTTCTGGGTCTGGTGTTCATTTTTTTCCTTCTTTGTGGTTAGGGTTTGTTTGATTTTGGCGTGTTCCCTATGTTTTTGTCTGCATTCCCCGGTTTGACATTGTGTTTTTATATTTTTTTCTGTGGGAACACAACTTTCGGAGAGTCATTTAGATTTGGTGCACTCGATAAGCGAGGTGTAATAGGTGTGAACAATGCAGAGGCGGTGGGGTTTAAGTCAACAATTAGAAAATAGAGAAATAAAAGTGGAAAATCTATAGAAATATTTATGTATATTTTTGATACTAGGTGCTCTTGTAATGCATTAAAATTCACTTTGAATTTTAGGTAATAATAATTTATTGCATTTTATTGAGCAGATATTTATTTGGTTTAATATCTGTAAAGACTTATGTGTTGTAATTTTAGTTTCCTGAAAGAAAATTAAGCTGGCAAAGGTTGGATAACATTTTTGTTGGTAACATTTTATGATAAATATAAAGGAAGAGCGTAACTATGATATATACCTAAAAGGGATTTTATTTAACGATTAACTTGTTTAAATTATATTTAAATACGATTTTCTTAGCCGTTTTTTTTAAGCCTTTAACTTATTTATCTACCCTACACAATTCCCTTCTCAATATAACCCCTAACCCTTGATTTTTTTCTCTGATTTTTCCACACTTAACCCTCTTGACGCTTTTCAAATAAAAAGTTTATGGGACTGCCAATTGGCAAGTGATTTATGTGCCGCCGTTGCCGCCCATTTGATTAACAAAATATTGAACCAACGAAGACCATATAGAAATGGGTGTATTCATGGGGCATTGTATTTTTATTATTTTTATGCCGATTATAACAATACGCATTTTGGCAATAACAAAATGCACAGCACTGCGCCATGCCGTGCCGCGGGCGAAGTGAGCAATCCTTCGAGGAGGAGTAGAGCCAAGACCAGGACATTAAAGACCCGCAAGGAGTCAATGGGGGAAATCGGCCTGTCATGCCTCGCAGGCCGCTGGCCACGTGCCGCGTCAAAGTCTCCATCGCGTGTTACATCATTCATACGTCATTAATGGCCACGTGTCTGGCTTGGCTTGACTTGGCTTCACTTGGCTGCCAGTTTGTTATTGTAGGCTGGGCCATTTCGATGTTCCTGCTGCACAAGGACAAGGCGCAGGACTCGCACATATTAGCAGCTATCCCTGTCTGTCAGGGTCCTATCTTTTTCTCTCTCTCTCTCTGTTTGGGCTTGAGAAAACAAATCGCAGCGCTGATTGCGTTTCTTATTAACTGCCGTGGGTGGTTGGCCAGCACAATATGCTGCCTGTCTGCGCTACACTACGAGAAATTGGAGAATACTTTATAAAGACTAAACAAAATAGGTAGAGAATAAATTTGTAAAGATATAGACCGAAAGAAAGACAAAAAGAGTCAATAAATTTGTTATGATATATATTTTAGGATCATGATGCAATTATATAATTGTATTAAGTTTTAGGACTATATCGGAAATATCGAAACGTTAACGTTAAAAAATATGTATATGGGCAAATCCCACGTGTCGCACGCTACATTCGCACGATTTAAGCTAATAAAAATCAATTTTTGGGGGGTTTGTTTAAAGATTTACCATAAACTTTTGTTATTTGTTTAGAGTGAATTGAGAGTACTTTCGGAGGGCATAAGGTTCAATTTCACTGGAGTCACTGTTTTGAAAATAATTGATAAAATTGTGACGTGTCGCACGCTACACAAAGTGGAAGTTAGTTTCAAAATTTTCATTTCAAACGCAATTTTTAGCGAATTGTGCAAAATGAACCCTATGAAAGATAATATCCTCAAGAAAGTTAATAATATTAGAAGACAAAAACCGACCGTTTGGTCTTAATAATGTTTACGGATTTTTAGAAAAGCCGTTAACCCATTGTGTCGCACGCTACGTGTCGCACGCTACACTTTGTTCCATCATACTTTGCATGTTGTTTTTTAATATTTAAGTAAATTAGAAGATCATATATCCGTTTTATTTTGACTATTTGCATTCTTCTAGTGATATTAGAAAACAAAAGTCAAAGCATAAAGCATCGTTTTAGAAGATTTCTTAAAAAGAAAGTAGGTCTATTTTTATGATGTTTTTCATTAAAATAATGAAAAATCGCGTTTTCGCGAATATGCTTTCGAATATATCGAAATTTGTTTTAGAATATGGTAAAGCCTTTCGAACTGAATCAATTGGACCATTTCCCAATGTTACAATATTGAAAAAAAACATTTTAGAGAAGTTTAAGTTTTTTGGCCGCGGTGGACCTTTCTGGGGATTTGCCCATATGTATATATCTGATATTTTAAATACTGATACATCAAAATTTAATGATATTTTTGATAAGATATTGAGCGTGATTGAAGTGTCGATATAAATCACTTCTTTCGTATGTTTTATATAAGTTTATTATAATGAAGATTTTCTTATCCCAATTTTTCTCCAAGTGCTCGTGGGCTTTGTCATGTTTGTCTTGACGCTCCGCTGAATATTTTGGCAGGACACACACACACAAATGGACAGGCGGCTGATGCATTGATTGTCCTGCGGGAGCAGGATATAGAATATAGACAGATTATTCAGCCCACTAAGGCGGTGGCTTAAAGTCGACTTAAAACACTTGACTTGTGGGCGGTGCTCGGGTGGGCGGCTTAGTGGGAAAGGAGCCCCAAGTTCGGGGAAGGGACATTCTGCGGAAGTGTTACGGCGAACGCAAAATGGCGGAAATCGCACAACAAAAGAAATTAATTTAAAGTTTTCTCGCCCCCAAAAGCGTGAAAATGAAATTACATAATGAATGCAATTAAAATGTTAAGCCAAGCTAAGACACACACACACACACATGCCAGGGAAAGCGGTGTACGAAAAAAAGAGCTTTTCCTTTTTCCTTCGCTTTGGCAGAGGAGAGCAAACAATTTGAGTTTGTGGATTTTTTTCCTCCGGCTGAGAACAGCAAATTGCTATTTAGCCATTTTAGTCATTTTAGCCATTTTAGATGCCATTAACACACACACACACACACCCCCGCACACTCGCACACACAACTTGAGAGCAAGAGCTGGGGCTGAGCAAGTAGGCGGAGGAGTGGAGTGTCGGAGGGGCCTTTGCCTTCCAGGCACGTTTATTAAATAACTGCGTGTCAAAGGAACTCACAGCCACTAACACACACACACACACACATACGCACACACTTCCAGGATCACAAACTAGCACACACATACACACATAACACTCAAAAGGACTTGCTAAAGTTTTCACTATGTTTGTGTTTGTGTTGGTATGCTGCGTGGGTGAAAAGCGAAATTAGTTTTTAACTAAAATAAAATTGTACAAGTAAAGCATATAATACTAGAGAATTATATTTGATAAAATATGAATTCTAAATCTCAAAGCTAACTAAAGAGATTAACAATTAAGGGTTTTTTTTTTTAAGAAATCAAATTAAAACATAACTCTTCCTTTAAAGAAGCTAACATTAAAATATTTGAATACAAGTTTATATAAATCGTACGTTTTCTCTCCTCTTTGATTGAAAAAAATTTAAATTAAAAAATTAAATGCAAACTATAGTACCTTATTAATTTATTTTAAAAGAATTTTAATCAAAGAGGAAAGAAAACGTACGATTTATTTTAATTCGTATTCCTATATTTAAATGCTCTTACAGTAAGGCTAAAAGCATAATCTTTGCTTAAGCTTAATATATAAGTCTGAAACTTTTAAAAAATAAATATATTTCAACTCATTTTTAAACAAGTAACGTGAATTTGAAATATTTTTATCAAATTCTTTGCAATATTGCCTTGCATTTTGACTATTTTGACCTAAAATGACAAAGAATTATTGCTCTAAAATTAAATTAAAGGTTTCATAATTCTCTTAAACTTTAAATGATTCTTTATCTCAAGTTTAAGAATCTTTCTTTTTCTCTTTTTTTACCTCATTTTAAAATACCAAAAAGTTAAAGTAAATATCCTCAAATAAACCAGCTTTTTAGCAATTAAAAAGCAGTCTTAGTCAAACCTCTTGGCAGAGTATTTGAGATCCCAATAAACTAAAACATGAAGCACAATAAAAAGGGAATCAAGCTAAGCTTTCCTCCTGTTTTGTGTTAGAGTATATGTGTATGCTAGGTGTTTTTTGCGTCTCTGTGTGTGTGTGTGTGAGGAACTACAATTTGTTCGTTGACGCCTATGAATTAGCCCGAAACCACCCACAAGCTAGTGAACAAGGATACACAAGGACGGTGGCCTGGCATGGCCAGCGGCAAAGACTGAGCAAAAACAATTTCAATGGGAATTCAAAAATTAATTAAGCCAGAGCCCGAAAAAGTGTGTGTGTGTGTGTGTGTTTGGGTGTGTATTAAAGTGTGTTTTATATGTATTTGTTGCCTGCTTCAAGGGGCAAGGAGGCAGCTCCACACCGTTGCACTTGAGCAGCTGCAGCGAAGTTGACGCTGACGCCAACGCATGTGCAGCGCCTTCCCTTTAACCCATGCTAGCCACCCACTCTTAACCCACCTGACCCCCAACCGCTGGGCAGTCAAAGCCTTTCACAATCAACTATTGTTGATTTCTCCAACGGCTCCAACTTCTCGCGCTTTGTTTTTGGCGTTCCCCCCTCTGGTAACCACCCTGAACTCCACTCCAAGAGTGGTGGGGTGGCGCGTTGTAGGCGAACGACGAAACGGTAATATCCTTGTGTTTGGTGGAAGGAAAAAGGAAGTGGATAATACATCCGTCCTTGTTGCTTCGTGTCACCCACTAAAAAGGCGATGCCACTTCTGGAAGCTCTGCCGCTGGAGCAGCACGGCGGCGGCAGCGCCTCCATTGAGTGGCCCGCAAAAGGGACGGCACTAGTCCTGGCACGGTCCGTGCGTGGTTCTCAGTCAAGTGGAAATGGTAACCTCCTACCGAGCGAGAGAGAGCTTGAAAAGCTCCTGAAACCCTGCCCGGGAGATCACTCCAATGTGGAGCCTTGGAGCAACCCGGCAACTCCCAGGAACAACCATTTGCAAAAAGCTTGCTGGGGAAAGCTCTCCAAGGCTAGGCCACACCTCTCCTCACCGCTGATTGGCGGACACTGGCAGCAGCTCGCAGGGGGTGGCTAAGGATTATAAACCCTAAGTATATCCTGCAGCAGGAGCCGTGGCGGCAGCGACAGAGCCAGCAACAGAAGCAGCAGCAGCACCAGCAACAGCAGCAGCAGCAACAAAGCAGACAGATAGATACACACACACACACAAAGCGCACAAGCGAAGCTCCCACCACCACCCACCAGGAGGAGGAGGGTGGAAGAACCGCCGACCAACCGCTGGCCACCCCCGCGCTGCCACGGTATCGAGCTAAGAGCTAAGGGTTGGAGGCAGGACGTTGGCAGGATATGCGCGATTTGACGACGGAATGAAATCAATTGTTACGCTGCCGTGCCACAGATCGGACGCAATCCGGTGTCAGTGCTCAAGCCCGATAGACCACGTCCTCGAATTCGAACTCGTCCACGCCTCGCCTCGCCTCGCCAGGAGCATCCTTTCTTAGCCCAAGTGATTTACGCGATTTGGCCTGGGCCTACCCACAAATACCAATGCGAAAATAACAAAAAAAGTCAAAAAGGACTAACGCGAATATCACGTATACGTGCCGTGGGACATTGACACATATAAATCAGTTGGACACGCGAGCACGGCTGGCTGGCCAGGTCGAAAAGTGCATTGGAAAGTTCGGCCGGAAGTCGAGGTGTCCGGTGAACGGTAACCAGTTCCGATCGTCACTTTTCCCGTTCCCGTTCCTGTTCCTGTTCCTGTTCCCGTACCGGTTCCCGTTCCCATTGCCGGTCCTTTTCCGCTGCGCGCTGTCGCCCAACGTTTGCCCTTTTCTCAAATAAAAAAAAAATCAAACTCAATTGCGGACACCACTTGGCGACGCCTCCGTCTCCGTGTTATTAGCTTCCGGACTCCGGCGACCAATTTACCGCTTGCCAAAAAAACAAACAAAAACAAAAATCTAAATACGAACAAGAAATACAATTTGAATTTGAAATTCGAAACAAATTGTGTCCTTCGGGGTCGGTCGGAACTCGCTACCGACGGCGGCCACAATGCTGGACATCAAGTCCTCCGCCGATTACTTGTCACGCTCCACGGGCAGCTTCAGCAACTTCTCAATGCTCTTCGCAGGTGAGTGGGCGGTGTGTGAGCCAGCCATCCCGAGACCGTCGGCCGCGGCGGTCCTCACAGGTGCCACCTGGAATCCAAGTAATTACCATAAGAAACTGCAAATGTTAGACCCCTAAGAAACTGCCGTCGGTTTACAGTTAGACTTTTAATATCCTTTGATTTTCTTGGTTTTTATAAAGTTTATTAAATGCGTGTTTCCTTCTCTTGCAGATTCCTCGTACAAATCGTCGTGGGGCTCCCACAGTTCGACACAATCGCAAGGTGAGTTTGATTTATAATTAAATGTGGAAATTATGACTTAATTAATTAAAGTGTGTTATGGAAATGTGAAATATAACCAAAATAATGAAAGAAATATTTTAATAAGAAATATTATTACGGGAAAAATACAGTTTATATGAAAATGGTAAGAATAGTTGGCTATGAAATCTTGTTTGGTTAGAATAAAGTTTCTTGAGTTTTTCTTATTTTTTAGACAACAATCAAAATATTTTTAGTTAATTTTTGTTCTCTATGAAAATTTTGATAATAATTTGGTTAAGTTTTATAAATCATTTATAGCATTAACTGCTAAAGATTTTTCAATTAAATCAGGAACTATAGACAGAAAATGTTTACTTACTTAAGAACAAGCTTAACGAAACTAATAGAACATTTTTATATATTTTATTTAGGTTTTTCAATAAATTTAACTTTCTTTAGCCATCATATGTTAATATGTAGTCAGAAAAGAAGTTCAAAACAACAAGGGCACTCTTTTTGATATAAAGAAAAAGATTGTTAAAATCTAATGAAAAAGATTCTTAAAACCTAAAAAGAGAATACTATAAATTTGGAAACAACCTTGATTTGAATTTTTGACATGTTTAATTCAATATTTAATAGAAATTTATAGAATATAAATTAATTTATAAACAATGCTTTGAGTAAAGCAAGAAGCATTATACCTTAAATATGAATTTAATCAAAAAGCGATTTTAGGGTCCACAGTTTTGAGCTAATTTTTGGCAAACTAGCAAACATCTTATACATAAAACATTCTTACAAATTTTAATCAATATCTCCTACAGCAAAAGTATACCTACGTAAGCACAAATCTTTCCATTTCTCCTCCCTTAACTCCTCATAAAACCACAAAAGAATCATGACTAATTTGCAAAGTTTCAATGATCACAAATTGCAATAAAAAATACTCAAAAAGTTCGGAGACAAGCCCGAAATTACAGCAAATTGCGAGGCACTCAAGGAAAGGCAACCCGAAATAAACATTAAATATGCAAAACACACACACAGAACACACACAGGACACACACCGAAAGTGAAGGATGTTCACACGAAATTCCCAATCGGAGCCAGTGAGGCGTGCAAAATGTGTGTGTGCCTGATAGATGTATTCAAGCAAATCAACAAGCCATCGACAGAGCATTGACAGGGGGTTCCACATCCTTCATATATCCTTTTTCGAGTACCAACCAGAGAGATAAAAGGCCTGGAAAAAGGTGTGGAATACACGTGTTCCTCGGGGCTGTGGCCAACGAAGCGCAGAGACGAGGGGTTAAGCGTAAGCCATTAGGCTAGTTATGGCCTCAACTAATTGAAATTATAATGGGCTTTTGACACTGCCGCAGGACATTTTGAATCCGATTTTGGAGAATACTTTTCCAAAAATATTTTTCACACTCCGAAAGAGAGACCAGATTTCAGCTTGGCTGCTCGCATTTAGCTGCTGGCCATTGATGACATCAAAATTGTTCACAGCCAAAGTTGGTTGGTTGCTGCTCAGCCCAGGACCTGCAGCACCACACCTCCCCCCCCCCAGTATCCTTCGGCGCTGCTGCGCTGCAATCGGTCGCCTTTTGTGCTCTTCGCAGTTGAGTGGCCACGCAAAGCGCAAAAACCAAAAATGTCATATGAAAAGCTGTCGTTGTTGCTGCTGCTTTTCTGTTTTCTTTTTTTTTTTTAGCACAATAAGTGACAACGAAAACAACAGCGGGCGGTGCATGAAACCACCCATTCAGGACCTTCCTTTTTGCACTTGAAAAAAAAAATAGAGAAAATATAAGGATTTTGTGTGGTTTTAGAGAAGAGATTGAAATAGTTTTTGAACATTTTTAATAGGTTTAAAAGGAAATAATTGCTAAGGCGAGGTTCGAAAAATCTTCTTTTATACATTAAAATTGATAGAGAACTCTAAATATTAAAAAAATTATATTATTAAATGTAATTTTCAATATAAAAATAATATCAGCAGTAACTTTTTTAGTAAGAAATTGTTTCAATACTTTTATGAGAGGTTTTTCGAAGAGTAAGCATTACTAGAATTTATTTTTAGGATCCTAGACAGCTTACAATTTTTTTGAAGTTTAAAAAATCAAAGAATTTTGTCTATAAATTTAAAATAATGTAGTAAAAATCAGCCATTTTCAAGATTCTTCGTTAGAAACTCCTAAAATATTAATCAATTATAAAGTGTATTATGATTATTATTCATTCTTCATCCCTCAAATTTATTTTTAATTTTCCAACTATAAATAACCTTTCGAGTACCTATTTCTCCCTGTGTATATCCCATTCTGTGTTTATCTGCCTGCGGCTTTAATTTTATTCGAGTTTGAAGCGTGAAGTTTGCCACACACACAACTTGAGCGCGCCCGAGATTGTAAATTGAATTGCCAGCGGCATTGTTTTCGCTCTTCGCAATCATATTCCATTACGATCCTGCGCTGCTCATGTCACAGTTGTCCTGCCCACGGGCACACGCTGCTCCATTCAGATCCTGATGGAATGGATGGGTCCTTTGATGACAGCGCCGAGATAATGTTTGTGTTGCGGTTGGATTGGTGATTGCCTTTGATTGTGAGCGAGAGTGTTAACACTTTACAGTTTTCTGATTTACCAATTTGAATATATTTTATATTAAGCTCTTAAATGTTTATTTTTTTTTTTTTGCCTTGCAGGTTACAGCTCGAACGCCCTAAGCATCAAACATGATCCGCACTCACAACTACGGCAACCTGGTGAGTATTATGTATAAATTTTTTATTTTAATAAAAAGGAAAAGGCAAAGAAATTCAAGGCAATGTTTATTCTATTAAGGGAAGATTAAGATTCGTCTTTAACTTATGTATTTTAATATTAATTTTGGTAAACAGTTGATGGAACAATCATTAAGGCACTACTTGATATATTTATAAGAAAAATCGAATAAAATTAAATAAATAATTATCCAATCACTAATTATCATCCTTCTAAAAATAAATCAAAGTTTGATTTAAACAAATTTAAAAATAATAATTTTCTTTTAAAATAACTTCAATTTTTTAAACGAATTTTAATCATTTAATAAAAACGTAAATGTGTACCTTATTTCCCCCTTTAAAACTTAATAAAACTTGAAGCCTTCAAGGACAGATGCTTCAGGGCACGTGCCCCCATTGTTGAGCCTAAAAACCAACATAAACATAAACAGTATCCAGGACAGAGCTCGAAAAAGCGAATTCGAATCGAATCCTGTGTTGTGCAACACTAATAAAGTTTCGGTTTTTGTATCGAGCGCACGTTGCAAGTGCCACTTGAGTTCGAGTTTCGGTTCTTTTTTTTTAGCACTACCCTCGTTGAGCTTTAAAATTCATTTCGAATGTAAGGGGAAAGGACTTTTGAAACCGAAACCGAGACCGAGACCGAGACAGCAACAGAAATCGAGCAAATACTGTCGCAGAATCAAAACCTTAAATACGCCACTTGAGCATTGGAAATGGTAATGGAAACAAAAGTGCCGAGCCGCTGAATTGAAGCGTAATGGAAACAATTGAAACGGCCATAAAGGATTCTCAATTAGAGGGGAAGGATGAGGATGAGGATGGAGCAGGGCCAGACGCACTTGGCCGGGCCTTTTGTTGCTGTCAAATTTGACGGCCGTGGTTGAATAAGACGCGTGCCAAAGTCGGGGGCAGTTTTTTTCCACATTCGCAATTTTATTTTATTTTTTTTCGGGGCATTAAAGCTGTTGAAAGAACAACGGACCAGAGCCCAAGCAACTGTTGACAAAACAATGGCCAGGACATATAGGACATGGGACAGGCAGGAACCAGCCGACAAGCCAAGGAGCGGCGGAGGACTCTAGATGATGCGAATTATGGACAATTTCGCTATATGTCTGGTGTCGGCCTCGCTGCACTCAGAGTAACCTTTTCTTTGGCAAGACTGCAAGTTAGGCACTGAGAAAAAATGGGACACTCAATGTAAAATTTGAGATTTTTTTATAAAAAATTTTTGGTATTAAATATGAAGTGACTTTTTTTTACGAATTCTTTCCTTTTTCAAAGACAGGAAATTAAACTTAACTTTGTGTTTGTGTTTTTTTATTGTTCTTTAATTATTAATTTTTGGCTCATACTTTACTTTGTGTTTGTGTACTTTGTGTACATTTATTTTTATTTATTTATAAATTTTTGCCTCTTTAGCTTATATTTTTAATCAAATAATGTAAAAAGAAAAAGTTTAATAATCGCATTTCTTATCATTTCTAAGTTTCTCTTTAACTTATTACTTCTTAGCTTATATTTTTTAAAAATTAAAAGAAAAAGAAAAGTATATTAATCACATTTCTTATAATTTTTAATTGTCTTTTAAACTTATTATTTCTAAAATAATTTTTGTTGTGCTAAAATTTTTATACGTTTTTCAAAAATTTAACAGAAAAATCTTAAACACAAAATTTAACATTTAAAAATCGTTAAGAATATTTTACTTAACCCTTCAATTAAGGATATGATCTATACAGGAAAAGTCTGTATGAGAGCCCTTAAGAGGGGAATTTATTTTGCGGGCTCTGAAGACCCTTTGCACCTTTTATATTTTATAATATTTGTTTTGAGTGTACCCTCAAGAATGGCAGCCTTTGGCAGTAACAAAAACAAGAACAACGCGCAGGAAACGCTCGCCGGATAATAAGTGAAATGGATATTTGGAGAGCGACTGAGCGAGTGTGTGAGTGTGCGAGTGCACTCGACAAATGCGCGCAAATGAAGCATCTGCATATATATATATAAATAGCATATAGTATATAGTATATGGCATAGACTTTTCACAGTTTTCTGGTAATGCATTTCATTTCGTCAACGGAAACTAGAACTTGCCTTTGTGTTTCTTTGCCTCTCGCACCCTTCATTAAGACATTTGCATAAAGGACCTCAGTCTCTGTTCTTTTCTATTTGAATTTATACGTATTTCCACCCCCTCGTTGCAGATCCATATCAAATGTTCGGACCCACCAGCAGCAGGCTGGCCAGCTCAGGTGAGTGGAAATCACAAAAGCATAAAGATGCAGGTGCCGCGATTAGTCCAAGTCAAAGTCGGCGGCAGCCACGTGACTAAGCCCCGGGTCCTGCATTTCATTATCATATCAATTTCTGGCCGAGATTCGACTTAGTCATTGCCCGGAGTTTCGGGCGACCCTAACAAATTAACCCGTTGCATGCGAGTTTAACCCTCTCGCGCCTCTCGCTCTGTGTTTCGGGGTGCAGTTTTCTAATTTATGCGAAAGGTGTTTTTTCCTAAATTTATTACTCGGAGGCGTGGCAGTGGCAATTGTTTTTGCAGCTCCGACTTTTCGGACTTTCCCGGGAATTGTACGATTTCTGGGCACGCGCCCTGCCCGCCATTTCGGACGAGAGAAAATCCATTAAAAAAGAGTTTAAGAGTTTGCAAAGTCAGAGCAAAAAAAGGCTCCGTCAAAGGGTTTCGGCGGTGGGCGTGTCCCTTATGTCCTGCATGGATTTGATAAATTGGTCATTGGATGTGCTCTTTTTTTCTCACAATGCCTGGGAGATAAATGGGCTTGGGAAAAATTATTGGATAAATAAAAGTAAGGTTTAAAAACTATAGTTTCATTAGCGATAGGTTTGTTTTGTTTCCCATACTTAAAATAATTTCAAATCAAGCTGGTAGATATTAGTATTTTTTATTAATTTTATAATTGTTAAATAATATAAATACTTGAAAACATAAAATTCAGCTTGAATAAATATTTAAAATTTTTACAGAAAGAATTACTAAAGTAACTTAAGGATTATCTTAAGGTTAAATCATAAATTTTTCATATATTTTTGAGAAATTAAAAAAGTATCGAATTAAAGAATTTTGTTTCGGGAAGAAATAATAGGTTTCTAGGACCTTTGATTGATTTAAGACACAGATAGACATACTTAAAAAAACTTAAAATGTGCCACAGAACTAGATTCAATCTAAGTTATTCTTTTGTTAATAATTAAAACAGAGTGCAAAATATAAACTTAACCCAACAAAATTTCTTTATTTGATTTAATGCAAAAAAAAAAGAAATACTTGAAAATCAAAATGAAAGTCAATTTCCAAAATGGTGCTCATTGCCTCCGAGCGACCGGTTGCCAGGACAAAATCAATAATTCGCATTGATCCGGCACTGGGGGCGAGCTTTTGACGCCGCCGCCATTATGGGGATGTCCTGGCGAGGGTGTGGACTCCACCAGTCCCCACCCTCCTGGGGACACCATCGAAACATGGCGCTCGAACGGAATTAGCATAAAAACCCAGACGCCCAACATTTTCCGGCGCGACATTTACACGAATCGGACGGACTCTCGCTCGCTCGCTCTCGCCCTCTCACTCTGGCTGATTGTTTCCCTCTCTTTCGATTGTTTGTTGTGCGGTTTTTGGTTTTTCGAGGCCCGCCGTTGCCAAGAGTTTGGCTCTAAACTTGGCTCTTCAACTTGAACGCAAAAGCTCACTGAGAAAAACCCACACCCGAGTTTTCCTTAGAGTACATACTGCGCTTTCGCTTTTTGGGTGGCAAAAATGCTGTTTTTGATTAATTATGGCTTCCTCTCGACACGGAACCGCTTTGTTAGCCAGGTCCGGTCCCGTTGGCCAGCTCAGCCCCACATGGCCAACACACTTGACATGCCACCTCATTTGCATATGTGTGTGTTTTTGCAAGTTGCATGCAGCTCTCACAAGTGATAAAAAAATATATAAAAAATAAAGAAGTGAAACATGGGACTGCCTCAGATGCACCAAGAAAAAAGTTAAAGAAAATAATATTACCTGAAACTTGGTAATAACAATAATCTCATGAGCTCTTAAAGTTCTCAAAAGTTCTTTAAAGTTATAGCATTTAGGCATAAATAATTATTTTCCCAGTGTACGGACTCTATAATTAAATAAGCCAAAGCCAAGACCAAACATAACTTTTCTTAATTATGGAAACGACCGAAAAAACAACACACAAATTTAGCCTCTGCAGCAGCCTCACATCAAAGAACTGGTCGGGCTAATTGCTTCCGGTTTTTGCACATACTTTTCCGCCGTCGGCGGAATTATTAAATTAAAATTCTTTTAGGCCCTCAAAAAAAAAACTTGCATGCCTTTCTGCTAAATGGAGACACTCCCTAAAAGGGCCAACTATTTGGCTTTTCGCTGTCTAGTTGGTCTGCTAATAGCGTGTCAATTACGCCCTCTTTTTCGAACCAGAACTCTAGTGCGGTGTCTTCTTCGGCTTTGTCATTCATCATCGTCATCATTCAGTCGTCGTGTTGGCACTTAACACATTCACTTGGCCATGATTTGCAATTAACGCAATATTCATGACGTTCTCACACATGAGCAGGCGCTAAGCCACCACCAAAAGGAGCTCAGCTCCGTTTCGCTTTATTCCCACTCAAGTTTTACCAACCACCCCGTGTCCTGTTTTTTTTTTCTCTATTTCGGATTTTGTCTGACGGAAAACAGAGGGTGAAGGGAGCAGTACGTCCTCTGACGTCCACGGCCTAATTGCCAAATGATTAAGCGATTTATGATGTCTGCGTCGAATGCGTGGCGAATTCCGAGCACAATATACAATCATAATTCTGTAAATGTTTTAGCACGCACAAAGAAAATTTGAAAAGCTATTTTGGGGGGGAAAAGTTCCGAATTTGCCGCGGGGGGAGAAAGTCAAAGTTCAAATGGAGAAATGCCATGATATGGACACAATACATATTGCTGGAATAAATAATAATATTTTAGCTGCCAGCCAATAACAAAAGAAGGTCGAAAGCGATTAGATTAGCTCAGGGGTTAAGCGAAATAAAAAGTATTTAGTTTAAATCTTAAATATATTTTAGATTAGCATAAAATCCATAAAAATATATGTACAGGCATTACAAGAATTGTATAGAATTTTAAAACTAATTTTAACTTGTATAAAAATAAGTTGTACCTCGAGAATCAATATTTTTCTTGTTTGTAGACCTCTTTTTTATACCTCAAATATTTTAAGAACTCTCATTTTTTCGACGAATTTCTCTCTCTTTGCCAATGAAAGTGCAATTGGGCATTTCTCTCCAGGGATTCCCCGAAGGAGCTGCTCTATCCCAGTTCCATTACACTTACATGCAATGCCATTTCCGTTGCGCTACACTTCTCTTACAATAATTCGAGGCGAGCGTTGGCCTTAGTTATTTATTTGAAGGGGGAAGCCCCGGAGCTTGGATCAGAGCCTACTACCCGGGGGTCTTGGCTTTTGGGCAGGAAATGCTTTATGGGCTTTTTGCATGCCACAAAATGCTTACATTTCGACCACACACACACATCCTTGCAGCCGCAGCCGTTAATTTAAGCCCGAAACGCCAAAAGGATATGCTCTTTTGATGGACATTTAGCCAGGCCAAAAATACCCACATTAAATGTCTCTATACAGGCCAATCACTGAGCTCATTTCTCATGTTTCTCTCCCTTCTTAACATTTCCCTTTTCTCTATTTCTCTCTCTCGTGTTATTATAGGCTCTGGACAGATCCAGCTGTGGCAGTTCCTGCTTGAACTTCTCTCGGACTCCAACAATGCCAGCTGCATCACCTGGGAGGGCACCAATGGCGAATTCAAGCTCACCGATCCCGACGAGGTGGCCAGACGCTGGGGCGAGCGCAAATCCAAGCCCAATATGAACTATGACAAGCTGAGCCGGGCTTTAAGGTGAGTTTACAATACTTGATTTTTAGAAAATATATTAAAGAGAAACTACAAAAAATAAATAAAATATAAAATGATTTTTTGGAGTAAAAAATGTTGTGTCAGAAATGACTAGAAATAAATGTTTGTTTAATAGTTTCCTAAATAGAAACCAAAATATTTCGAAATCTAATGAGGTTTTCTCCCAACTAATGGGGTTGTTTTTTCCCCTGTTCAATCGAGCATTCCCTAATTAGCAGATATATCTCTGCCATCGAAATGCGAGCATGTGTGCCATTTGCCGCTGGGTTCATCATCAGCAACTGATTTGTGCCTGCTGCTGCACTGATTAGCCGTCGCTTTGATGCCAAAACAGGCAGAAAATAACCCAAAAAAATAAATAAAAATACGTAAAAGAAGAAAAACAGCTAATCCGCTTGCTGACCCAAGAATTGGCCCACTTGATTGTGTGTGGGCGTGGCCAGGCAGGGTCCCAGCAGAAATTCAATCACAAATCGAACGGGAATGTAATCAAAAATCCAATAAAATCGCAATCTAATTGCAGGGCAGCATAATTTGATTGCCAAATATGGAATTCTCTTCTCACTGATTTCGACAGAGAAACATATGCACAAACTAGTGCAACGGTCAATTTGCTAAGTAAACATGGCCTGAGACCAGGACGAACCCTTTTAGCCATCTCCTTGAAGCTGTCACTTGCAATCAGAGGGGGAGAAGGAGTACGGGGACGGGGACGAGTGCCAATGATGCGAATTGAAGTGGAAAAGTCCTGGCAGCCAATTTGCAACATGCTCCTCTCCGCACACACGCACACATGTAAATCAAATGTTAAAAGTCTAGAAAATCACAGGAGAAATCCTTTTTGATGTGCAGGAAGCCTCAACATGTCTGTTCCTTTTTTCTTTCCTCTTTATATATATTTTTTTTACTTTTTATTTTGCGCATTTCAACTCAATTGAACACGAGAACAGACATCAGTGCCGCTGGCTTTCATGTTTGCTCAGAAATGCGAGTGCAAGTGTAGGCTGTGTGTGTGTGGGTGTGTGTAAATTAACACTCGGCTTGCACACACACACAACACCCACGCAGGACAGGACCCACAACAAGGACAAGTGCTTTAATGCTTCATTTGACATGTTTATTCACAGCCAGCTGGCCTTTTGTTGGTCTCTCCATGGCCTGGCCAATCCTCGAAATGGGTTTACTTTAATCCTTTCGTTCTTGCGTTCATTCTTCTCTCTCTACTCGCTCTCCGTTGTCCTTCCTCCTCCTGATTGAGCGCCTTTGTCCTTAGCCACCGACCTCATCAGTCATTGATTGGCTTTGATTGTCTGTGCAAAGAGGCGGCTTTCACAGGACTGGCTCTTTCCCTCATTCTCTCCTTTTTTTCAGGCCTTTGTTTTTGCAGCTTTTAATTTATGGCCTTAATTGGCATAATTTATGGAGGAGAGTTGCACAAAAAAAAAATGCCAACTCAACTGCACGCATTATGCCAATTTGCATTGATGCATTGAAATGTTTGCAATTCTTTTTTGTAATTTATTTGTGCATTTTTTATGCCGCCGTTCACTTGTCGAGCGGAAGTTGTGGACATTTTAAAGCGTAACAATAAGCGGACAATATGGAGGCGGGGAAGCTGCTGTCTCCACTCTTCATTTAAAGGGATATTTTAAAGGCTAGAGTCCTGTCTGTCTGCTGTGCCAAAAGCCTGTCCAACTTAATGAAAAGAAATCGCTGCTAACCCCTCGAAATGTAAACAAATTTCGCTCGATTTTCTCTTGGCCCGAAACGAACGCCCACATAATTTTCTCTCTCTCCCCTCTTGGCCAACTTCTATTTGCGTTTGTGCACAAGGCGTTGCCATTTAATTGCTGGCAAGGGAGCTTCTCCTGGGGGAGCGGCACTAAAATAGCTTAATGTCAGCAAATTAACTTAAAACGCATAAAGCGAGCATTATTTTGTAATTATTTATTGTCCTTCGGGGGGGATCTGAGCTCATCTCAGCCTTTGTTTGACTTTCTCACACAGAGATTGAGGGAAATGGGCAACCGGAGTACATTTACTGCCGTTTTCCGAGGGTTGAATTACCACTTGCATACGAAAGTCAAGTTTATGATTTCAGTTTGAATCAAGTTGAACATTAGTTAAATGTATTTGGAACACAGATTTATAGTATATATTTAGAGATGAAACATTTTAAGCAGCTTTAATCTATTTATACTCCCTTACAAATAGTTCATAAGGGTAAAAAACACCTAGAAAACCATTATAAAGGACATTTTCTCATACTTTTTCAGGTACTACTACGACAAGAACATAATGACCAAGGTGCACGGCAAGCGGTATGCGTACAAATTCGATTTCCAAGGCCTGGCAGCTGCCACACAGCCGGCGGCCAGCGATCCCACCTACAAGTACCAGAGCGACTTGTTCATGACACCATATCACCACAGCGCCAAGCTCAGCTCGTTCATGAGTCCGCACCATGGCATGACCTCATCGTCCGGTAAGCATGAAGTCCATTTCGGGGCACACTTGTGGTTCTATAAATCAAATTAAATTGCTTAGATTTATTTTATATTTAATATTTTAGCTAATTTACTTATCTTTCTAAATTATTCTCTCTTCTACAGCCTCGATCTTCCCGTCGGCCGCCTCGTGGGGCAACTGGGGCAGCCCGGCCACGAACCTGTATCAGCCGCACTCGATGAGCCACGTGACGCCCTCGCATGTGGCGCCCCACCTGAGCAGCTATCCCCACTACGCATGACCATCATCGTCCGGTGGCGCCTTCTAATATGAGAGCAACGCCATCGCCAGTGCCTCGGGCATTGGCGGCGGCAGTGCCTCCTCGACAGCGGGCGTAGCAGCAGGCTCCACCACTGGCCTTAGTGGCGGGCTGGGCGCTGCCGGTGGCGGAGGTGCGACCACCGGCGTGGGCTCAACTTCTAGCAGCACCACCAGCAGCGGCGGCGGCGGCGGCGGAGCAGGAGGAGGCGGCGGCGGCGGCGCAGGAGGCGGAGGTGGCTCTGGCATGAGTGGCTTCAGCAGCAATGGCAACCTGAACGGATCACATGTGTCCAGTGGCGGCGGCGGTGGTTCAGTCAGTGTTAGCAACAACCTCAACATTGCCACGGCCACCTTGACGGCAGCTCCGGCTCATGCCAGTGCAGGATTCGGGGCCATTGGAGGACTCAGTGTGGCCGGAATGGGCGTGGGCGTTGGCGTGGGCGTGGGAGTCGGCGTGGGCAGTGGCAACTCCACGCTGAACTCCCTGGTCGTGGGCAACCGACTGATGAACAGCAGCTTGCCCACGCTGCTCAAATGATGCCACTTGGAGAAGTTCGGGCTGACGATGGGCGCGGGGCCGTCACCGCCGGCCGCCACGCCTGCCGCCTCCGTTGGCCTGGACAACCTGCCGTCGCCGTACCATCATCCCGGTCACCCAGGACATCCCGGACACTCGGCCGGTCTGGCCACCGGGAACTATGGGGCCAACGAGCGGGCGCTGTACGATTATCTGGACATGAAGAGCGGCGAGCAGGCCACGTTTTTACTGTAAATCTTGCAACCAAGACCACCAAGGATAACGAGGATAAAGAGTTTAGAGTTGGAGTAGAGTTGGAGAGGATTTTATTCATAGTTATAATTAGGGGAAGGAAGACCTAAGGCAGGCTACAAAATATTTTATGTGTGAGGAAAGGATAACGACATAGAACCGAACTCTCAGTGTTTCTCTAGAGAAAATCCATTGCCACTTAACTCTTTCGTAACCAAATTCAAAGCTAGTTCTATAGAGACTTCCAATTGTTGTTAGCATTTCGTATGTGTGCAAAAGCAATTGTAAATATCAAAACGTAGCCCCGTGAATGTCTAGTTATAGAGAGTTTTGCCACATTTCTTGCTTCGACTTACGATTTGTACATAATAATAAATAATACCATTGAACTATGTGTAAAAATGTTTAGCAATTAATGATAGAGTCCCCCCCTAGTTCCCCCTGAGTTTCACCTGATTTATCGCTTATTGTTTCAAGATGGTTGACTGTGATAGTTGATTGTACAGTTAAAACTCTTACATATTTTTTAAAAACCAAAACGAATTGAAATCGAATAAATATATTAACTACGCGTACGCATTAATCCCGAGTCTAGACATACTTTATATATAAATAAATATATATATTTGTGTGTGTGAACGCAGAACTCTCTAGGTCCTAAGTCAAAGTTTAACTATAATAATATATTTAATAATATATATACGAGCATAAAAGTTTAATTGTGTGTAACTACTTCAATTTGTGTGTGTATTTACAAACGAAAAACAAAAAGAAAACAAAGCAAAATAAAAACAAAACCAAAAGAGGCAAACTAAGAGCCAGAAATAACGATCTAAGTGTATACAATTTTTAAATTCTGAATGTAAACTCTACGAAAAAAAATCGAGTAACCTAAAAAACATAAAGTATAGAACAGAAATCACCGAAAAAGAAAACGCCGGAAGAAAAACCCAAAACGAAACCGAAACCCTCTAAGAATTTAGTTAATTTAAGGCAAGAACTTTCAACAAAAAAACGAAAAACAAATAAAACCCAATTCAAAACCGATTCCGTTACTAACTTTATTTACTTTTCGAGAAAATTAACAGATTTTATTTTGTATTTTATGTACATGAAAGGGGAATTTAAAAATTCGACTAATTGAACCACTTGAACTCGTAGTGCTTCAGCGAGTTCTCCTCCGGGAGAGCCGCCTTCCCGTCCAGCCTCTTCCAGCTGACGTGCGGCTGGAAGCCGAACTCGTTGGCTATGTACTCGATGGTCCGCTCGACGGCATCCTCGCCGATGGCGAAGTAGCTGCCCTGCTTGTCGCCGTTCCGGCTGCCGGTCTCCTCGTGCCCGTTGTAGTCCAGCACGTACTTGAACTTGTACAGGTCGCCGGTGTCGCCGCGGGAAATGGTTCCAGTTCCACTGCCACTGCCTCCTGAGGGTCCAAATCCAGAGCCAGATTTGCCTGATCCGCCTGATCCGCCAGATTTACCAAATCCTCCAGCTGCTCCAGAGGCACCAAGTCCTCCTGCTACTCCAGAGGCACCAAGTCCTCCAGCTCCTCCAGAGGCACCAAATCCTCCAGCGGCTCCTGCTCCACCGGAAGCACCTCCTTTACCCGCAAAACCAAACTGTGGCTTGCCGGAAGCGCTTCCTGCAGGTGATTTGCCTCCAGTGACTCCACCAGCTCCAGCGCCAGCACCAGCTCCACCATTGTTATACGCTTTTTTATTTGTTTATTTTAAAAGAAAAGAAATACATTTAAAAAATTAAATTTTCTTTCCTTTAGTCATTACTCAAACCACTTACATGGTGCACTTCCGGTTGGTGTATGGGCTGCCACTCCGGAAACACCCGTCGAGGTTGCTGAATCTGATTAAAATTAAATTATCAAAGGGAAATTTAGTAAGGAACTGAACCCTTCTACAAAATGTATTTAAAAATTATGTAAAAAAAAACCTAGTTCTGAAAAATTACTCATAGGTGGCGTCCGGGTATGGTTTAAATACGAAAATTAAGGTTTTTGCTAAAAATTATTAAACCAGTTAAACAAAATATTACAAAAAAATATATATAAAAAAACATAAAATTTAACAAAAATATATATATGTATATTACTGAAGGGAAAGCTTTCAAAATCTATTCAAGTATCTGTTGTGTATAGCTTTAAAAACAAAAAAGTACAAATTGCTAATAAAATAAATAAAATTAAAAAACAAATCATAAATACTTATAATTAAAAAACACCAAATAATTTAGTTATTAATTTTCATAGCCAATTCGCTTACTCAAAAGAGGTGTGTGTGCAAGTGTAGTGTGTGGTGTCTTCAAACCGGAAACCTTCTTGGCGGACGCCACTCCCCCTCGAAGGGCATGACCAATGTTAACACCGGAACGGGAACTGCTGGAAAGTGACACCGGTTGACCGCTGGAGGGGGCCACCAGAGGCTGCTGGCCCAGGGGCAGAGGAGCTGTTACCTGGCCCGAATAAGTGCTGGCCGAACGGATGGCATCCTCGCTTAGCCTGGTATTAAGACTCGAATATGTCACCGGTCCCGCCTTGCGGGTCACGCCCACATTGTAGTCGACCTTGGTGCTGCTCGGGGCACCCGACTTTTGGGTCTGAGTGCTTACGTGTCCGGTGACGGCGGCCCTGGAATCGTAGAAGGTGCTCATGGCCAGCTTCAGGCCCACCTCGATGTCCCTCGGGGGGATCTTGGCACTGGGATTGGTGTACGTGTGCGTGGAGTGCTGTGTGACCTGTCCCAAACCGAGTTGTGTGGCCACTGTCTGGGCAATGGAGTCGCGGAAGGGCAACTGCACATTGAGGCCCTGATCCGCTGTCTTACCTGGAGCCAGGGGCTGTGACAGAGTCCGAATCTCCGTCTTGACGGGGGTCTTCTTGAGGAAGCAGCCGGAGCAGGCCTCCGTGTTGAAATTATGACGGGGCGGGGCAGGAGCAGCAACAGCAGCTGGCGGGGCCTTTGCCGTCGTTGCAGCTGGGACACTCTCTAAGAAGGGGAGAAAAAGTAAAGGTTTCAAGAATCACTTTTCATTATAAAAGTTCAAAATTCAAAGATAATCCCAGCAAAATACTTACTCGAACCAATGGGTCCATTGTAGGGGTAGCTCTTCATGGAGATTATCCGGAACTTGCCCTCCTCGTCGGTGGCATAGACCGTCACATGGTAGATTCCGTCGGCGGTGATGAACCCAAACTCGCCCATAACAATGCCACGATCATCTGCGGATCGGGAAACGAGATGAGATGAGCCGAAAAAAAAAAATTAAAATCGAAAAACACTGAATTTTATGTTCTTTTCGAATATGAATGCGAATTTGTGAATATTAAAATTCGCCTCATAACCTGCCCAGCCAGACCCGAGCCCCATAAAGATTAAGATCTAATAAACTGTATCGATAATGACGCTCATAACTTGTTAGCTGGTTTCTAAAGCAAATATTAACACAAATGCCACCTCCACCGCCTGCCTACGCACACGACATTCCTATGCTCGCCAGAGTCTAATAAATAATAACATTAATATCTTTTGTAGAAATATAAACGATTTCAAAGAGAGCATCCTGCCGCCCACCAGATTTTACGAGACTGATCCACAAATTCAGGCTTTATTTTTCGTCTCGTGGCCTTTGTAAACAGGTTTCGTTTGCCAATACTCGTTTTAACGGTTTGCATCAATTGGCTTTCGCTTGTTTGTTTTATGTTTAATTCGGGAATATAATGCTGACATTTGTCATTAGTTGCGAAAATAATTCTTTATTAAAATTTATTCCTTTGTCGTGATCAATTTGCAGTTCAAATTGTTCAATGACTTGAAAGAAACTCTTAAATACAAATCAATAAAAATTAGTCGTGGCTTTTTTCTGGCTCTAAAAAGGCAAAGTAATAAAAGAGTAACCATAAAATTAGCATAATTTTTAGTGGTGTTATAAAAAAGCGAGCATAGTCTATAAATATTTTGAATTTTAATGAAAATCTTTGATTTTTATAAGGAAAATAACATGAGATTATAAAATAATCAAATAAATATTATATTGTGATTTTTAAATAAATATTCTCAGGCTAATATCACGATAAATTATTAAATTATAGGAAATTATTAACATAAATTGTAAAGAAATAACATTAAACTATTTAGTATTGTACAAAATGAGAGTAATTTATTTTTAGAACTAAATCGAACTAAAAAATGTATCATTTTTGAATTCTTATACATTAAAATAGTAAAAAATATATAAAATATCATAATTTACTTGTCTAAGGTTTATTATTGAATAGTAAATATACTCTTTATCTTCTTAAACAAATTTTTTTAAAGCAAAAATTCCAATAAATCAAATATAAGCTAAAAAGGATTTACTGTTCTAAACGTTGTCTAAAATCATACTTTATATTTCATTCACTCCTATAAACAAGGAAATACCTTTCTCTAGACCAAAATACCCAATAAATCATTTAATAGGAAGTAATTAACATAAACACAAAGAAATATATGTTTCTTTCAATGAAAACAAAGATTCCATTTATCTGCAGATGATGTAATGCCCCGCAAACTAGGCACCAAAAAAGTGATCCAGTTATTGGCAAGCCGCTCAAATTTCAAACAAAAAGAAACATAACCATAAGGCCGTAAAAAGATTTGAAAGCTTTTGTTTAGGACACCTTCTACTCTGCTATAATCCAGTTCGAGGGTGTTTTTAGAACAAACAAATATGTGGTTTGCATGCACAACAAGTTCCTGAATTTGCGTGCGGATCGGATCAGTTGAATTATGAACGTAATCCGAATTTTGGCCTCAACTCTGGCATTTCATATGCCAGAATTATACTTATAAATATTGAAATGTGGCTCTGGCTCTGTTCTTTTTCGGAATTAGCATTAGGAGCCGAAGAAAGAAAAACCATAAATAAGGCAGCGATTTTTTGTATTCGGACATCGGCTGCTGCGGCTGCGACTGCGGCAGCGGCAGCTACATGTTATGCAAATCAGGCGCGTTTCAGTTTCGTTTTTCTCGAAAACTTTATCACCGATTCAGCATGGAAATAAAAATCATAACGACCCTGTGGACAATGGACCCCTGTGACGGGTAGAATCGAATCTGGCGGAGATGTGGCTGCGATCTGGCCACGATCTGGCTGAGTTCTGAGTTGAAGATTCCGCTAATTGCCTGGCGCTGGTATTTCAATTGCCGCCGCTGACCTGTCGCTCAGGTGCATCAAACGTGTATTGTGTGGCATTGCACAAGCCCCAAGCACCAAGCCGACGCGTCGGCACAAAAGTCAAAAGTTATGGCTTTTTTTGGTACTGGTTACACTGGCCGCCAGCTCACAAATGCTCCAATGCACCGCTGCCGCAGATGTCTCTCTCTAACGATGCCCAAGATGACGCATCTCTATTTACATATTTCGGTTTTGGTGTCAATAAATCGACGCACAGTAGTCGAGATATGCTAATGGTTTAATTAGCGTCATTAGCCAACTGCCAGGCTGTCACTGAGACTTGCGGGATTCGGGGGTAGTTTGGGGCTTAAAAAAACGCCCACTGAAATTTTTCAGTAACTTCAATATATCGGTCATGTTCTTAATTTTATTTTGAGGTAGTTTTGCAGTTTGAATTGGTTATTTTGTAGTCTTTTTTTCATATATTTAAAATATTATCTGATAGGTAATATAATTATTAAGGTTTAATGTTGTTAAATAAACGCTTAAATTAACAAGAAAATATTTCCTAGGATACCTCTAAAAATTCGGAATTATTTAATGTAAAAATTAAAGTAAGCGACTTCCCTTCATAAGTCTTATAAAGGAACCTCAAAATCAAATTGAATTACTGTTTAGTCACGGGAATTTATGTTTAATTTCCTATTTTATTATTAAATGTTTAACAGAAACACATTACACAAATAAATATCATAATTTTTTTATAATAAATAATTAAATATTCCCCCTGAGTCCCACCCATGACTCACCCCTCTTCTCCTGCCGATGCATCTGCTCGTCGATGGTGAAGCCGAACTTGTAGGGACGCACTGTGGTCGCCGCGCCCAGGACTTGGCTGCAGGACAACGCCACCAGCAGCAGCTTAAAAGGAACTCGGTAAGTCCAGAAATCCAAGGAGCCAGAAGTTGGCAATGCAAACACTTACAGCACTAACGATCGCCAGCAGTTTGAGACTCATTCTGTGGCTATAATTCGTTTTTTTAATGGGTCACAAATTTGATTTTTATTTTCACGCCTATTTAAAAACCGCTTGAGATCTCACACGAAAAGACCATAAATAATCGCGCATTTATATTTTAAATACAAATAAATGTGTCTAGATATTTGAATTTTCGGTTTCGATTTCGATCGGACGACGGCGGCGACGCGTTTCTCACGGAGTTCGGAGCAAGCGCCTCAGAATGAAACACACCCCACGATGTTCGGCAGCGAATTGACAATGTTAATAATATTAGGTAAACATTATAAAACATTAGAAGCGGACGCTCTGGCCGCGCACAGGTGTGCGTGCGTATCTGTGAGATATGAGGCCGTGTCTGTGTGTATCTCAAGTGGCGAGGCTGGTAGCATTGGCCAGAACGGCAACCGCATCACACCGCTGGACTTGGCCAAAAGCCTGTACCTGTGCTCATAATTTTAAATTTCATGCACCGCTGCTGCAGAGGTTATTTATTTGATTATTTAAACAGCCCGTCAGCTAGTTCGAGAACATCATTTGCATCCTCGGAATGCCTGAACAAAGCCAACTTTGATTCGGTTAGATTTGGTTAGATAATGCTTGTGGTTCAGATACACCACACTTCCTGGCTGACTCTGATACGAATGTGAATCCCTCCCGAGCATGAATTTTAATTGAAGTGCATTCAAAAGTCGTTGATATTGCATTTGATGAATTCTAATCTCAGCCAAAACTCTAAAAACCAACTCTAATAGCTATCTTGTGGCATAAATCAGTTAATTAGCAGGTTTCTAAATCGTTTTCGTTTTCATTCAGTTTCTGTTTGTTTTATTCTAGTTTTGGTGCTTGAGCAATAGTTTATTTTTAGCCATTTTATAGTGACAGAAATTATAAGGAGAATTATGTTTGAGAACTTTATTGATCCTGCCAAAAGCGAGTAATGAAGTTATTAGGAATAATTAAAGCAATAAAGATTCGTTTCTAGACTAAAATAAACATAAGTTTGAATAATTGAATATTTAAATTAAGTTCCCTAAAAGAGTTGATATGCCTTAATAAGCTTAATTAAAAAAATAAATAATTTTTAAGAAAATTATCTAAATAATTAATAATAATTTATATAAGTTTTGCAGAGAATTATTAGGCTCTAGAAAGGTCATTCATTCATTAAAGCTTTTATCTCCGACATAAGCTAGAAAATTAAATGTAAACTATTAATAATATTCTAATTGACAATGAGTTAAGATACTCTTTTGAGGAAATATATAAAAGAGTTTATATTATTACATAAATCAATCAATTTAGAGAAGCTTTGGAAATTTTAAAGCAATTTTTCAAGTAGAATAACGAATAAGAGCAACACCGCGAACTTAAACTCTCTGTAATTCTACACCGAAGAAGAGAGCTTTATTTCAAAAATATCCCAGCTTTACTTAAAAAATGAAATTTAAAATAAACAACAAAATGTTATTTTGCAATACAATGTTGTATCTTTATTGTGTATTCAGCCTAATTTAATATTTATCCCTCTAATACGCTTGACTTGTAATCAATTCCCTCGATTATTTGTTGGCAATTAGCCGATTCCCATCCATATTTGCCAGCCAACTTGTTGAGTCCAATCAGTGGCCAGGCACTTGACCTGCTCGATGAGCGAATCGCAATGCAATGAGGAAGATGTTTGCACTTCGGTGTTCACCTTATCGATCGGCAATCAGCAGTCGCTCGGAGTGGAGTGTCTTCTGCCGGATGCTGGCAGTCTCAATTGTAATTGAAATATTGCTGTCAAGTTCGGCAATGAGTGATGTTGTGTGCGAAAATTTGCATATTAATTGCAATAGCTGTTGACTGGCCACTGCGAGCATAAGTAATGCGAATCGAATAAGCACGGAACTGATGGGTAATCAGCGTCATTCGATCATCTGCCGCACACCTAAAAGTATGCAACAGAAAGCGTCAAGTTCGTTGCCTAAGTCTTTTGATTTGTTAGATTCAAAGCCCCAAAGTAAACCATGATTTTAGACTTAAAACAAATGTCTTCTTGGGGGCCCCAAAGAGGGCTTTAAAAAGATGTCGATAGCCACGGGTAAAGAAGTTACGGCAGGTCGAGGATTTATTGTTAATAAATTAAATTAAAAGCTTGTGGAGTAGGCTTTATTAAAGTATTTATTTATTTATTAATAATTTGTAGTCTTTGAAACTTTTAGTTGTAAGCCTTTGATTAAACATTTAATAACATAAAAAGTGCCTTTATGATCCTTGAAGCTTTTCTAAAGATAATAAATATTTTATTTTTAATGTTTCAATACATTTGTCTGCTTTTCGAACTATTACCATTACTAGTTTAATTTTTATTTATTTTAAGTCTATTATAATATATTTAAATATTATAAAATGTTGAATTTTAATATGTTTATTTATTTAACATTAAAATTTCTTACCATTATCCTTAAAGATTCCTTTAACTTATTAATAATAAATTACATTTTAATTAAAGTGTACCTGCTTGAGTAAACTAGTAAAAAAGCTTATGTACATAAATGAGTGTTCTGTTTTTACAAAACAATTGTTGTTAAATAGTGAATGTGCATTTTAAATAACTAAAGTATATAATGGATTTTTTTCTTAATTAATGAATGGATTTAAAATTTTAAAATTTGGTAAATAATCTATAATAGTCTGATACAGCTAAGTTAAATCGAAGTAAAAACTTGGCTTAAGTAAAAGGGGTATTTTTAATTCCCAAAAAAGTATAACCTTGTTGATACCTACTTTTTCAACAACATTCAACATAAATGATAAACATTAATGATAAAATCACAACCCAAATAAGACAAATTCATTTAAATTCTTCTTTTTTTTTTTAATATTCAACAAATGTTCTTTGACTTAGGAGTTTGTTCCCTTAGCAAAGGAAAAGGAAACCGGATTCGAGGAAGTTCGGGGAAAATAACAAGAAATTGAGTAGGATTTGGGTGGATTCAAAGCTGCTCCAGATGGAAGCAATCCTTCTTAGGCCTGGGGGGCAACGGGCAGATGGGCACCGGAGGGCTGGAAGCCGTTCTCGTCAGCGATGTAGGTGACCTCGTAGGTGACACCATCATCACCAACGAAGCGGTAGGAGCCGCGGACAGCGATGGCCTCATTCTCGGATCCAACATTGTTCAGGTGTCCCTCGGCTTGGGCAGCCTGGCCATCGCTAGTCTCCCAGCTAACAAGGAAGTCAAGAGTCAGTGATACATCCTTACTGGACCAGTCGTCAGTATACTTACTCGTATTTGAAGCTCTCGGGTCCGACATCGGACTCCAAGCGGAGGACCTGAGCCTCAGAGGAGGGAGCAGCAGGAGCGGCCAGGGCCACGGCGAAGAGGGCAACGAAGACGATGAGGAACTTCATGGTGATTGTTGGTTGGTGCTTGGATCTGCGGTTCTCGGACAGGTCACGACGAATGGTGCCGATGGATGGCCGGCGGAACCCTTTTATAGAGGGCAAGCCGATTAGTCGATTATTCAAAGAGCGGCCGAACTAGTCAAACGTGTGGAAGAGCTAATCGGAGAAGTCAATGCTAATGCGACATGTCTGGTTTGGGCTTGGGCTTAGGCTTGGGTCTGGGTTTCGTTTTCGTTCGCAGATGGAGCACTAAAAGGCCTAATACAAAATGTAAATTCATGTTTTAGGCCGAATAGAATCGCAGCCATAAATATTTCATTATTCAAATTTGAGACTTTGAATTTGGCCAGCATTATATACATATATGTACATGTATCTTTTAGTGACGTCAACCAAGATGTGGTTCAAGTTTACCTGTGATTATAAAATAGTGTCTGAGGCATGGAGGTTCTTACCATTTAAATGTTAATATTTTTTTGTTCTTGCAAATCAAATAGTTTTATGGGTTTTTTTAATTTAAATCCTTTATTTATATTTTTCGTGACGTCTGCAAAAAAAGAAACATTTGAAAATGGTTTTTATTTTATTTGTGAAACATATAAAAATAGATAAAATATTTCTCTACTTTTTAGATATTATTCCTAGGTCACCAGCCGGAACTTGGGATGATAGCCAGTTTCGTCGGCCGTGAAGCTGATCTCGTACTTTTTGCCATCTGGAGCGGACCAGCTGGTGGAGCCCTGAACCGAAAGGGAGCCATCATCCTCGCCTGCACCTGGTTTCACCTCGCCGGTCTCTGTGCGCGAGATTCCGTTGCTGGTATCAAAGCTGTGAGGCGAAAATAAGAAGAATGTATAATTTATTATTAGTTTAATATTATTTTTACAAAATTGTTAAAGAAAACTATGCTAAAAAAGTCTTAGAATATTTTCTTAATGGTTGCTATATATAATATAAATTGACAGAAACATTTTTGAAGAGAAACAGAATATTTTTTAGTGGTTTATAGCACATTTGTTAATTGTTTGTTTTGTATATAAAACAGACTTATATTTTGCACAAAGCGAAACACCAATAAGTATGTTTTTCCTTATGTTCCTTCTTTAATATTAATTTATATTTAGATATTTTTTACTGAAATTATACTTTATGCATTATTTTTAGCACTACATTTTATTTAATTTTTCATTGCACTTGAGAAGCAATTTCTTATTGACTTATAACATGACTTCATCATATGAAGAACTCTATTTTATCACAGAATAAATTTACAAAGTCATCTTTTTGCGTCATTTAACTCTTCTTCAAAATATTTTTTGATTTTTCAGCAAGCCTAACTCAATATCCTTTATTGGCTTTATACCCACGAGAAGGAATACTTGTCGCCGGTGTTCTCACTCTCCAGCTTGAGGGTTTCGGCCTGGGCATCCTCCCCAGCGGGCCTGGCCAGGACCAAGGACACACCGACTGCCAGGACTGCAGCTAGCCACAACAAAGACTTAGAACTCGAAGGCATTACGAAACAGGTAAGATCACAGGTGCTGCTGCTGCACTTCACTGAGATGCGCTGCGGGCGACGAAGGCGCTTATATACAAATCATCGGCGGAAAATGCATAATAATAATAAAAACAAATGAAAAATAACGAAATCAGCAGTAAGGCAGTAATGGAATCATTCAATAAAACACATTTTAATTACAGATTAACACACTCTAAATACCCTGCACTAATCGTGCTTGCAGGCATATAATGTATGCAATTACCTTGTCCACCGGCCTCGCCTTGCCAGTTTCCAATTTCAAATATCGTGTTTCCAAAGCTAAAAATAACGTAATTACATAAAAACACTAAACACTAAAACACTCATTTGCTGTGCCGTAAAATTCGTTCTTCCCAATCGAATGGCACTTAGGAGATGTCTCATAGTCGAGATGGGTTCTAGACTTTTTTTTTTTGTTGTTGTTATTATTCTGCTATTGTGCATTGTGATTTTGCCATTGTCATTTCTCATATATTGTGTTGTTGTATAATTTTTTATTTATTTGTTTAAGAATCAATTAAAAAATCAATAACCAATCTATCAAGCATATTACGTTCTCAGGCTGATTTATAATTTAGCCAGTCACAAGTTGCTTCTGTAAAGATATATTATAGTTCTTTTATGATATGTGTGTGTAAGAATGAGATAATGATTAAATTATAAAAGATATAAAGCATACACGCTTAGTTAAAGCGATTTTGTTTACCAACAACATTCAAAGTAAAACCTTTTTACATTTGATACAACAGAAATAAATAAAACTGAAGCATATTATATATTGTGTTCTGGAAAATAAGTTTTGATAATCCTTCCCTTTTCTTTTCAGACTTTATATAGAAAATTCTATCGCATACAAATTGTATATTGTAATATATTCTCATTTAAAGTCAGCATTATTTTTCCGGTTTCTGCTGAAAGTTGTTTAAAAATCGCCTAAAAATGAGGCACAAATACTTTCAGAAGCAATAAAACACGACTTAGTTTCAGGTAATCATTATTTCGTTTAATATTTAACAAGCTGACTTAGTTCCCATCCTTGTAAAATAAGGACAGGATCGGTTTGGTGGAACTAACAAGAATTTGAGGTAGATTGAAAAAGACAATCCTTCTTAGGCCTGGGGGGCAACGGGCAGATGAGCACCCTGGGGCTGGAAGCCGTTCTCGTCGGCGATGTAGGTGACCTCGTAGGTGACGCCATCATCACCAATGAAGCGGTAGGAGCCGCGGACAGCGATGGCCTCATTCTCGGATCCAATGTTGTTCAGGTGTCCCTCGGCGTTGGCAGCCTGGCCATCGCTAGTCTCCCAGCTAACAAGGAAGTCGGGAGTCAGTGATACATCCTTACTGGGTCAGTTGTCAATTTACTTACTCGTATTTGAAGCTCTCGGGTCCGACATCGGACTCCAAACGGAGGACCTGAGCCTCAGAGGAGGGAGCAGCAGGAGCGGCCAGGGCCACGGCGAAGAGGGCAACGAAGACGATGAGGAACTTCATGGTGATTTTTGGATTTTGTGTTTTGATCTGCGGTTCTCGAACAGTTCGCGACGAATGATGCTCTCCGATGAAGGGGCCACCCTTTATATGGCTGGACAGCGGCTTAAGCCCAAAGCCCAAAGCCAAAGGCCGACCAAACTAGTCAAACGTGTGCGAAGCATAATGTGATAAATGTGTGATATTGATTTCGGGCTAAAGCATCGTTAAAAGCCCAATGCGAAATGTAAATCAGCCTTCTGGCTCGTATTTGGATTAGTAACCAGTCTTCTCTGGGAGATGCGGTGCTTGCCAGTGGTCAGTGAAGGAAAAAACATATGTAAATACATAATACTACAATTTTATATCATGAAATTCTTAAACTTAATTGATGATAAACTTTAACAAATAAGTAAGTGTTGACATGTAAAATCATAGTTAATTTATTGTAGAGTTTTCAAAGAAATAAAGATTGAAATTTAATTTAAAATAAATCGCTAAATACATAAAGGTACATATACATACACTAAGCTCGATATTTAAATGATATTACTTGTAAATTATTATTGTAATTTATTATATTAAAACCAAATTGGAATATTACTAATAATACACTGATTAATGGGATAATTTATTCGTACACTTAATTTTATAGATACAAAAATAAAGTTTCTAAACTTCAGATTTATCATCTTATTATCTTATAACCAAAACTAGGAAAAAGACTAAGTTTACCGAGTACTTTTATTATTTAATTTAGCAAAGTGCAATAATAATTTGTGTAAGATGTTCCTCTACAATATTATTCTTATAAAATGTATATACCTATAAATCTTAATTAACGTAGCTTTTATACCTAAGCCCAAAGAAAAATTATATTACAATTTATACATCTATTTAAACTTTAAAGGGAAACTTACATTAACTAATTTCTGTAAAGAGAACAAGAAAGGAACTTCGGGTAGCTAAAGTTTGTATATTGGTCAAAACTAAGCAAAAAATTAATTAATTCCAATTCGGAAAGCTCTTCTTGGGTAGTTTCTATAAGTTAAAAAAACAGCTTTGCAAATTTAAAATTTTAAAAATGTATTGTTTTTTGACAATTTTGTCGATAAAATTTCAAAAAAATGTAGTAAAATATTTCTTTGTCCAAACATGTCTAGATCGACTCGGCTGTTAATGCTAATCAAGAATATATAGGTTATATAGGGTCGGAAACGACCCCTAACCTCGAAGGGTATTGACTATTAATATAATACCCTGTAAGGACATTAAAATGTTAACAGTATTATTAACTTTTTGTTTATGTACTTTATGTTCTCTTATATTATTGAAATTTTGGTTTTCAGTTTGTCATCAATGTAATTAATAAATGTTAAAATTTACTAAATTTAAAACTTCTAAACTGTAATAATCATTCCCTGACAACTGAAAGAATTCGCAAAGAATCATAGAGGCGGTACCATTACGACTGAATGACTAAATTACTTTTGACTTTGATCTATTCAAAATGTTAAAGTAAAGGACTGTCTTGGACAACCGATCCGTGTACAGGGCTCTATTTTAGCTTTATTTTATGTATCTGTCATCATTTTTTGACATGGGCTGTTCCAGCTCCCGCTTATTGAAGGAAACACATTTTTTCGTATTCTAATTTAATTTTTTAATAATCAATAGTTCAGGTTGTTTGACTTAGATTCTCCGAACCTCCTAAGAGGGCGGCAGCTATTAACAAGGAACTGGACGAGAACTTAGGCCTCAGGGGCGACGGGCAGATGGGCGCCCTGGGGCTGGAATCCATTCTCGTCGGCGATGTAGGTGATCTCGTAGGTGACGCCATCATCACCAATGAAGCGGTAGGAGCCGCGGACAGCGAGAGACTCGTGCTCGGATCCAGCATTGTTCAGCTGTCCCTCGGCGTTGGCAGCCTGGCCATCGCTAGTCTCCCAGCTAACAAGGAAGTCGGGAGTCAGTGATACATCCTTATTGGACCAGTTGTCAGTATACTTACTCGTATTTGAAGCTCTCGGGTCCGACATCGGACTCGGAACGGAGGATCTGAGCTTCAGAGCCAGGAGCAGCAGGAGCGGCCAGGGCGACGGCGAAGAGGGCAACGAAGACAATGAGGAACTTCATGGTGATTTTTGGTTGCTGCTTTGATCTGCGGATCTCGAACGAATGATACCATCCGATGGTTCAACTGCCTTTATATGGATGCGAAAACTGGGGCGATTCCAATGCAAATGCAGCGCAGACATATTGTCAAAGCATAATGCGAAAAATGTTCGAAATTGGTTTCAGGTTAAAGATGAATCGTTTAAACTCCCATACGAAATGCAAATCAACCTTTTTCATCGGAATCGGTAGCATTTGTTTTACTAACCTGTCTTTTTATGGAAAAGGCGAATGTGTTGTTGTCAATGCGGCATAAATTGCTTATCGAAACTATAAGGAAAGATATCAAAATCATTTAATACTATATTTATGCGCAGTCTCTTGAAACAGTAATATTCTCTAAATAAATTAAGTTAAGTAAAATACAAAGCTCTAAAATTGTTATTTTACATTGTTCTTAAATATTGACTTGATATTGAAAGTAAATAAGAGAAAGTAATATACATGTGTAATAATAGTAAATAAAATAAGTTGTATGGAAATTTTTCTTTAGTTTCAGTTAAGCTGATAAATAAACATAGGAGTTATTACAATGTTAGATATATGTATATAACTTTTTTAAAATAATTATATATTTTACTAATTTGACTTTAGGGTATTAAATGCTATCAAGGAATCGTGAAATAATCCCAGTTTAGGGTCCTGCAGTCGATATAACTTTAGGAGAATCTAAAAGAAATTCTAACAAAAACCACGAAAGCATTAGTAAAATTATGAAAGCTTTGCTGTAATTGTTTTAATTAGGTTAGTGAGTCTACGCACTGAATTAAAAGTTTGGAAGAAACTAATTTTGGTAAATTTAAATTATACCAAAATTTTGATAAATTTAAATAAATTTAAATTATACCAAAATTTTGATAAAAAAAAAAATGTGTAAACAATTAAGGCTTTTAATTGTGAGTTTATATAGTCAGCAAAAATATTGCTATTTCACCCATCAAGAAAAATAATATATTTGTCGATATTTGTATATAATCATTTTTTAAACGAACCAAAGTTACAAAAATATAACTAAGCCCAGAAATCATTAAAATTAATTCGAAGACCTATTCTTTACTGCTCACTAATAATAAGAAGCAAGCATAAGGTATAAAATACTGCCATATAGGTTTCTATAATATATCTAATTTTCTATAATATATTTCAAGCATATTAACAAACGCATTTGTTTTCAAATAAAATGTATTAAGGAGTAATTTTCAACCTAAAGTATTATTAACTTTAAGTAAATGCCGCCCTCAATCGTAATAGTTTCCAGGATTAAAATAATAATCATTCTTCCCCATTGGAAACACATATAAATTCATGTACTCATTTTTTCTTTAATAATTTTTTTGACTTAGAACCCCTGACCCTCAAAAGGAAGGATCAGGCTTAACGGTATTAACAAGGAACAAGGGGAATCCCAGTGCGACAGTTTAGGCCACGGGCAGATGGGCACCCTGGGGCTGGAATCCGTTCTCGTCGGCGACGTACTTGACCTCGTAGGTGACACCATCATCACCAACGAAGCGGTAGGAGCCGTGCACGGCGAGGGACTCGTGGTCGGATCCAATGTTGTTCAGCTGTCCCTCGGCGTTGCCAGCCTGGCCATCGCTAGTCTCCCAGCTAATAAGGAAGTCGGGGGTAAGTTTTACATCCTTATTGGACCAGCTTCCAGTTTTCTTACCCGTATTTGAAGCTCTCGGGTCCGACATCGGACTCGGAACGGAGGATCTCAGCTTCAGAGCCAGGAGCAACAGCAGCGGCCAGGGCAACGGCGAAGAGGGCAACGAAGACAATGAGGAACTTCATGGTGATTTTTGGATTTTGTGTTTTGATCTGCGGATCTCAAACGAATGATGCTCTCCAATAGCCTGATCTGCTTTATATAGAGGGATAGGCAAACTATCGCGAAATTAATGCAAATGCATCGCGAAATTAATGCAAAACTAGTCTTAGCATAATGCGAAATAAGGCGATATTGATTTCAGGCTAAAACTTGATCATTTAAAGCCCGAAATGCAAATCAATGTCGGGTCGCATTTGCAGAAATTTGTTGCGTATTTTAGTCTTTTTTTATCCAAATGACTTTGCATTAAATCCACATATATCTATTTGTAGTAAAACAAGAAATTATCTGTTCTAAAACAACTACTAAATTCGAATTACATTAAACTTATTCAAATCAATGGTACTTAAAAATCAATAACTCAGCACATCGATGAATAAATTGCGGTGAAGCCGTAAATTTAATTCACAAGCAACGGCACGAGTTCAATAATCCGAAACGTCAATTTTTTTTGTATTATTTATTTATATTATAACTTATGGTTGCTGGGTAATTGCAAACTATCTCTAACCATTATCTAAATGTAAATTTATTTATGAACTTCTAACTCCATTAAAATAAACCCTTGTGGCATCCGTTCTAGCTTTTAGCTAATGTGAGACTATAATTCCTCATTAACATTTATTGTTTGCTTTGCGGGAGGTACTACTATTATTAGAAACAGAACTAATTACTCAATGCAAACCGACATTATTCGGTACTATATAAGTTATGCCGTAGAAAAATAGTAATGGAAAATAATTATTTTAAGAAGATGTTACATTTTCCTCAAGGAATAAGATTCAATAAATTAATATATTACATTTAAAATAGCTTCATTAAAAGCTGTCATGAAAAAATCTCCCTTTAAATAAATATATTTTACTTTTGGACAATCATTAACTCGTTTTAGCCCATTGAAAATAATTAAACTATCAATATATGGCTAGTAAGTAAATATTAATAGAGTTCTTAAATAATTAATAATTGGTGTTGTTATTTTTGATTTTTTTGAATAAAACAAGTTATATTTTATGTACTAATTTGATATTATTTTTGTTTTTTTTTCTGACTTAGATTCTTATTTCCTCATAACGAAGAACTAATACAGGAAAGGATAGTAACCAGAAAGTAATACAGCTTAGGCCACTGGCAGATGAGCTCCCTGGGGCTGGAATCCATTCTCGTCGGCGACGTAGGTGACGGTGTAGGTGACACCATCGTCTCCCACAAAGGAGTAGGATCCGTGGACGGCAAGGGCCTCCTGCTCGGTGCCAATGTTCTTCAGCTGTCCGGCGGCCTCGGCCTTCTGGCCATCGCTGGTTTCGAAGCTGAGGAGGAGAAGGTTAAATGTTGCCTTCCTGTTCAGGTAATTACTCAGAAACTCACTTGTAATTGTAGCTCTCGGGTCCAACATCAGCATTCTGGGCCAAGATCTGGGCTTCGCCGGCGGAAGAGCGGGGAGGAGCGGCCAGGGCCAGGGCGAAGAGGGCGACGAAGGCGATCAGGAACTTCATGGTGATTTTAGGACTGGTGTGTGCTGATCTCGAGGATTTAGCTGTGAATGATATCGGTTGGCAGATGGACAAACTCTTTTATATGATGTAGATGGTGTGAAATTGGGTTTGGTCTTGGTTTTCTTCACCTTCAGTGTGGCTGCCGATTATGCTGTTAATTAAATTAAGTTTAAATTTAATTAACCGCGGCTTTTACACACAACCATTTAGCGAGTTATTTTTATGGCCTGAAAGGGCTATGTTTTTTTCCAGCTCTTGAGAGAGTTTGGCTAGAAATAAACATTGAGTAATGTCTGGATAATTGATTAAGTCTGGAAAAAGATCATTAACCTTATACATAGTTGATTTTATTTTCTTTATAAATTATTAAAAGAAGAACCTTTTAAAACCAACAGGTTCTTAGTAAGTTACAAATTTTTAAAATAATCTACTGTACATTTTTGTATGAAATTTTAACATTTGAGCTTGTTAAGGAAATATATTTAAATTAATTCATTACCATTTCATTAAAAGAATTTATTAAAGCCATTATTGATTATATTTACTTTACAAAAAATGTAGAAGTAATATTCGTATATATTTTTATATTTCTGCCTAAAATAAAACTACAAAACTGAATTGAATTGCGAAGAAAAATATATAACTTTTAAGTTTTTTATATAAATAATGTTTCTTGTACCCAAAGAATATTTAACTGAGTCTTTAATTCTCTATTGGTTATAAATAAATATAAGAAAAGCACTTAATTGTCTAAATAACACTCTTCCCTCTTTAGAACCGGAAATGACCGCTAGAAAATAGGGAAAACATTATATATTTAATTCTTAAAGCACTTCTGCTGGCCAATAATAGATATGTAAATCGGGGCAGGCATTAATAAAGTGTGTTCAACCCACAAAATTGGGCATGGGCATGGGCATGGCAACTACGTCAGCAGCAAGAAGATGATAGCCGAGAGCGATCGGCTTAGTGGAAACTAGTTTGATCAGTGTCGCCTTTTATTTCATGCATATATTAATATATGTGGTTGTTGCTTTTCGGCAGAGGCAGAGGCATCTTCCAAATTTCATTAGCATCGCATGAAATTTAAATCAACGCCTGAAATTAACCTTCAAAAAAACTTCGGTTTCGATCGCTCGCTCGCACATATTTCACTATGCGCCCGCCACTCTTTAATTATGTATTAATTACAAAGCCAACAAAAACGCAAACAAGTTTCAACGTGCCAAAAATTTGCAAATTTCTGTTGAGCCCGAAGGCCATCCGGGCTAAGTCTCGCCCAGACAAAACGAGACACACCGCATTGCGACGAGCGTCCAACGGTGCGTATGCGCGATGCGACTTTGAAGAGAACTCAAACTGTTCGAATCCGAAGCCTGTTCTTCTGTTGCGTCATATACTTTTCTTTTCATTTCGCCTCCCAAGAAACACGTTATGGTTATTTCAAACCCTACAAAAATATAAATACCTTCGTTAGCAAGTGATCCGGGTTCAAGGAACGATCTTACTTTCGCAGAAGACTTTCTAGAAATAATTATGGAAATGTATATTTACAAAAAACAAATTCATTTGAGTTGACTTGAAGTGATTTAATTATTATATTTAAGAGGAAACATGACTTGGGGGTTAGTACATTGATTTATATTTTACAAAATGAACAAATACTGATTAATACTGGGCCCTAAGGGCTCTTGGGGGAGCCTTAGTTGTGGGGCAGATGATCGCCCTGAGGCTGGAAGCCGTTCTCATCGGCAATATAGTGCAGGGTGTAGGTCTGGCCATCGGGAGCCACCCAGCTGACGGAGCCGCGAACGCTGAGGGCCTCCTGATCGGTGCCAGCGTTCTTAAGCTCGGCCTGCTCCTGGCGGGTGACGCCATCACTGGTTTCGTAACTGAAATTTATAAGGATAACAGGTTTTGTTAGCAAAGGATATATGCTAGAACTTCTACGATTAAATATGGTTTTAATATAATTTTAAATAATTTCAGATCAGAATTTATTTACTTAGATATTTTTACTGTTCCTATTTCTTTAGTCTTAAAAATCAAATAATATATTTTAGATGTACTTTATATAGTTACTTTTTCTGAAACATATATATCCGAATTTTATCTACATCCTTTTTTTAAATTTTAAGATTTTTCCTTCATATTTTCTATTAAAGTTAAACCTTTTTTCATTCCTTCGTCTAACTCACCCAAAGTTGTAGCCATCAGTTCCAATGTTGTCGTTGTCATAACGCAGGATGGTGGCATGTTGCGAGTCATCCAAGGGAGCAGCACTGAGGGAGGAAATCAGGACAAAGGCACACACGGCCAGGACGCACAGGCTGGAGGACTGCATTTTGGTATTTATATTTATTTTTTTTTTAGGCTTCCTTGGAGTAAAGTTTCGGTTTCGGTTGTCGGCACGCTCCGGTAGTTATCACAATTAGGCACTAACTCGATATGTGGCGCCCTGCAATGAGTGCTGAGCTATTTATAACTGGCCAGGCCAAAAGCACACACACACAGGCACACTCAGAGTTGGCCAGCGAACCATAACAAACACCTTAAATGCTCACACAATTGTCCCACCCATACGCAGGTAATTGAAGGCAAATGCGTGTGAGCCGAGTGTGTTAAGCTTTTAATTGAACAAGCCAAAAAAATAAAGCTGAAGACCATTAAGCGTTTGATGTGCGACTCATCTCATCTCAATTGCCTCGCCACGGGAGCTGAAAGTAAAATTCGAGATCCGAGATCGAGCTGAAGATGATGGGGCAAGTGATAATGAAATGTGTTTGGGCCTCTTGGCAAATAAATATTTGGCCAATGCGCGTGTTTGGCTATAAGTACACAGACACACAATACTATATAGGCACCTCCACACCACACATTTGGATCTGTGGCAATAGGTCAATGGCTATGGCTATGGCTATGGCTATGACTGTGTTTGCACTTGCCAACAATTTGTGATGGCAACCAAGATTGGCCATAAAAATTCCCAAAGAGCTTCCTCACTGCCCGACAAGTTGACTACACGAAATGTGTTCAGGAAGTGACAAGAACAGGAGGAAGAGATAAAGTTCTTACCAACAAAGCTTATAATTGGTCATTAAATATAGTGTTTCATTATCATTCTATATATAATTATTTAGATTTAACTTAATATGGGTATTAGAGATGGTCGAAAATATAGTTATAGATGTTTTTCAAAAGGTATGTATTTATTTATAAAGTTGTAGTATAAATAGTAAGGTTTTTCTCGATTCTTCCTGACCATTTTTTATTACATTTCCAATTGCAATCATAGCTCTTGATAATTTCAAATTATTTTTAATAGATCTTAGATACTCTTCGTATCTTTAAATAATTTCAATTTCTGTTTTTAAATTCGGGTTTTCCTGGTGAGTAATTTGTGTACTTATCTTGCGACTTGTCCAGCATTTCCGCCTGCTGACACAATTTCCGATTAAGGCTGGGCGATTTAACCTCCAAAAGTCTTGTATCGAACCGAAAAACAAAACGAAAACCTCCACAGCTCCATGTGCTTGTGTCAGCTGCATTTGCTGTTTCAAGTGAAGATGATGCTGGGGCTCAGCACGAGAGATTCAAGATTACGCGGCTCATCATCGTCTCCACATTAACCCAACCACGGTGCCGCATCCACAGCTCATCGTCAGCGGCTGAGGCTGAAGCTGAGGCTGAGGCTTCGGTTTGAGTGCTTGTTGATGACCTTAGTCAATAAAATAAAAACGATTTTTTACCACCAAAGCCGGCAACAGCAACCTCAGCAGCAGCGAGACAACAACAGCCAAAGCCAAGCTCAGATCAGCTCAGTCAGTTAGTGTCTGAACCTGGGCTATGCCCTACAATACATCGGCGGGCATCGGGGCGTATGCGTAATGCCATTGCAGGTCACTTGCGCGGGGCTGGGACACTATAAATCATTCCATAAGCTGTAAATGCAATGCACAGAGGAGAATAACTATAAAGTATGATATAATATTTAAATATGTAAATGATAATAAATAATAAGTATTTTATTTGATTTTTTCTGAGCTTATATTTTGATTTGAATGCTAATTAAATGTAAAGAATATTTCTTGGTATTTGTACAATAAATTATATTTTATTTTATATTTTCTTAGGGCTTAAAGTCGATATTTAAAATATAATTCAATTAACTCTTGACATTTCTTAATTAGTTAGTTTTAAAAGTATTTTATTTGATTTTTCCTGAGCTTATATTTTGATTTGAATGCTAATTAAATGTAAAGAATGTTTCTTGGTATTTAAACAATAAATACATATTTCATTATAAATTTTTTTTGGGCTTAAAGTTGATATTTACATCAAAATTCAAACAACTTCTTATTTATATTTAATTCTACATTAAATACCAGTAAAAGAGTAAACCATTCAATTATTTCCTTGCTTAATGGCGTATTGAAGTTTTTTTTAATAGCTAATTATCAAAAATAATTTGTTTAATATATAATTTATAATCAAAAACCAAAAACTCATTTCTTGAAAATATTTATACAATAATAGATAACTCAACTATCTAGGAAATAATACTGAAGATCTCTTTAACTAAAATCTAAACTAAACAAAAACTATTAGCAATTTTTCGCAGTGCCCTGGGACATGTCTAGGCTAAGACAGGATCAATTATTTGGCACTTTACGATTGATAAATGACAGAAGCTCGGGTTAATTGCCCAAAAAAAATGCCCTTTTCCCCCGATGTTCTCACTTTCGTTGCCAGCATGGTGAGCTTCTTTAATTGTTGTTTGGTTTCTTTTTATTTCTTTAGCTTTTTGTCTTTTTTTGGCAACCTTTGTTTGGGGTGCTTTTCGGCGTTTATTGAACCGGTTTGGTCAGCAGCCAGCTCCCGCGGATCGCAGATAGCGTACACCGGAGATTGGAGATCGAAGATCGCTGCTGCTGCTACTCGGTTACGGCATCTCCGGAGCAAACGGGTTTCGGCTGGAGATGAGATACAAATGTATATGCTAATTCCCCGCCTAGAATACAATTCAATTTCGATGGGTGAAAATTTATGCCCATACTATATATATGTGCTTCCATATGTGTCTATATTTTATTATTATGTATTTAACTTCTATTGTCTACTGTCTGCTATTTGGTGGTTTCGCTTTTGTCTACCTCTATTCATATATATATATATATATTTTGTGATTTTTTTTTAGCAAAGTCCAAAGCTATCACGTGATCAGTGCTCTGAGTGCGGCAGATGCTCGCCCTGCGCCTGGAAGCCGTTCTCATCGGCCAGGTAGTTGAGCTTGTAGTGGACACCATCGGGTCCCACCCAGTCGACGCTGCCCTGGACGGAGATGGCCTCCTCGGGGGTTCCCGGGTTCTTCAGCGTGGCCGACTCCTCGCGCGAGATGCCGTCGCTGGTCTCGAATCTGTCGGAGAAATCAATCAATCCGGATTAGCTTGAAGAAAATGAAATATTTCCATTGCGACCTTGACCCTGAGCCGCCTACACAGTGACAAATAAAGCTCAAAGCTTGAGGTTTGAGATGGTTGAATTTAAATTTATGGCAGCATCAAATTTATCACATCGTTATCTTAAGATAATGAAAGACCTTAAAGGTCATTAACATCTGTACTTACGAAAAGGCATAGCCATCGCTGTTCGTATTGGCATTCTCGTATCTTAGGATCTGGGCGGAATCGGTAGCGGCGGCGGCGGCATAACTAGGGTCCAGACAGCAGCTGGCCAGGATCAGGATCAGTATTAATCCGGCAGCCATCTATCATCACCTGTCCTGCACAAATCCGCGCTAGCGACTAACTCCGATTGCGCAAAGGCCGTGCAATATATCCGTACTCTGGCCAATTAACGTTCAAAATTTTGTGTAATAAAATGCGAATGAATATATCCAAAAATGACTCCGAGCGGCAAAGCAGGCAAATCAAGTCCAAATGAAATTGAAAGCAAGCGAAGACGCTCCGAAAAAGTTCAAATGGTGTTGCCTTAACCCTCTAAAATCATCGCAGACCTTTAGGCGCTGATTGACATCGAAGTAACGAAAAAATATGTATATATAGTTATTGAAGGTTCAAGCTACATGATGAGCTGGAAAATTACGAGAAAATAATGATTGGGTTATAAATTGAGAGGAAAAATTGGATATAATTATGTGGACAAAAATATAACATACAAAATAACTTACAGTTTACGTAGATTTTTATCTGATTTTTATTTGATATAAAAATATGAAATTAATTTATAATATTTTTTATTTGATATAAAAATATTGAAAATATTGCGAAAAATATGGATATGATCAAAGAAAAGTATTAGCTAAAAAGTTGTTTAATTGTTTGTAGTAATAAAAATAAATGTTTGATGATCTGGGAAAAAAAACGGAAATTTTTCGGATGTAGCAGAAGAAAATATAGATTTATTGCACATATATTTAATTTCATATCGGCTCTAGGATATAGTTAAAAGTATTATATATTTATTTAAAACTCTGTTCGAATATTTATGTCTTTAAATATATTTTTTTTATCATAGTTTTATTCTTACACAATTAAACTTTATAAAATAAAATTATTTAAAACTGGAATAATCCTAATAAATATAAAATATATTGTTAAAAATATTTCCCTGTATCTATATTTTATTTCTTGAAAACTATTATGTTACAAAAAATAGTTTTCATTGTAAACTCATAATGTAAATCTACCATAAACTTGGCCTTCATTAAACTATAGCAGTCTGTAATATCAGTAATCTGTATTCATATTCCTCTCAGCTATATTAACACCTTTATTGACATTGAAATGTGAAATGGCAAACACTCTTTTTTATTGGATCCAATCATATCGTCGCACAGAGGTGACCCAATTCCCCAGTTTATTGACTATTTCCTTGGGTCGCTCTGGGAGCTAACGCAACTCATTGCTGGGCAGGGCGCACTTTGCAGTTAATTTGTTTGAGACAAATGAAGTGTGTGTACCAACGAGAGTATCTTGTCGCGGGCAATCAATCAATCGCAAAACGGCGAACCTCCCTCCAACCATCCATCCATCCATCCATTCATCCATCCAGCATTCAGCAGTCAGCATCCAGCGACTGGTTAGGTAACCGGCACTGAGCAGTGTGGGTCAAAGGAAACCCAGCGCGAAACCAGTTTCTCTGGCTCCCACTCTTTTTTTTCTTCATCGTCGACAGTGGTTTCTTTTGCGCCGGTAATTGCCGGCGATTGACTTACACGCCCTGCATTGTACATGTAGTATAGTACATGGCCGAAAGGAGTATAAATGGGACACTCGCCGAGGGAGCAGCAAGCATTACCTGCCAGCTCCTCCAGTTCAGCGCACTCGAGTCAGTTCCCAAACAAAATTCAACATGAAGTTCGCCGCCGTCATCGTCCTTTCCTGCCTGCTCGCCAGCGTCCTGGCTGCTCCTCCAGCCTCCGATGCCCAGGTGCTGCGCTTCGACAGCGACGTCCAGCCCGAAGGCTACAAGTTTGCGTAAGTCCCAACTCTCCACCTCCAACCGATCTGTGTCAAGGCTAACTCTTTCGCTTCACCGCAGCGTGGAGACCAGCGACGGCAAGTCGCACCAGGAGGAGGGCCAGCTGAAGGACGTGGGCACTGACCACGAGGCCCTCGTGGTGCGCGGCTCCTACGCCTATGTCGGCGACGATGGCCAGACCTACACCATCAACTATCTGGCCGATGAGAACGGTTTCCAGCCGGAGGGCGCTCATTTGCCCAGGGCCGTCCAGTAAGGACGACAAAGAATCCTTGTCCAGTCACTCACCACCATCTCTAGTTCCAGTCCAGCATAAATGTGTTAACTATGTTTAAGTTTCGTCTGAAAAAAAAACAAATCGTAATATTAAAAATACATTCATTCATTCCGTATACAAATTTTGTGTTTTTTAATTGGATAATTCATTGATTGCGACAGTACATTGATTTCGTAAACATATTCTGACTTTTACTTGGATAATTCATTGAACATGACAATATAGGGACTAGAAATCAGGGAAATTATAAACAAAAATATAATTAATTGTGCTAATAAGAAAATAATAATTATTTTTCGATATCATTACGTTTTCATACGAGTTTTCTGAGTTTACTATTGGTTAAATGTTTCATAAGGGCTTACGATATATTGGTTAGAAATATAATTATGGAGGATTATATGGGCTAGAAATATAATTATGTTTGTCAACCATAAATCAAGTGTATACAAAATCAGAACTTAGGCTTCACAAATATATTTTAATATTTAAGGAAATTATTTATCCAAAATAATCAAGGCAAAGCAAAACAGCTACAGAGTTGTCTCAAACTTTCTAAGGATTTCCTGTACACATTTGATATATAATTCACGCATCCTGCTGTTCCACAGTTTTTTATTTATATTTTTTTACGGAAATGCATTGAAAATTATCTCTTTTCCGATAACAACTCCTCCTCTGCTTCAAACTGGACCCATGATTGGATGCTTCTGTTGCTGCAGGGCACGTAAACCGGAGGCCCCCACTCCGCGGTGGCAAAAAAATAAACATGAATATATAGCTCTATGGATTATCAAAAATATTTTGGGGCTCGTTGTCTTCGACTTGGAAGCGATTGGATTGATTGATTCACGAAAAATGCAAATGATGATGATGAGGTGTATTTCCTAAAAACGGCGTCGATTTGTTTGCCTTAGAAGTTTTTGTTTTACGTTATTATTTGTGCCTTCGGATGGTTGTTTTTGGTTTTTTCATCGTTTGTTGTTGGTGCGTTTTTCAAGCCAATTTGTTGGCTTCGCGGTGCCTGTGCTCGGCGTGTAATTAGTCATTTTTATTTTCGACTAACTTTTCTTCGATTGATGGCCGCGGATGCGACTATATAAACGCCTGGACGTTGCCACAGACATCACAAATCAAGTAACGTTGACTAGCCGTTCGGTCGCAGGTTCCCATCGAATTCCCCCAATAAACAAAATCCAAAATAAATCAGCCATGAAGTGCGCTATCGTCCTCGTCTTCGCCGCCCTCTTCGCCGTCGTCCTGGCCGCCCCCGCTCCCGATGCGGATGCCCAGATCCTGCGTCTGGAGTCCGATGTCCAGCCTGAGGGCTACAACTTTGCGTAAGTTCTCATCCGTGCCGGCTGTCAAGGATTAAGCCCCTAGGAAATGCTCTTAAATATTGATATATTTTCGATATTGAACGTGGCTATTGTGATAATTCAAATGAATCAAAAAACTGTTAAAAATTTGTTGCAAGAATGTGCCAAAGCAAAGCCATATAGTATTTGTTTTAAAAAAAAACCAATTTAATAGTTAAAATGTGTTCGATAACATCCTTAATCGCACCCAATTTTCCTCCTCTCACAGTTTGGAGACCAGCGATGGCAAGAAGCACGAAGAGCAGGGACAGCTGAAGAACGTTGGAACCGAGCAGGAGGCCATCGTCGTCCGCGGCTCCTACTCCTTCGTGGCCGATGATGGTCAGACCTACACCGTCAACTATGTCGCCGATGAGAACGGATTCCAGCCCGAGGGCGCCCATCTGCCCAATGTGCCCATCAGCAACTAAAGCGGATGTGCTAACCGAGAGCTGTTCTATTCTATAATGGTTTCTAGTTGATTATTAAATAAACGCGGCAAGAAAATCGAAAACTACTTGGACTATTTATTTCTCATTTAAAAAAGGCCACAAAAAGCTACAGTATTTTTTGCCTTTTCATTACCCAAATTTGGCATTACCAGCAACTGATTAATCAATCAGGAAGTAATCGAAGTAGTCAAGCGAATTACATTTTAAATTCACATATTAATCAATTATTCAATCAAGCCTCAAGCCTTATTATTCTTATTTCTGTAACGGTCATACTTTCTCTGCCCCTAGTTTTTTAATGTTCAATAAATAGCTTACTGTGTGCTATAATTCAATATTTTTCTCCTTTTTTAGTTAAGAATTCTTTACCTAAAAGAACTCTTTTGGATTTCTAACCACAACCAGCTCCAGCTGTACATAAATTAAAAATGCAATAAAAATAAACGAAACTCCCTGAGATCTGGTACAAGTTTGATTTATAATTAATTATAATTTAATTTTATATCCCAATTAGCTTAAGCTAGCAAATATTTACAAGCATAAGAATGCTTAAGTCGTGCACATAATGCGTTATTTCAGTTTCATTTTTCCATGATTTAAAACAAATTGTAGTCTAAAATGCGTAAACATTTTTAGAAAACAAAACACTTTCCTCGCAAGTCTTTCAGTTCAATATAAAACGTAAAGGAAACATCTAACACCTTTGGTAATTAAATGATATAACATGTGCGCGAATTTTATTTTTTAATTCATTAAAAACGTTTTTTATTTTTTGAGCATGCAAAGGCGTCGTCGTCTTGTGTGCAGCATTCGAGTGTTGAATGGGGAATGTGTGTGAATGTGTTAAATGAAACGATTTGATTTCGATTTCGTATGTCGATATTTGCTCGCCAAAGATCAGCGACCGGTGGTGGGTCCCCCGCCGCATCTCATCCCAGATGCAGCTCATCTCCGCTCAGGTTTTTCGGTGACAATAGTTTGACGCGCCAGTCCAGTTTGACCGGAAACAATGCTGAAAAATAACGATGCGCTCATCTACAGATCTACATAAATATTAGCAGAACTCATTTGTATGAATCCGTGCCACCTTTGACTTTTGCATTTCGCGAAATTCGCGAATTGAGCGATTTTAGCGAATTTGGCAAACTTTCGGCGCGTATAAAAGCACCCGCCCAGATGCAGTGGAGCATCAGACAGTTCGCAGCTCTCTATCCACCAACTCCCAGCTCCAACATGAAGTTCCTCATCGTCTTCGTCGCCCTCTTCGCCATGGCCGTGGCCCGCCCCAACGAAGCCCAGATCGTGCGCCTGGACTCCGATGTCCAACCCGACAAGTGGAGCTCCAACCTGGAGACCAGCGACGGCACCAGCATCAACCAGGATGGTGTCCTCAAGGATGTTGGCACCGAGCACGAGGCCGCCGTCGTCCACGGCTCCTTCTCCTGGGTTGATGAGAAGACCGGCGAGAAGTTCACCATCACCTATGTGGCCGATGAGAACGGATACCAGCCCCAGGGCGCCCATCTGCCCGTGGCCCCAGTTGCTTAAATAATCAACTGTCGATCCTTACGCGAAATTTCGTTCATTCAGAGACTAAAATAAAATGATTGTTAATTGCAAATAACATGGCACTGACTTTTGGAATATTTTTTGCATTAGAAGGATACATCCTGCGGAAGTTAAATATTGGTATTTCTCTTAGGAGAATCAGCTTCCATTGGAATTAATTAACATCTGGCATCTCTAAGAAGAAATAGCTCCCCTTGAAAACCAATTATGGCACCAGCTAGTCAAAAATATCTTTATATTTTTTGTTTATCAACAATAGATTTGTTTTGAAGAGTCAAAACTGCTGTTATGCTTCTCTTACTGCGAAATCGATATACTCTTTACTCTACATTTATTGGGTATATTAAAATAAATAATTATTTATTATTTAAACTATATTTATAATAAAAGAGGTTCTTAATTCTGGCATTTTCTTACCGTTTAGTTCATTTACAGCGACATCATGGTCCACACATGATCTTGATAATTGGAGTTATTATTATTATTTATTTATTTAATTTATAATAAAAATCTAAGTAATAGTTATATAATTGTATTATTTATTTAATTTCTAATTCAAATCTAAGTAATAGTTATATATTTGTACAATTAAAATAAAAATGCTCGTTAACTATTTTATGCAAATATTAATATATAAAATAAGATTTAAGAAGACATAAGATAAGCCAAAGATATTAAATAATAATATAATAAATGTGAAGAGGCGGCTATTTTCTGACTTATTACCATTTTAGAATACAACATTTTCAATTTATCTATACCGTCATTTATAAAATTCATTAATTTTTGCTCTTTTTCATTTGCATAAACATAAATTACTTGTATTTTACTTCTAATTATTTTATGAATATACTCTTAAATTCTTAGTTTTTTTTTTTTTTTGGTTGTGTATTTTGGTTATTTTTTGATTTTTAGGATAACAATAATAACGATTAATAACGATATTAAATAGTATTCCCATCAAAAAATATACAGTTTTAAATGAACTTAATATATAAAAATATTATTACATTTTGTACTCAAAGAGGTGAAAGACCTTTGTTAAGAAAAGAAGAAAAATATAGTATGAAGACTTAAATATTATAGATAACAATAAATATATAATAAATAAAAATAACTATAGTTTTTTATTAATATTTAAAAATATTATAAAACAAGTAATTAAAATTCTATACAAAATATCAAATAAAATAGTTTTAAAAAACATATTTTTCTTAATTAAAATTATAAAAATAAATACCTCAACAAGATATGAACCATAGCTCTTTGAATTTTCCGCAAATAAATAAAACAACTGTCCAATTAGAGTATTCAAAAATCTTGCAGTCATTTAAACGCATTTATCTAAGCTCTGACATGACTTAAATGTGCACAACTTAAAATGCAAAACATGGGCTTGATCTTGGCCTTAGCCACTCGCTGTTACCATGGCGGATGCACTGAACCAGCTGGTTCGGCGACAATAGTGCCCATCCGACTCGGCTGCCGTCTTTGGGTTTTTGTAGTGCAGCCGCCGCTTTAGTTTCCAGTTAAACCGGAACAAATGCAAATCGATTGGCATAATTTTGGCGAATTTTGACAAATTTCGGTTGGTGAATTTGTGCGAATTTGTGCGAATTTTGGCAAATTTTAGCAAATTTTCTCAATGCTACCTCACCTCTGACTTTTGCATTGTGCAAAGCAAAGTATAAAAGTCCCCGCCCAGATGCAGTGGAGCATCAGACAGTTCCCAGCTCTCTAACCAGCACCACCATGAAGTTCCTCATTGTCGCCTTCGTCGCCCTCTTCGCCATGGCCGTTGCCTACCCCAACGAAGCCCAGATCGTGCGCCTGGACTCCGATGTCCAACCCGACAAGTGGAGCTCCAACCTGGAGACCAGCGACGGAACCAGCATCCAACAAGCTGGAGTCCTCAAGGATGTTGGCACCGAGCACGAAGCCCCCGTTGTCCACGGATCCTACTCGTGGGTCGATGAGAAGACCGGCGAGAAGTTCACCGTCACCTATGTGGCCGATGAGAACGGATTCCAGCCCCAGGGCGCCCATCTGCCTGTTGTTGCCTAAGTTGTCCCTCCATCACCGATAAATAAAATTCAAGTTGCTTAAAACGAACAAATCCCTTGCATTTTCTTGGAATTTTCTTTCTGATAATTTCAGATTGAGCTGACTTTCCTTAGTTTTTACAAACGAGGAGCCAAGGTATCATCACCTCTCAAAATGGATTATTTGAGTCTTCAAAATTCTTACTGCCAAACTCTTTAAACTATAAACAAGTTTCATTGTTTGTGTTCCTGCTAAATTTCTTGATTCCTGATAAGTCTCTCTTAAATATAAATATCAAATCTTTAGATTTTTCCCTATACCCCCAAAGTAGCATTTATTTTCTTCTCCATTTTTAAATTATTTATTTATAAACACATAGGACAGTGCCTTGTGCTTTCGTTTATCTTTCTAGTCGATCGAGAACATACATACTATACATTGTATACTATTTTTATTGCTAACAACCAGTTGATGTTTGATCCACAAACAAAACCATATTTGTTAATCATATTCTCTTTTCTTTGACTGTTTCAATATTTTTTGCCGCGCACCAAACAAGTTTCGGCTGCTGTGTGTCGCCAATTATGCTGAGCCCAGCACCAAAACCCTCTGACTATAAATAGGCGGGCTTAGGCCTAGATACTTTAGTAATCTTTGAGTCTTCAACGATCAACGCCTAAACCTTCATCATGAAATTCGCCGTCGTCCTCGCTTTCGCCACCCTCTTCGCCGTGGCCATGGCCGCTCCTGCTGCTCCTGAAGCTACGGTCCTCCGTTCGGAGTCCGATGTCGGACCCGAGAGCTACAAATATGCGTAAGTATCCATTCGATCCCGATCTCAAGGATAAAGCCTTTAAACGTGACTCCGATATGATTATTGGGAACACTTGCAATACATTCGAGGGCACAAAATTAATTAGACTTCCTCCCTAACTAAACTTATGTTCTGTCTTACAGTTTGGAGACCAGCGATGGCGTTTCCAAGCAGGAGGAGGGACAGCTGAAGAACGTTGGAACCGAGCAGGAGGCCATCGCCGTCAAGGGATCCTTCTCCTTCGTGGCTGATGATGGCCAGACCTACACCGTCAACTACATCGCTGATGAGAACGGATTCCAGCCATCTGGTGCCCATCTGCCCGTTGCCCCTGAGGCCTAAATTTTAGGAGTTAAATAAATTGTTTATAAAAAAGAAAAACACAATCTTTTTGTTCAAGAATGGAGGGGGAATAGCAAAGCAGAGGCATAGCTTCACTGAACCTATTTAAAAGAAATGGAAACACTAACAAAATAGAGTTTGTTTTATGCACATAATTATTCTTTTGTTCATTTATAATTTTTTTCTCTTTTTAGTAGGTTACTTTAGCTGCAACTTAATATCTATAGCATTAGAATGGTTTCCATTTCACAGTCAAATTATATATTTGGTTTTGCATTTATAAAATGAGCACAATTTTTCTATAAGGTATACATCATCATTATCATTAATTTTATATAAAATATACCATCAATATTATCAACATTGACACTATAAAAATGGTTTATATTGAAATCAAAATTGTAAGTTTTAATAGCTTTTCATTTCAGGCACACCTTGTAGATGTTAATATTTTTACTTTTAGTTTTAGTGCCAATTATCTACTCGTAAATATTTCATAATGTAAGTAAAGTAGTTTATATCTGAATTACCCAGTTTGTTTATTTTTATTTTTTTTAATTTGCATCTTATAAAGTCTGATCATTTTGAAAAATATTGCGGATCGCAAAATCTTCATCCACATTGTTTTGCTAATAAATATTAAATTTAATCTTTACTAACACTGATCTCGGAAGTCTGCACAGCTGTTGACTATACTAAAAATAAACTATTTAAAATAAATAGTTGTGATTTATGTTATCAAAATACCCATATAACTGATGAACAACTTCACAAAACTATATCAGGATCGGTCAAAAATATGCTACTTCAGTGAACTTCTGCTGATGTAAATTTAAGTTTAAATTATAGCTTATAATCTGGTAATTAAAGTGTATTGGTAACTATCTGTGTTTTCATCTTATTTGGAATTTAAATTTAAATTTTACCCCAATGCTATTTGCACTAGCTTCTAGTTGGGACTCAAAAGACAGATAATTTCATTTTTTAAACAATTTATTCAACTCCTAAAATTTAGGCCTCAGGGGCAACGGGCAGATGGGCACCGGAGGGCTGGAATCCGTTCTCATCAGCGATGTAGTTGACGGTGTAGGTCTGGCCATCATCAGCCACGAAGGAGAAGGATCCCTTGACGGCGATGGCCTCCTGCTCGGTTCCAACGTTTTTCAGCTGTCCCTCCTCCTGCTTGGAAACGCCATCGCTGGTCTCCAAACTGTAAGACAGAACATAAGTTTAGTTAGGGAGGAAGTCTAATTAATTTTGTGCCCTCGAATGTATTGCAAGTGTTCCCAATAATCATATCGGAGTCACGTTTAAAGGCTTTATCCTTGAGATCGGGATCGAATGGATACTTACGCATATTTGTAGCTCTCGGGTCCGACATCGGACTCCGAACGGAGGACCGTAGCTTCAGGAGCAGCAGGAGCGGCCATGGCCACGGCGAAGAGGGCGGCGAAAGCGAGGACGACGGCGAATTTCATGGTGAAGGTTTAGGCGTTGATCGTTGAAGACTCAAAGATTACTAAAGTATCTAGGCCTAAGCCCGACTATTTATAGTGCGAGCTTTTTGAGCCCGGACATAGGCCTAAAAACAAGTTTGATTTTAATGGCTAAACGCAGACAGACTTTAACTTAAAGTGGTTCATAATTTTGGCTTATAAAATATGTGCATGGAAATTAGCTCAAAGTCTATAGAAACCGAAAGCCGAAATAGTCGTAGGCTCGCAAGGAAAGTGTTTTGTTTTAATTCCTTCTTCTTCTGGAATGAGCATTTCGGTGTGACTGATTTGAGCGAAAATGATTTTTTAAGATTAAGATTAAGTTCTGGAACTCCATTGATTGGATTGATTTGATGGCCAGCTTGCCTCTCTCAGGTGGAGATTCAATTAACACCCGGCAGGTTGGCTCTAAGTGCTAATTGCATTAGTCGCCTTCTGGGCTGCAGACCTATAAAAGCCATTCCGCCGGGGTCTGCTCCACCAGTAGGAGTCCTGAAAACCTCTACCAAACACCCAAAAACCATTACGATGAAGTGCATCCTCGTGTTCGCCTGCCTTTCGATGGCCCTCTGCCTGGCCGCTCCCGCCCCGGAAGCCGAGATCGTGAACCTGGCCTCCGAGGTCAATGCCGACAGCTACAACTACAACTTCGAGACCAGCGACGGCACCAAGCAGGAGCAGCACGGCAGCCTGAAGAACCTGGGTCCCGAAGAGGATGCCCTCCAGGTGGCCGGCTCCTTTAGCTATGTGGGTGACGATGGACAGACCTACTCCATCACCTATGTGGCCGACGAGAATGGATTCCAGCCTCAGGGAGCCCACATTCCCCAGGCCCCCTAAGCTGAATGTTAGTCCTTAGATCCTTGTACATAAAATGGAGAGAAGAGTGAAGTGTAATTGTTTAAAATGAATGGTTTTTAAACCATGAGAATAGTATTGTTAGAGCAACGCTTAATGAAAACACTGTAATTAGTTATTGTATTGAGATATTAAATAAAGATTTCTTTGAGGTATGCGAAAGGCAAGGTTTTTGCAATAGTAATTATCAGACTTTTATATTTATAATTACCAAGGCATACCTGCAATTAAAGGTCCTATTAGTCTGTGTCCTGGAAATAAAATCCTTTTCCCAAAGAAAAACCCCATTATTTCGTGAATCGAAAGATCGGCTTTAATGCGAGTAACAAGGAATAGAGAAACAATGCACGACACTGACTTGACTGACTGACTGACTGACTGACTGATCACTAACTAACCTTAAAGGCCAACTGACCGACTTGGCCGGCTGCCACGGGACGAGGGACAGCTGGCAACGGCCAGGACCTCAGCACCTCACTCTATGGCCGGGGATGGGGTGATTTTTGGGGCCACCTCTACTTGGGCAGATGGGCGCCCTCCGGCTGGAAGCCATTCTCGTCGGCCACAAAGTTAATGGTGTACGTCTGGCCGTCGGGTGCCACCCAGCTGACGGAGCCACGGATGGAGATGGATTCATTCTCGGTGCCCGCATTGTTGACCACGCCCTCCTCCGTGCGGCTGGTGCCGTCGCTGAGCTTGTAGCTGAACTTGTAGCCGCCGATGCCGATGTTCTCCGACTCATACTCCACCACCTCCACGTCGCCCTGGGGCCGGGCACTGGCCAGGGCCAGGAGCAGGGCCATCGAGCCAACGACTAGCATCTGGAAGGAGGCGAGGTTAGAGGATATCCTGTTATCTGTATATCCTGCAAAGGCTTCGATATCCACAGTACTGCGGTCCTACCAATTTCATCATGTTGGTGGTGTTCGGTTTGCGTTCTCGGGGAATTGCTGGCACACTAACTGGCGGCTAATGTCTAATGGTGGCTCTGCACCGCTGTCCACTGCATTTTATACTGCACCGCGCAGCCGCATTTGCAAACGTCATAAATTTGCACAATTGCCGAAGAAGAAGCCAGTGCCAGTGCCAGTGCGCCGGCTAAATGTTTTTCTCAACAACTATTTTCATTTTTTCTCAATTGCCAGCAGCGATGCACCGGAGTCGCCAAAGTCGCTGCGACAAGTAACATTTAAAGCGGCTTTGTGCCGCGGCATACTCATCCGAAGGTATTACTATTATCGCTCTGCACCCACACTCGAAAAAAGCACGCTCCGATATAGACAGGCTTCGAAAAAAGCACGCTTCTCCCTGTAATTTATCCATCATTTCGGATTTTTGTAATTGCTTTTTTAATTGCCTTTCTCACTACAGGCATTAATTGTTCTCGCCAGGAAACTGTCTAGATAATTTATTTCAGATATATATTTAAAGAGATCTAAAAGCCTAGAATATAATGTAAATTAATTAGGCTCAAAGCTAAATAATACCGTGCTTGAAAACAAATTTAAATCTATTATATTTGTGCTTTATTCTTAATGAAATGATTTATTAAATAATTAAAGAAAATATAAAATATGAAACTTAAACGGAGAGCTATGTACAGAAGATATTATTATAATATTTAATTGTTTCAAGACAACTAAATAGATCTAGACAGTTAAACTAAATTAATTAAAACAATTTTAATTTTGTGCAGAGTTTTATTTAATATTCCCCTTAATTATTCATCAGAGACCTTTCTTTTAGTCTCTTTCTAAAAATAAAAATGTATTAATAACCCAAAAGTGTTGCATAAAAGGAAATGTATTGCAGATTTCTTTTAAATAATGATTTGTATATATATTTAAATATTTAAAGTGTTTTATATACATTTTTTAATGTATTTCTTTATAAGTATTTATACATAATACAAAAAAAATCTTTTGATACAATAAATACTGCTCATAAGTAGGTCGTGACTGTACAGTTCTCAATATTTTCTTCCAGTGACGACGGTCTCCAAAAAGTTCAAGATGATTCAAGATGATGTATTGGGGAAAAGGTTGCACACCGAATTGGCCAGCCACCGGGGGAATACCTCATGGAGAACCCTGGGAAGCCAGAACCAGAACCAGAACCAGATCTGCCTTCCAGCAGCCAATTCATAAACTTTAAATCCAAGTTAGGCATCGTCGGAACTAAGTTCAAGTGCTGTCAACGGCAATTTGCAGGGCAGCAAGTTCAAGACACGGACACGGTGAGGGAGATGAAGTTTGTTGCGATCTGAGAGGCTGAGAAGAGCCATGTGTGATGGCCAAAGTGCATGCATAGTGGCGGAGATGGTGGAACCGCAAGTTGACTTTTGGCATATGCAACGGCCTTTACAGATTGATGTGCCTGCCCGGTAACAAGCGCCAAAAGCAGCTGGAAATAAAAATAAAAAATACATCGAATAACCTACAACTACTACGCTCGCATGCAATTTAAATCTCGGATTCGACTTTTGTTGTTTTTGTCTCAGACTCTCGGTTTCTGTTTGCCAATTTATGCCACCTTCGTTGACCGCTACAGGCCGGCTCCGATCCGATCCGGTCATTCGGGTTTTCGGCCTCAGATTGACCACGCTTGTTCTGTGCATCATCATCATCATCCTCCTCCTTCAGCCTATGGATGACCCACGAATTGCCCGCGAACTGTGCCATCGACATCTTCATCGAATGGGTGTTGTACATCGTTATTTTGGCATTTCCTCAAATGCCTGTTCTTTTGACATTTTGACCATTTGCCAGTTTATATCAGTCCTTAAATATATATTCTTTTTCGTTCATCATTAGCAGGTGAATAATTAAATTAAAGCAGAAATAGAGGAAGAGCAATATTTGGCTACATTTTATAGACATTTTCATGGCAAATTCGTATCAACATGATGCGAAAAATCTTTAAATAAAATCTACTGAGTAAACAAATAAATTTAGAAGAGAAACATGTAACTCAATAATTAATGTGGGTCCTCCCCCGGAATTGAACCAATAAATTAAAGACTTAATTAATTGGGTTAGGCCGCCGCCTACGAGTTGAACTTGAGCAGCGGAACGGGGGGCCCTTGAAAATGGATCTGAATCCATTCATTTCGTGACTGCATAATATTTATTACTCGCATTTGGGTCTCGTGGGTCTCTCTTTTTGGAGGGCATCTGCAGCGGCTGCTGCATTTATCATGCTGGATTTGCATAATTAATCTGGCTTTGATCGATCGCTGTTAGTGCTAATCATTGGCTTCGGGGGGGCGTTGTCATTCACACATTTCAGCGATGTTCTTCCTTATATTTCGATAAAACATTTTTGTGCAAAATATATATATATATGTATATATATAAAGTCATTTACATAACTGTTCTAATCAAGACACAATCGACAGGTTTTTCAGCTGTCGCTTTCAATACACAAAATACAATGTGCCCGCAGACCAGACTCTGGCCGATACAATAGATATTTATGTAGATGCGTCTTCACATTTACGTCTTCAAGGTCAGCGCCAGATGCTGCTCCATCCGTCCGTCCAGCTGTCCATCTCTCGCCATCTGTCCCTCCATCGGTCCATCTGTCCATTGAGCTGCCGTTTCGGCCTGACTTTCGAGCGTTGCCAACGCGCGCACGCACCTCGCCGAACTTGGCCAGACCGGCTTCAGTTTGGTTTTTGGGACTCGAAGCACTGAGAAAAAAATATTACAAAATACTTTTTGAATTTAGAAAATAAGGATTAATTTTATACTTAGCAATTTGGTTTTAGATTTGAGTTATTTTCCTTTAAAGATGTTTTTCTGAATTACTTTTCTTAAAGAGACACCAAATAGCGAATGAAAATTTGTTTTATTTTTTGTTTTAACAGTTTCCAGAAAATAACATTTTTGTTTTTTGTATACAAATATTATTTTTGCATTTAAAAATCGAATATAATCCAAACAATGCTTAAAAGCAAATATTTAAAAATCTAAAAATTAACCCAAACAAATTAATAAATAATAAAAACCTAAACACAAATAATTTTCTCAGTTTACTCTTCAGCTGAAATCGAAGATTCCGTTTCGGGTTTTTTGCCCGTTTTCACGTTCAGCTCGTCTCCTCTTCAACTGGGTCTGCGAAATTAGCACTTGAACGTTAATGGCAATGTTTTAATAGCCGGTCCCTCGCCGCCTCAACCCCCGTGAGCCCCCTTTTAAATATGTAAATGTCACATTGCTGTTGTTTTTTCATTTCTTTTTTATCACTATGACCACCGCTCGTTTCGTAATATTTGCATTTAGCAAAAACAAGAAAAAAAACACAAACGGATTCACAAATTCTTCGGCTGACACCTGACATTCAGAATCGTGCGTATAATTTAATTTTATTGCAGGTTTTGACTATATTTGCTTGATTATTTCTGGCCTGAATGCAACGCATCTTGGAACCCAAAACTCTGACGGAACGATTGATTGCCGTGAATAGCCATTAAAGTGTGTGTTTTTTGGTTAGCACAGCAGGTTTTTTTTTGTGTCATTAAATAACCAGAATATTGCCAATGAAATAACTTTAGAATTCCTCTTAAGCGGAAGAGTCTTTTCTTTATGTTTAAAAACATACTAGACTCTATAATAACCAATATTTTTATATTCTTATAAATTATTAGGAATTAAATATTTATACTTTCTAATTCTTTTTCCAGGGGATTCACATGTTCTTGGATTTATGGACACTTCTTAATTTCAAACGAGTTCGTTGTTCTCCACTTCTTCAAGCAGCAAATCAAATGACTTAGGCGAAAAACTTGAGTTGGATGGTAAGAAACTTTTACTACCACATACTTTTAGGTGGTTTTTAAAATTAAGATTAAATTATTAGGCTTAATTTATACATACTTTTAAGAGTAACAAAATATATATGATTTATATGTTATATGAGACATGCCAGTTTATTGGCACTTTCTTGGTTTATTCATTATGCTAATTAATTTAAATATTAAATGGACTAATAAGATTTTAGAGATTAAATAAAAAATATTCTAAAATATATGTTTTTAATTAAATTTAAATATAAATAGGAGCTGTATTAATTGCTAAAATTATACAGGAAAAAAAGTCAATATTAGTTGTAAGACGCTAGAGTCATAGAAACCCTCTCAATTTTGAAAATAAAAATGTTTTTTATGTAATTCTTAAAAATTTTTTTATTACTGATTTATTGTTTTTGTCATGAATGTTTAATTATTTAACAAAATTTAAAGCTCGCATAACAAATTTTTAGAATATATCGATATTACAAAAAACTCTCGATATTTATTTGATTTTTGCCTTGCATTCGATTAATTTAATAAACACGTTTATAAGGCTTTAGGACAAACTGAAACTTGATGTTACTAATTAGCATCGAACATTAATCAAATGTTAAGCAAAATCTATTTAAATTTTATTATTTTGGTTTGCCTGCGAATAAAATAAAAATATATTTAACTATTGCAAAAAAAGCAATCCATTAAAACGCCGTCAAGCTTTTAACTTTATTTACATAGAATTTTTAAATCGCATATTATCTTAACTGCAAAAAGGTTTATGGCCCAACTTTTTACAATCATTGAAAGTCATAAAACATCGTCAACCCACTCGAAGACACATTTGCCTATCATTTCCTTAATCACCATGAATTTATGTAATTTCGCTTGCTGCATATGCATATTATCAACACCGATTTCCTTGCACAACAAACTAGTTTTCAGAGAGACTATTTTTGTATCGATTGTTATTGTTTTTGTTTTTTATTGCTTGCAGCTTGGACAACTCAGCTCATCTTAACACTAGCCTAAAACAGTTGGCTAACTGTTGTAATAAATTCGTTATTGAAGTTAAGAAATAGGAAACGTTCTCTTATCCAGCCAGCGAGGAAAGCGATTTTCCGGACAGCTTGCGCACCTTCAGACCCTGTTCGCGCGATGGCCGATGGTTCCTGGCCAGACTGTTGGCATTCTCCAGATCCTGAGCAGCCGAGGATCCAGTCAGCACCTTGCCAATCTCATCGCGGAAAGTGCCATCGGGAAGGGTGTAGCTGGAGGTGGAAAAATGTTAAAATTAGTTACAGAATTCTCCAGAAATAAATGATGAATAAACTTGCTATAAATTAAAATAAAGTTTAAATCCTTTTTATATACTTTACTATAAGTTTTAGAAAAAGTATTTTAAATTTTATAAAAGTGATATTCTTATTAATAATTTCTTTATATTTATATGATGAATTTAAGCCTATTAATTAAATTACATTTAAGCAAAATAAAGAACAAAGTTTACGGCTGCAAAAGTTATTAGAATTTATATCTTCTTGAGAAAAACATTTGTTTTGAAGAGTAAAAATAGTTCTTTCCAAAATCTTTCTCTTTTTTACTACAATTATAATTTAAGTTTTCCTTATTTTATAATTTAAAATTAATAAAATTCCCCTCAATTTCCCCCAACTTTCGCCCTAAAAACTAGACTTACTTGAACTCGTATCCATCGCGTGTTGGCACATAGCTGAACTGCTCCAGGGTGACATCGCCCAACTTGATGTCGATCACGGTGCCGGGTGGAAAGGAGGCATAGTTGAGATTGGCTCCGAACAGGACACACGCCACCAGCAGGATAATGGCCTGGACCAGCGTGCTCTTCAGACTCAGCCCGGACTCCTTCTGGCCATTTCCACGACCGATGTCTGCCAGCGGATTGAAAGTCATTGCGGATTAGGTGGCGGTGGCACGACTTTGGACAAATACAACTTGCTGCCAAGGCGGCTGGAAGCACAATGAAGCGTCTTCTTCGAGGTTACTCCCATAAGACACATGGCTCCGGACCATAATGAGTTTGGTGGTTGGTCCACAACAAACTGCTGAGTAAGCTTTTCATGGAGACGCCGCGCTGCGGTTGCCCAATCTAAGATTTGGATTTGGATGAGGAATTGGAATTGGAAATGGAAATGGGATTTGCATAACGAAAGCCGAAAGAGCTCCACGAGTTGCTTCAATAGGGCGTCAGCAAGCGGCTCAAAAAATATATGTGCAATACATTTTAAATGGCATTAAATTGGAAAACTAATCGCCAAAATACACGGAAAGAAAGAAAGTGTTAACATGAACTGGCAGTGAATATTGTACACTCTTACCTGGGACTTATTTCTATATAAACAAATATTTAAATATATATTTAAGCACAACAAAACCTTAGGGAAGTGGTATAAGAATATCTTCTTCATCCAAAAGGATAATTTCTTAAGATTATTCCTAAATACTTTTGTGGTAAGTTATTTCTTTTATATTCGATTTATTAAAATAAAAACAATAAAAAGTCAGTATAATTTTTTACACTTTGTTTAAAAAAGAATGGTACTTCATGTTTAAAAACTCTTTTAAACTTTTTCCCAATAATTTCTCTTCAAAATCAAACTTATTAAAATAGTCCAAGCTACCCAAAGCCGGTTTCAAGAGAAACAGTAACTCATTTTTATGCTGTTGATGTTGCAATCTGTGTATCTCAAAATGATTAACGATTAACGAGCAAAGACCCAGCTCGTTTCAGAGCTTCATTTCAGCCAAGTTAGCCACCTTCGAGCCACAAAGAGAAAAAGAGCTTTCGAGCCACGCTTAATACACTGATAAATAATGCGGATTTTTTAATGATCTATCACAAATTAGGGAGGCAGCGAAAAACGTTTTCTTAACTCTTATCCGGTTTGATTTTGTGGGCCGTCACATAGGGCTGGAAGCCATTTTTATTGGCCTTGTAGAGGACCTGGTACTGGTAGCCATCGGCTGAGATGAAGCTATAGCCGCCTTTATACTCCACGGGCTTTGGCGTTGTCACCTCCTTGGGGTCCACATCCGTCTCCGGACGGACTGTGTAGGTTATATCCTCATTCCGCTGATGTCCATTCTCGGTGTGGAAGCTATATGGTCGAAAAATATAGTAATAATATATATAATTTTAAAGTTGAGTGAACTCTTACCCGAAATGGAGCGCCTCTTCCCGCTCACCTTTCTCCAGAGGCGCCGACGAAACCAAAGCCGACATCGCAACTATCAACAAAATCTGGTTTAACTTGGGAGGGAAAATTATATAAACATTTTAAATTGTTACAAATAAATCCTCTGTAAATATATTTACCACTGTCATGGCTTTTAATTATTTTTTTGCACTCTTGAGATACGTTCTTGTTCGATTCGTGGTCCGTTTTCAACTGAAGTTATTCTGCGAGTCGAGATGAGCCAAGCAGCCAAAATAATTCAAAGAGTTGGGAATATAATGAAAACAAATATCTGCGCCGCCAGCTATTTAACATTGAGTCGCAGCCAGAATAGGATTACGTCATTGTTTATGGCTCAACTTTTGTTCTAAGCAGCCAAAGAAGAAAGGTGATTATGGTCGAAAAACTTGAGATTATAAAGACGAGTTGGTACTCTTTAGGAATATAGTAAAAAATACTTACAATTATATATATTGTTAAGGTGTTTATTTATGTCTAAAAACTCAAATATAACAGTTTACTCAATAAAATGAATTAATAACTTATAAATTCATATTGAATATAACGTAAAATATATAAATATATATTTTAATTTGACTAAATATTAAGCAGGAAAAAATTCAAATAATTTATGAATAAAACAACGAATTAAAGTCAGAAGAAGAATTTGTTAATGCTACTTAAATATATATCACAACAATGCAATAAGTCTATAAACTCCTCTTGATATAACGAGTATTTTTAAATATTTCTGTGTTTTAATTTAACGGTTCATTCAAAGGCTTTAAAAACAAGACAACGATTGTTTTGTAAACATTGTTTTAATTGAGCTATTAAGGCATATTTGTGACTCAGCTGGATGTTTTCAGAGTGAACTAATTTAATACAATTCGAGTGATTTGTATTATTTAAATATTTAATTTTTATTTTTAGCGACAGTTGCACAGTTTCCCGCGCCCCATCTCCCACCTTTTGGCTGTCATCGAGGGCCAGCGGGCAATTTATCAACGGACCACAGCCAAAAATGTGTTTATTTAAGCGATCCGATCCGATCGGAGGAACTTAATCAGGACCAACCCTCGGCGAAAATAATGCCAAATCGCAATCAGATCATCGTTCCGCGCCGTCAGAATTCGCTTTATGGAACGCAAATGCGATTGCGATTGCGAATGCGAATGCGGGCGTGGAATATGTGCCATCGGTGCGTGGCTAAACGAGGACCAAAACCCACCAAGCACCACCCAGGACCAAGGACCAAGGACCAAGCATCAAGAACCCGGAATTGTTGGTTTATGCAGCCGGTGCAGCAGCCGGCTCTGCCTGGTCCACCCCACTGGTGGTTGCTTGGTGGCTAAAGGTCCTTTGGCTTGGCAGAATATCCTGGTGGCAGTCCACAGCTGACGGCCAAGGAACAGGTTCACTCCGAGTCCCGTATCCTGGGAGCGCGTCAGCTGGACGCCAGCACGTTACAAGTAGGACAAGCTGCAAACGACATCGCCATTAGCTTGGTTCTTCCACAGAGGGGAAGGTTCTATATATTAGCGGCATCCTCAGCAAGGCACAAGTTGAGCCACCAAATGATAAACACACACAATACAGCAGCCGCAACGAGTGGACAGTGGTTAATAAGTTTATAATTCAGAATAAAATTGTATATATAATTAATTTAAATAAATTAAATTGAATTGAACAAAAAAGAACAATGCAAATATCAAATATAAAAGCAGAGAAATAAGGAGAGACATTCCCTCTCTGTATACATTCCTACAAGAAACTCTATAAAATATATTTTATTTGATTTCTTTCGTAAACTTAGGGTTTAATACAATATTTATTAAAAACTTTGTAATATAGTTTTCTATACAATAATTAATCTCTAAAAAAGATTCTATTAATATTCCTAATTTTCAATAGTATAATTTTCTATCTTAAAAAAATTCCATTTATTCTCTTAATTTTCAAATTTTTAGGTAACTCCGAACCACTGTGCTTGGCCTGGCAAAAAGTTAATAGACGATTGACTAAAGCCGACATCCCTGCCGTTGTTGTTGGGTGTCCTGCGTCCTCCTTCCTCCGTCCTGATTCCAGGACTTAGCACCCCTTGGCAACAGGCAAAGTGCATTAGCTTAGGGTTTCGGGCGGGGTGGCGAGTTCGGTTTTCGGTTTTCGGGTTGGTCATGCAGGTGTTGCCTCCGATCCTGTTGAAAATTGCTTTTGAATTAAAAGTTTTTGCTTGTGGCCGGGCGGGTTTTGTTGTTTTTAGCGATTAGCCGAGGGAAGGAGGGAAGGGGATGCTTCCTTAGATTGCACACTCGATTTATTAGCGCTTTGTCAGAGTCTCAAAACTAATCCGTTGGCCGACTGTGTGAGGATTTCGGAACTTGCCACTTGCCACTGCACTTGCATTGGCCCAGTTTTTGGCCTCCGCTTTGGATACCAAATTCGCTGCATTTGGCACGTGACCTGCTGAGGGGGTCAGAGTTCGCGGTCAAAACCACCTGATGCTCTCTGTATAAAAGCCGAGGAGCTCTTGACCACCGAACACAGTTTGAGTTTGAAATGAAGCTGGCCACCACTGTGTTTTGTCTGGTTTGTGCCTTTTTGGGTTGGAGCTGGGCCCAGCCAGCGGGTTATCCCAGTGCACGTCCTCCCCCGGCGACTTATTTGCCCGCCAAGCCACCGGCTCCGCCTCCTCGTCCACCGCCACCTAAGAGCTATGGACCTCCACCCAAAAATGGCAATGGCAAGCCGCCACCAGCTCCGCCCAAGCCAAACAATAGCTACGGACCGCCGCCCAAGAATGGCAATGGGAAGCCGCCTCCAAGTAATGGTTACCTGCCGCCTGGGAATGGTAATGGCAATGGAGGAGGAGGAGGAGGCGGAGGAGGAGGAGGAGGAGGAGGAGGGGCAGGTGGCGGTGGCGAGGATATTCCCATCATCAAGCTAGAGTCCAAGGTCAACACCGATGGCTCCTATAAGGTGAGAGCTATTTTTGAAAAGGAAAAATAATTTAAAACAATAATTTTAAAACTAAAAAATAATTTCCAACTCAACTTTCCAGTATGAATATGAAACCGGAAACGGCATAAAGGCCGAGGAAATGGGTTATTTGAAGAATGCCGGAGTCAAGGGTTCGGAGGCCCAGACAGCCGAAGGCTCCTTCTCCTACACGAGTCCCGAGGGAGACGAAATCATGGTGACCTACATAGCGGATGAGAACGGTTTCCAGCCGCAGGGCGACCACCTGCCCACACCGCCACCCATTCCCATTGAGATTCAGGAGGCGCTGGACAAGCTGGCCGCCGGAGGAGGCTGTCATGGCTGCGATGACAACGAGACGGGTGGCAATGAAGAGGAGGGAGGCGGTGGTGGCTATACCTACCGGAAATAAGGACTCCCCTTTGACTCTTCACTTAAATATTTCATTTAATATCTTTTTTAATCATTTTTAAAATCTATAAAATTCAATTTTTATTCAATTTCATCTTAAATATAAACTGCTTGCACACCCTGCACTTGTAATTGCTAATTAAAATGCTTTAAATGAAATCCCCTCGAACGGCCTACTTATGGAGGACTAGCAAACACCAAGCCGGAATTGGTCCTGGCCTGGTACACCTTGCTGCTGGCCCGGGTTGGTGTTGCCTGTACAGCAGGCTTCACCCATATCCCATATCTCCATCCTGACCATTCCAACCCCTTGAGCGGAACGGAGCGACGGCTGTGTGACTGGCAACACATGTTTTATTCCCTGCTCCCTGCGCCCAGCTTTATCCTGTTGATCGCTCGCGGAGGAGGGCTGGGCAGGATTGGGGAAGGGGGTGCCGCAGCCAGGATTTTTTTTGGGAAGAGAAGGGGAAGCTGCCGCAGCGATTGTGTCGCAATAATGAAAACATTAGCCTCGTAGCATATTTGTCAGCCAGCCAGGAGCGCAGCAGGAAAGGATAAGGGTTGGGACAAGGCAATTCGAGGGCGTTTTAAATATTAAGTTTGAAAATAATTTTTATATAAAAATATTGATTGAAAGTCTATAAAATGTGCATATTGCAGGACTGCTTGGTGGCCATTAATTGTCAAAAGTCATATTTTTTCCATTTCGTCATTAAAATCCCATTAAATTAAAATGGAAATATTAGAAAAAAAATACAATAATCATTTTTTTTCAAATTTTAATATTTTTTAAGGGATTACATTACATTTTATAAGGGATTAACATTGTCAAAAACTGTGAGAATTGTAAAGTTGTAACCTATTAATCTATTAGTCTATTTATTAATCTATGTAATCTATTAGCCAAAAAAAAACTAGACTAGAAATGTTTTCAAGTCAAAATTAATGTTTATTTGACTTGTTTATTTATTTTTTTATGTTTAATTTCCCTAAATTAATCATTTCGATAAATATTAATATTAAAGGAATGTGACTTTCCAAGCTTTGTTTACTTTCTTAATAAATCTTAAACTCATATATAACTTCGGTTAAACAAGTGATTTTAACATTATAAAATATTATAATTTAATATACATAAATTTATAAAATAATGTGTTTAGGTATTATTATAATTTCATATATGAGTGATTAGCTTGTTTAATTTCTTTTTATATTTATATTTACAAACTATATTTATTTTAAATTCAATGTATTTGTTGGGCCCCTGACTACCCTCACTCCGCTCCTGGTAACCGTAGAGCTCGGAAATCACGACCCACCCCAAACCGCAAATAGTGAAACGATACACGCCAATATATTATGGCATTAGCCTCATAGAAAGGGGGAACTTGACAATAGAGCAAAGGGAGGGAGTTTCTCGAGAATGACATTGACGATGGCGAATGCGATTTGTATATGGTGGCATTACAACAACAACAATCACAACCAAGGGAAGAGGCGAGGCGAGAGGGGTAACAACAAACGATCGTTTAATTTCAATTAAAAACATTTTCCTTGGGCGGAGCCCAAAAGCCAAAAAATAAAGGACTTCCAGGAGTTCCAGGGGGGGGAGGATGGGTGGGTATACTTTTCGGCGCCGGAATACGCACACTTGCTGCTACAGGACGCTTAGCTTGGCTTAGTGCTCTGGTGATTGCGAGGACATGATGTTGCACTTGCCGAGCAACCACCAGGACGACGCACCAGGCAGGCAGGACCTCGCCTCGAAAAAGGGATGCCAAATGAGCCGGGGGATGGAATGGGATGATTCTGCCGGCAAAGTGCGTAGCTATGTCGAGGCTATAGCCGGTGCCGGTGGACCGGATTCTGGGCTGGGAATTCTTGCACTTGCCGCCAGCCGTGGCAGCCGTGCCAGCCGTACTGCAAGGCCGTGGCAAATCCGAAATAAGGGAGCAGGAGCAGGATGCGGCGACACCGGATGGTATAAAAACGGTTGGTCGCTTCCAATTGGGACGCAGAATCGAATTCGAACGCGCACGATGCACACGACGGCTCAACTGGACAGTCTGGAGCAGAAGCGCTCCTCGGCCAGCCTGATCTTCCGGATTGAGCAGCTGCTCCCCAGCACCAGCCTCTCGCCGAGCACAACCATTAGCACCGCCTCCTCCTCCTCCTTGGCGGCTACGCCCACGACGAGCACCGCGCCGAGTCCCGCCAAGAGAGTGAGGAGTAATCCCCGGCCTGGGGTCTACACTGCCCAGTATACACCCAAGGATACCTGCTCCATTCCCGTGCCCACATCGGCCCTGCTTAGCTCTACGGCCACGCCCACGGACGCAGGCCGTAGCCACTGTCAGATGGCCAATGGTGAACTGATCGTGTCCGCCTCGCTGCTGAGGCAGATCAAGCTCTCCGAGGATGTGTATAGCTTCAATGCCATCTTTGAGCTGCAGGGCGGACAGGTGCGAGTGCGCCTGGTGAGGGATGTGGCACGGGAGGACGAGATTGTGGCCTGGTTCGGCGAGGAGCTAGTGCTCCTCATGGGCATACCCTTCCTGACGCCCCTAAATATACAAGGTAGGCATCGCTTAAGGGTCCTTACTCCTATCTAAATTATAAAATAATTTTTAAATATTTATAAATTAACTAAATCTCTATTATCTCTCTGATCCTTTCAGGAAACAGTCGCTATACCTGCCACCTTTGCCACCTCACCTTCGAGACGCCGCATCCCCTGAAGATCCATCTCGCTTTAGGCTGTGGACGCAGTGCCATGGATATTCTGTGGATGCGCCTGCACTATGCCTTGAAGGCGGCAGCCAGAAGTCAGACAGTCACCCAAGGTTCACCCACTCCGGCAGCCTCGTCCACCTCTTCGGCTTCGCCCACGCACTCGCCCCCTCCACCGCCTGCTCCTCAGATGCCGCCTCGCTTCTCCGCCTTCCGACCGATCGCAGCCCTGGCCCAGGGATTACCCATGACGACGGCGACGAGTACAACGGGACCACTGTCATATCTGCCCTCCATTTCGATGGCCAGCGCCACCCCGTTGGCCGCCCATCCAATGAACGCGGCTGCCCAGATCGAGGCAATAGTCAGCAATATGGGCGCCTCCAAGCAGGGGCACCTCTGCATCTACTGTGGAAAGGTTTACTCCAGGAAGTACGGCCTCAAGATCCACATCCGGACCCACACCGGTTTCAAGCCCCTCAAGTGCAAGTTCTGCCTGCGACCCTTCGGCGATCCGAGTAATCTCAACAAGCACGTGCGCCTCCACTTACAAACGCATCCTGGCAGTGCATCGGGAGCTGGAGAGGCTGGAGGAGCGAGTGGAGCTGGCAGCGATGTAGACATAGAGGGGGAAGCGGATGCCGGCTACCAGTGTCATCTCTGTAACAAGTCCTTTCCCCGTCGACGGGACCTGCAGCGCCACATGGAGACGCGGCACAGTGGCTCCGGTCAGTCAAGCTCTCAGTCCAGCAGCACAAGTACTAGCACTAGACCAGCCACTGCCTCCACTTCCAAAGCGAGCTGATCCCTTGTTTGGAGCACTCTTTTCTTGGGCCACTGCTGTGATAGGAAATCCAAAAATACTGGGAACATTTCAAAGAAAATTGTACAGACCAAAGCAAAGTATTTAAATTTAATTTAAAGTTTAGTTACTAAAGTTGGAAAATAAAATAAAGATTACAAAGAATATAAAATTTATGCTGTATGCTATTGTTTGGAGTAACAAAGGGCAAATCATTCTTAGAAAAGAAGTCAAATATTTTCAAAACCAAATAATAATCTTAAACATTTTCTAAAATCAAAAACCATTAGGTTCCCTTTAAAATAATCGTTATAAAAACATTTATGAATCAAATAGTATCGCTTTATTGATAAATTTCAATACGAATTCAAAGTGAATTTCTATCGTATAATGCACAAATCTTATTGTTAGACAATTAATGCTATTACTCGTACAGTTTACGTTTACAATTTCGCCTTATCTTCTCATTCGCTTTTGCTTCCACTTCCGCTTCCGCTTCTGCTGTCCGCTTCCGGCGGAATATTGATCCTTATATAATCGTGTATACTCGCTTAATGATAGGGTTACATGCAAAACAATCACAAATTGTCTTCAACTTGGGGTAAAGCAGGTGTCTGTCTCTGTTTGGTGTTGTGTTTTGTTGTGTTGTGTGTGTCTGGTGTGGTGTGTGCGTTGAGCAAAACGTAGACGGGCCTTAAAAACACTCACAAATACAAGTCTTAATTAATGCCTAGGCCGGTGTATGTGTAAAAATGCGACAGTTAAGGTTAAGACATACACTAAATACGTATATATGCACTTATTGTAAGTATAGATCGGAGCGTAGAGTTAACTATTCTGTTTGTTTGTTTGATTTCTGGAACTACATTTAGTTTCGGTTTGCACGGGGGCTAACACTTAGTAAAGTTTTTTTGAACAAAGGTCTTTCTCTACACTTTCCCACTTTCTATTTTCCATTTCCCATTTTCAGCTTTCTAAACAAATCATCCTCCAAGTTTTCTCTCCAGTTTTTTTCTTCTCTCATTCTCTGTCATTTTTTTAAGGCACTTACTCAAGAAATCGCGATTCCAGAGTGTCCCTTTGGGGTTAGTAATTTGCTTTTTAAGTATTCCCTCGGAGTTTCGACCAAAACAATGTGTGGCAAGCGAAGCGGCGAGTATTTGTGTGTGTGTGGGTGTGTTTCTGTTCGTGTGTGTGTGTGTGTGTGTGGGTGCAGTGGGGTGGACCTCTAGAAATTACAGATCCTATCTCTCATTATATGTGTACTCTAAAAAGTACTCTCTCTCCCATTGTAAATGATATTAACGCTCAAAAACCTAAACGTTAAAATGTTTTTAAATATGTTTTAAGAAAATTTTAATAAAGTTAAATAATTTAAACCTTTTTATAGTAATTAAAAGAAATAAAAATAGAATTTAAAGACCTGGCAACGTTTCCACATTACTCATACGCCTCGTGTGACCGCCTACAATGATGTTTGCATTGAAACCCTTCTCAGGCATTCAAAAATAACTTTTTGCTTTTACCGAACTGTTTACACAGTAAGAAAAGATTGGGAGAGATTTAAAATACAATTAAGGTCCACCCCAGAGTGCATCTATCACCTTGAGCACTTAACGTATTTAATATTCATTATTAGCAACTTGTAGCTTTGACAAATATGTCTGTTTCGGTTTCGTTTTCGGTTTCGGTTTCGGTTTCCGGATAATATTTGACGATACGTTTCACAGTTCTCAAAAGTCTGTACTCGGTTTACATATACAAAGGTAATATATATAGTAAGTTTAGTTATATATAGTATAGTATATAGTATATATATATAATGTAGACACCAATAGTTGTTAATCGTTAAGAGTAATATGCAAATTCTGTATGTGGCTTGGTTTAGTTTAGGAATATGTATACGCGTATTGTTGTGGTTTTATTTTTGTAAATATCTAACATAAATTCATACATGAAGCACACTTGGGTTCGGTTTCTCATTAACTCTATTTGCTAATGTTGTTGGTTAGTAATTCGTTCAAAGTTTCGCATTTAACAAAATATCCATTAACCATTATCCGTTAACAATTTGATTTATTTTTATTTCTTCTGCGTATGCCGTTTGTCAAATATATATTTATACATATATTTACTGTAAGTTGTAAGTTATTAATTTGATGTATGTGGTATTACAGTTGCTTCTTCCTCGTTGTTGTTCCCGCTGGTTCTTTTATTAAAGAGTTAGAGCATTAGACATTCGATTGATTATATATATTTAATTTAATTCTTTATCTGTGGTTCGCAGTTGGAAACCATTGTAGCATTGCTTTGGGGGTATTCATTGAATTGGCTTAATTGAAATACTGAATTGCTGAACACACACACAGACGACCAAATAGTGTACAATCAAAGGGAATATAAGGAATAATAAGATGAGTAACGCCATACGAGAGTCAGCTGCTCTCTCTTTCTCTCTCTTGCGCGTTAAGCATCTTATTCTTTATATTGTCTTTGGTACGATACGTTATCATTCTTAAAAAATAGAATTTTCCTCATCTCGCCTTAGGTTTTATCTCAAATAATTGCGCCACGAAAATTACAATTACAACCTCACTTAACGCCTAATGCTGTGTCACAAAATATTCTCGAATATATACACACAAGTAACGGATTGCAGCTCCTCGGTATATCGTACTATATAATATAGCACTCTTATGTGTGTAAAATTCTGTTTCCTTTGAAGACTTTCTTGTTCACAATTGTTAGTTCTTAGTTCTTGTTTTGCATAAAAACTTTGGACGTTTGGTATTCTTATTCAAGTTCATATATAATTATGTAATTATTTATAATTAGACAAACAAAATGCTTAAAGCTGCCCACAAGACTTTGTCTACATCGTTTTATTATTCTGTATTTTTTATGTGTTGTTATATTTAAGAATCCGCTTTTGGTTTTACATTTAAATCGTATATTAAGCTGGCTGCAGCTGCTTAACACTTAAAAGACACACAGTATGTAGGTGAAACTATATCTTATGGGAATACGGGCTATAACTACGCTCTCTAAGTGTTTCTATTTCGGCTTTCTCATAAGTAAGGCATATGCACAAGGGAAGGACTCGATCATCGTCGCTTATTATTGGATTTTCTGGGTACCAAAACTAGGGGGAAGACAATACTGGGGACAATTGTTGACGCTCTCTTATGTACAAGGTTTACAATTGGCGCTGCTTGATATGAGTATTTAACTTATTAAACTCTAGTTTAGTGTAGTTTAGTACTTGGTTTTTCGTGAGAGAAGCTATAGGGAACTGGGGAAGGAGCTGCTACAGACTACACATTAAAACTCGTTCAATTAGATTTCATTGCAGTTCTCATTATTGCTGTTCTTGGTTTTGGTTTAAGACGTGTCCTGTTGCCTGATTGTGTTGCTGAAGAATCGTATATAAACTTGAAATGTGAGTGTATCGTGTGTGTGTGTTGGCTGTTTTTTTTGCATTTTCTTCCATTAGTTGATGTTTTACAATTTTTTGTTTAAATTAAGTTTGCTTTATCAAATACCCTGCAACTTCATTTAATTATCACAGTTTTTCATCAGAGATAGTTTAAACGTTTCAATATGCTTTTATTTTTTCTATGTTCTGTTATGTTTTTGATAAATTTTCTTGTTTTTATGCAAAAATAAAAGGCAAGCCAGTTGAAATTTGTGCAAAATTGTGTTCTATAACTAAGCCTTGTTTACTGTCTCAGTAACAAAGTTGTTTAATTAAACCAGCAAACGAGATTTTATAGCTTAGGATGTGTTATTAAGATTCCACACATCTATGTCTGATATGCTGCCCGTCTTAAAATATTAGCTACGTGTCTACATTTCTTTTTTTGTCGTATTTTCTTGTTTTTATATTTTATTTATTTATATATTTTTTTGTTTTTTTGTTTTTTTTGGTGAGCAAGTCTCGTGTAAAACAAACATCGATTTTACTTTTAAAGTAGTTTCTGTTTTATTTTGTAAACATAATTAAATTGTAATTATTTGGAAGCAAAAGATGGCATATTTGTTTCTTTTTCCTTTCTCATATTACTTTCTGCGTCGTCAAGCAAATAAAAGCGTTCACAAAAAAAGAATAATATAATAAATGTAAATTTAAAATGTCTTCTTGGAAAGTCTTCATTTGAATTTCTCGTTTCATTTCATTTCGTTTCGTTTGGTTCTGGTTGCAAATATATAGAAATCGTATATAGTAGTCATATAGGTAGTGCTGTTGTGGCGCGTGTAGATCGGGGGTGTGGTAAGTCATACAAGTCCCTACTTTGCCTTCGTTTATTATGCATTTTTTAGCTATTTTTGTAGGTTCTCTCTCAGTGTATTTGTTTTTTTGTACTTTCGACAAAGCATATTTTTTGGTTAAACCGATTTGTATACAAACAAAGTCATATATAATGGCAAAGATCTGCTTACCTCTCTCTCTCTCTAATACATAATGCGTATAGCGTACTTTTTGTGCTTGCAGCATGTTTGCAAAGACCATAAAATAACAAGATGGGTAACGCCATACAATTTGTTGCTTCGAATTTTTGCTCACTTGCTTTTTAGCTTCCAGAAAAATTCCTTGCGTATTGGCATTATCTGGTTATTATATGATCTTTGGTGTGTATGTGTTTGTTAGCTTAGTATTTTGGTATTGCCCTTCCTTTCTCGGTTCTCAAAATACAATAAATACAAGTCTCCGATTTAAAAAAATACAAGGATATCATAGCGGGGGCTGTCAATATATCTCTTATTAGGGAGGGACTCGAACTCCCTCTTAAAACAAAAATGAGGGCAAAGGACGAATATAATAAACCGACGTTTGTGATGTATGGACAGCCCCATATTTAAAATATTATATTTATAGGTAGATAATCCTCATATAATATAATATAATATAATATAATATAATATAAACTAAGCATTCTAAGACGTTGCGTGAATTTTGGTACTTTAAGTAATGCTCATTCGTTGCCCAACACATGGAGAGTATTGAAAGTGGTGGCGCTCTAAGACGACAGACTAATATAGTTACAAACAAAATACAAAGTTGGCTTAATTAGGAAACACGAAGGAGGACTAATAATTAAAATAATTGGCAATATGAGCGAGGAGCAGAAGGAATCAACAACATACTTTGAACAATCTTTTTTGTTGCTTGGTTTTTCTATAAGTTTTTTCTTCTTTTTTTGTGTGTTTTTCGTGTTTTTTGCTTTTCATTTTGGTTTTTTTTTTCGGGCGGGCTTCGGCCTTTTGCTAATACAATACAAATCGTTTGTTGTACTTTGCAGCCTGCTAAGTATGTACGTATAGGTAGTATATAGTATAATGTGGTATCTATATCCATATAAATATGTATGCATGATTATGTTGTAGAAGAATGACCGAAGAGCAAATCAAAGGCATTGTTTTTTTTTGTTTTTGTTGTTTTTACAAATTGCGTTGGTGCGTGCGGGGTGAGAGAAGATGCATTTCGGTGAGATGCATTTATGTGGTTGTTGTGGCTATTTCCACATTGTTCGTCTTGGCGCTGGCGGCCAGCTTCTGTTGCTCCGCCGTGATGTTGGCCTGCTCGTGGACATGCTGCTGACCGTCTGCTGCATTGCTGCTGCTGTTGTCGTTGGCATGGTTGCTGCAACGTCAAAATGGGAAATTAGAAAATAAAAAAGGATTTTACCAACTAAATAAAAAACATATCAAAAAATATATATATACCAAGCAGAGCTCGAGAATTAATGGAGTTCAGAGAATAAATATTCGACATATTTTATATTATAATATATATCTATAAATAATGATATTTGTGATATAAATTCGTCAATATATTAGATAAGACTTTTCTTTTTCTCAATGTACATCCTTAATCATATCCTCTTCACGTACTTACAATTCATTCACTTTGCTGGTTGGTCCATTCGAAATCGGCGTTGGCTGTTCCGTGGCTTCCGTTTGACGATCGGCGCCGCCCAAGGGCTTGGTCCACATGCCCTCATCGTCCTCGTAGTCCTCCTCGCCGTCCAGCAGCACCGACTGTAGCCTAGTCACAATCGACGCTGTCTCCAGTGCTCCAGTGCTCGACTCGGCCAACAACTTGTCGCTGATGGCCTTCTCCACGTTGGCATTGTTGTCGTACTCAGCCTGCTGATCATCATCAGTGCTCGCAGTTGTCCGCTCCAGAGACTCTGTATCCACGGGATGGACAGCAGCTGGGACGGGGGGTGAATGCTCCTCGTCTTCCTCATCTGGCGGCGCAGTGGAAGGCTTGCCCAGATCGCTGCCGAAGGTGCTAAAGTGCGCATCGAAATCAGCAAAGTTGTCCGCATTAAAGTCCGTGCCCCAGTTGGCGGTGCCGGTGTTGATCTGAGCGGAGACGCCGGGAATGTCGGAGAATTGGACATCCATGTCCCACGGATCCGCCAGGTTGTTCAGCGTAATGGAGTTCTTGGTGAACATGCCGTGACCATGCCCATGGCCATCGCCAGAGCCCGAGTGGTCGCCGCCATGCTCATCGTCGTCGTCGTCCTCGTCGTCGATGTTGCGTCCAAACTGGAATAGATTCTGATCGTTGTCCATGGTGAAGACGATGTCCTGCAACGTATTGTCCAGATCACTGTAGCCCATGTTGCTGTACGACAGCGTGCCAATGTCCCAGGCATTCGTCTCGCCCAGATAATCCTTAGAGCCCACATTGTACTCGTTCTCCTCATGCGGATTGCAGTCGGCCAACAGCTTGGTCTGCTGCTTGGCTGCTAAAGTGAACTCGCCGGCTTCCGCATCGATCAGCGATTGCCAAACCTTTTGCTCGCTTTCGTCGCTTAGACTGGTGGTTATGAGGGCGGCGATATGTTCAGATGCGGATATACAGTTCGTGACGTGGCGTAGAATCTTGATGAGGTGTCCCATGTATCCCAGACGGCGACCCTTCTCAGCAGATCTGCAGGAAGAACCATGAGTTAAAGTGGATAAAGGATAAAGAGGTTACCTTGATAACTTACTGCGCCTGCGCATTGTGCTGCCAATAGTCGACCAGCTTGGACACCAACTGGCAGTGGACAATCAACTGAAAGCAAGCGAAAGTATATTAATAAATATTATATAAAGGGAATCGTAGAGTAACTAACATGGGTTTGCATTTCGGAGGGTGGAGCACTGGGCAGAGTCTTGGTCTTGTCGAGATCATTGAGCGCAGGCTCCGCTTCTTGTCCACTTCTATCCACTTTTGCATCGTTGTTCTCAACATGATTCTCCTGCGTTTTAAGCGCAGCTTCCGAAGCTTCTTCTTCTGCGGGAGTAGCTTTGGCTTCGGTAGCGATTTCAACTGGAGTTGGCGACTCCTGCTTCTCCTCATTTCTCGCCGCTTCATCCTGGGCCGCTGCCACCTCGATTTCAATGTTAGCCTCCTCCATTTGCACTTCCTCCTTGCCGCCTTCCGCTCGTTTAGCATCGTTCTGGGCATTCATTAGCTCCTCGAATTCGGATTCCGGGCCGACATTGAGAATGGCATTGATAATCCATCCGGGTGGTCTGGGGAAGCCCGTGACCTCGGTAGATGCCGTGTTATCGTTGGCCAGCTCGTTGTAGAAGACCAAGTGGAGGGCCTTTTCCAGCTCAGTGTGCAGAAAGTTGTTCCAGCAGTACTGCTTGAAGTACTCCAGCAGCAAGCTAAAGTACTCGGTGGAGCAGATTCTGTAAAGTAAATCCCTCAGTTAATGTGATCTGATCTAATCTCTGGATTAGAGACTTACGCTTGCTGAATGGTTTCGTGCTTGGTCTCCAGCAGGGCGGTGAACACGCGACACACTTGGAGGCGTGTCTTGCCAAAGGGGGGCGTCAGAACAGCAGCCGTGGTCTCCAGCGTGGGTTTCTGCAAAAGCAGGCGATAATATACGGCTTTTCCCCAAGATAAGGAGAGCAATACTAACCGCAGGCGGGTTCTTGAGCACATGAACAAATTCATGGAGGCGGGGTGCCATCACAGTGATCACAGTTTCCTGCACTTCCTGGTGGAATTCGAGCTCGCGCTTCTCCAAGAGCAGCTGCCGATCCGAGTTGGGCTCATCTCTGCAAGAAGGAAAGGAAAAGGGTTCAAGAATAGCCTCCACCTTTTGCTTCTAGCTGGTTGTCAGGACTCACTTGAAGGTAATTGGCTTGATGAGGGTAAGTACAACCGATATTCCTGATAAGATGGCGCTCTCTTGAGCGTTTGGTTCCAAAATCACATTTAACAAGGCTTCAATTGTGTCCGCAGACTCGATCGTCTTTAGTATGGGATTGGAGCCATCAAAGGCCGGCTCAAACGAATCGTTCTCCTGCTCGGTCTGGCGCATCAGGCGCCCTTGGTTAATAAGATCACAGAAAAAGTCGGCAACATTTGCATGTTTGTCGGTTTCTTGAGGATTACGCAATATTGCAATCAGTCTCTCAACAATTTTATCTTCAGTTAGCCACTGCAAGGGTTATAGATTCTCTTAAAATTTTGTACATTATAGATTTAGCTCGAGAAGAAACTCACTTCGTATAGATTCCGCTTGAGCTGACCACCCTCAATGTCCTTCATCATCTGCATTATCAGATCAGGTATGACCGGTGTGTCAAAGTGTTTGCAAATGAAATCCAAAAAGGTCTTCTGCGATTTAATATACTCCAGGAGTTGTAGGCACATGTGTTGATACAAAAACCAATCTTGTTCAGGCTTTTTGGTAAAGAGCATGCTAAACGTTTTGCTAAAAAACGATGATAGCAATGGATTTAACGGTGGTTCCTTTTCCAGATATGAATACAGCAGCTGCAGCGTCTCTGCATCGTTCAGCAGCTTCTCATCCAGGGACGGCAGGCCGCTGCAAAGCACAGGAAAACAGGATACAGGATACTCAGCACCTGCTCTTTGATTCAAACTTACAGTGTGAGTATCTCACAGGACATGTTGGCATAGCGGAAACGCTGCGCCATGGGCACATCTTCAGAGGGCTCGGTTGTGATCAGCTCCACCAGGCGCCGGATGACCTCGGGACGTGTAAAGTAGTTGACCAAATTCTTCTTTTGCGTCTTGCACTCCTGCAGTATGTCCTCCTCGTCCAGGAATTCCTCCAGCGTCGAATTCTAAGGGTTTAAAGCAAGTTCGGGGATGAGTGCTTCCGTGAGGAGTTCGGACTCAAAACCAACCTCCTTCTCCAGTAGCGCCTCTATATTCGCGGAGGGCGCATAACCCTTGTCCCAAAACATTTTTCGCACGTACGTCTTGGCGGTGACACTTTCAGGCTGGGGGGAAAAAGTCAAGATATCTCTTCGCTGGGCTGCTCGCGGATCGCTTGGGCTCGGGCTCGGGCGCTGGTTCGGTGACTGGGCATGCACGGCTCTGCGGAGGAGAACCGAAATTAGAGTCGCTCAATTAAATCACTGCCGCCGACACAAGCAAGCAACAAAGTAATGCGTAAATTTTTGTAATTATGCCAAGCAGGCCCCCACATATACACTACGAATGCGGACCGAAAAACGTTTTACCGCCCCTTGGTTGCCCTTCGATCGGGTGCGTGGGTGTGGCGCGGGCACTTACGAGTTGGTTGGACTTTGTTTTTCTCACTATTTGTTGCACTTTTAATTGTTTTTCTACCGAAAAAACCACGCTATAATTTTCTTCACTGCTTCGTAGAGGTGGAAAATCTTCGACTACTTCGTATAGTAACCCAGTGGCCGATAGACCGCGTCCTCGATAAATCGCTTATCGATTGTCTCTTTTTTTAATAGTTATCGTGTACTTGTCATCTCTAGGCCGAAGACCGCGGATTTATAGTGCGACCGTTGGTGGAATACTTGAAAAATCCACACAAATCGTTTGCCTTTGCTTTGGTATTCGCATTAAATATAAACATTTCAAATGGATAATGGCATTGTTTTATGTGAAATTGCCGATGAAATCTCGGATTTGGAGGATCAAGATCAAGAACATCCCTCACAGTTTAGTTACCTCAAGCGGCGATGGCAGATCAAGGACTTTCTGGCCGAGCACGCCGGCGTTATTGTGACGGTCGTGCAGAGATGTGAGTAGATCCCAAAAATATGAAGAAACAATTGATTTAATGATGCATTTCAGGCCAGGAGGTGCGCGCCAGAAGGCTGAGCTTCAAGCCCATCCAGCAGGACACTGGGCAGTGGACTCTGGTGCTGCGCCAGGAGCAAACGCACTTCCGAATGCGTCCCATCGAACTGCAGCTCGCTGACATCCTGCTGCCGCTGGTGTTCAAGGACTACGAGACCAGCCTGGAGTTCGAGGTGGCTCGCCAAGAGCATGAACACAAGCAGCCCCTCAAGACGTATGTGAGCACCAAACTGTTTGATGCTCTCTACGAAAGGCATCGCCAGGCAGAGAATCCAAACAAAGAAACTCCATTGGATCTGCCGGAACGATTTCAGTCGCGCCTAAGGAACTACCAGGAGCGAACGGTCAACTGGATGCTGGCCCGGGAGCAGCAACTCAAGGAGCTGCCTGCAAAGTACACGCCACTGCACGCCGTCGACGGACGGAATCGCGTCTTCAAGCACAACTACTGCCTGCAGTTCTATCCGTACGAGGAGGAGCTGCCGAAGGTCTCCCTGCCGCCTGGTGGCATTCTGGCCGACGAAATGGGTCTGGGCAAGACAGTGGAGTTCCTGGCCATGTTGCTGCTGAATCCCCGACCCACGAACGCCTGCAAAAACGAGTACTGGCTGCAGCTCCTGGACGATATATGCGACGAGCTGCCGCTGAAACGCCAGCGAAAGGAGGAAAGGGAGGATTTCTGCATCTGCATCAGGAAGGGCGGAGGCGGAGGCGCACGAATCCAGTGCAGCAGGTGCCGCCGCTGGCAGCACAAAAGATGCATGGGACACAAGGAGGCCACCGACTGGCCTCACCTCTGTCCCGAATGTTGGTCCGAGCTGGCAAAGACTAGCGAAAGCTTAGTGGAAACTGGAGCCACCTTTATAGTCTCGCCCAGCGCCATCAAGATGCAGTGGTTCCACGAAATGAAGAAGCACATCTCGCCAAGTTTAAAGGTACTGCTGTATCGGGGACTGCATGCCGGCAGCTGGGTTAATCCCCTGGAGCTGGCGCAGTACGATGTGGTGCTCACCGACTATAGTGTGCTCCGCAACGAGATCCATCACACGGCGGACAACAAGTCCGACCGCCAGATGCGGCACCAGCAGCTCTACATGCGGCCCAGCTGCCCGCTCCTGATGGTCAACTGGTGGCGCGTTTGCCTGGACGAGGCGCAGATGGTGGAGAGCAACACCTCGCAGGCAGCAGAGATGGTAAGGATGCTGCCGGCCATCAACCGCTGGGCGGTGACAGGCACCATCGATGACCTGAAGCCCCTGCTGGAGTTTGTGGGTCGAACGGAAGCCTGTCGACCGCCAGAGGCCTGGCAGACCGTGGACAAGGCCTTTCAGCTGAACTTTAAGGCTGAACCTTTGCTGGAGGTGCTGGAGCACAGCCTGTGGCGCACCTGCAAGTCCAAAGTAGAGCATGAACTGGGCATTCCGCCGCAGACTCAAGTCGTGCATCGACTGGAACTGAGCAACGTGGAGTCCTTGTACTATCGGGAGGAGCACCTCAAGTGCCACGAACAGTTCCTGGCCGCCGTGGCCAAGCATACGCGGCATAACGCGGACGACAACAGCTCCTGCTTGGCGGCCATTTCACCGCAGTTGCTGCGCCTCATCCTCAAGCCCTTCCTGCGCATCCGCCAGACCTGCTCCGTGCCCGTTGTGCTCAATAGCAATGTGGCCAGCAATTGCTATCTGAATCCCCAGGAGCTGCTGGCGAGGCTCAAGTCGAACAACGAAGGCGAGTGCAAGACGGAGCTACGCAGCTGGGCCTCCTCCTACAACGGCCTGGCCTCGATACACTTCATACGCGAGGACTTTGCCAAGGCCATCAGGTACTACAAGCTCCTGCTGAAGCTGGCCGAGGACTACAACGAGGAGAATATATCGTAGGTATCAGAATATCAGTTTCTATTTCGCCTGCTAATTCCTTCTTCCTTTGTGTTCCAGCGTGGACAGCGTGCTTCAAATCCATGCCATTTTCAACCTCATCCAGGCCAGTGAGCTGGCTGCTCCCCCCGACCAGCTGTCCGAGCTGGAAAAGGTCAACTATCGAGCGCAAATGAAACGCTTGGAGTGGAAGTATCTGGAGGACAACACAGCCGTCCTTGAGGCGGCACTCACTGCCTACGAAGCGAAGCTTGAGGAGCTGCAACAGCTCGAAGACGAGTTCAAGGGCAACTGTGTGGAACTTCTATCCACGGTGGTGCACCACCAGCCCGCACTGCACAATGCCATGTGGAACAAGGTGCTGGAAGAGTTCTTTCGCCAGAACATAGCCACGGACAAGATCAGGGATGTGGACACCATGCAAGGCATGGTTTATATTGTGGATATTTGGTACAGGAAACTGGACAAACTAAAGAAGTCCTTGCTCTTGGAGTTTGCATACCTCAAGGAGGTAATGCAGTCGGCTTGGGGGTCTGTCAAGGCGGGCGATGGCCTGTCGCAGGAGATAATTAACTTTATAAGCAGCGTCACCGATTGTCACTTGGCTGAAATACTGGTAAGCAAGGGAAAGAAGAGAGAACATACCTTAAAAACTCAACTTTGACTCTTAATTCCACAGGAAGACAAGCCCACTGATAACCCAGAGAAGCCCAAGAAGCGCCATCATTGTCGCTTGTGCAAGATCCGGGAATCCTTGAACCAACTGGAGTGCCTGCTCTTTGCCAAGGAGCTCGAGGAAGAGGCCCAGGCTGCCGAGGGTCTGGAGAAGCCTAGCCTGGAGATTTGTTTAATTAAAAGTAAGTCAAACGTAATCCTTGAGAATATCATTTTATTAGCTATTCTTATTCCTTAGCTATCTTTGCCTTTGTGCGCTCCAAGCCGGACTTTGGCGAGTGGCAACTCGAGTGCCAAAACAAGCTCGACACTCTCGCCTGCTTGCAGAGCCTGGTGAAGTGCCAGATCAAGTACTGGATCGAAGTGGAGTACATGGTGAAGGCCTTCGATGAGCTGGAGATGTGCCGCATGCGCATCCTGCTCACCGACGATCCCGAGAAGCAGTCCAACTACCGAATACTCCGTTGCCAGCTGGAGGAGCAGCAGCAGTTCAATCTGTCCAATCTGAACGAGGCGCAGCTGAACTTCACGCGTCTCTGCGGGAGACTGAAGTACCTGAAACATTTGAAAGAGGATGCCACCGACAAGCCCTGTCCCATCTGCCAGACGCAGGACGATGTGAGGGTGAGTGAGCGCACTTGATTATAAATTATACTCTCTTTGAGTAAAATTTTTACCTTTTTTTTCAGTACGTGATGATGGTTTGTGGCCACTTTGTGTGCCAACACTGCCTGGATACCATGCGTAGAAGATCCGATAGGGGAGGCGTGACCAAGTGTCCTCTTTGTCGTCAGGACTCACCACAGTAAGATTTTCTGCAAAAAAATGTCCTGCATACATCTTTCACATTTCATTTCCTTGCAGATTGTACTACTCGGTGCGTCCTGGCGCACACAAGTCCATCGTGGGAGACTTTTCCACTAAGATTGCAAATATTGTGGAACTCGTACTGAAGATCCGCGAAGCTGATGAAACGGAAAAGGTCCTCATCTTTTCGCAATGGCAGGCGATACTCTTGCAAATAGCCAGAGCTTTGCAACTCAATGGCATTGAGTTTCGCAGCAAGTGCAACAATCAGGATTTTGAGGATTTCAAGGTTGACTGCTGGCTGAAAATTAATTCTCCGTTTCGTAATAGTAACCCTTTAATCTCCTCCAGAATCCCCAACGCAAGATCACCTGCCTGCTAATGCCCATTTCGAAGGGCTCGAAGGGTCTCAATCTGATTGAAGCCACACATGTGTTCCTGGTGGAACCTATACTAAATCCCGGCGACGAGCGCCAGGCTATAGGACGCATCCATCGCTTTGGCCAAACGAAGTGAGCTTTGCAACACAAAATATTGTAATTTTAAGTAAGTTTTTATGTTTCTTTTGCAGACCCACAAAGGTACATCGCTTTATAGTGAATGGCACCATCGAGGAGAACATACTCTCGCTTATAACTTCGGCCGATGACAACGAGACGCTGTCCACGCACTGGGACTTGGAGAATATGACGCTGGACAGCCTCAAGAAGCTATTCATACTCAAGGATAAGGAGTAGGAAAGGAGGAAATATGCATTTAGATACCCTGACGAAGGGTATAAGACATTCCAGACCTCTCAATTATTTATTAAGACTTTTTGATAGCAGTTTTCAAGGAAATCAAGTCAAAGGAGTCAAGTGTATGCTTCTAAACCGACTCACGCAACCTTTAATGGGTTTCACAGTACAGAATCTATGTTGTATTTTTGTTTCTTCCTGATCAATGGACAGTATTTCTAGAATTCTAGAATTAATATAATTTTAGCATAACTTTAAGCTTAAACCTAAGTTAAATCCATCTTATGCACAGTGTAAATATAAGGTATTGCTCTTCATATAAGCCTACACTTGTTCTCCCAGCGTTAAACGCCTCAAACAGTTCTCACACATGGTCCATCTTCAAGGCGTCCAGAGTGGTTCCGTCCACGTTAACCTTCTGCGCATAGTAGCCATCGTAGGAGGTCTGCGCCTTGTCCAGTTCCTGCTGCTGCTGCAGCCGTTGCAGTTGCTCGTAGGCAGCCTCCTGGATCTTCAGACGCTCCTCGTCCGCCCGTCGCTTCACCGCGTTCTCCTCGAACTGCTGCGCTTGGAGTTCGGCGGAAGCGGCGGCCCGTTCTGCCGCCGCCTCCTGGTACTCGTCGTAGGAGTGCAGGCTGCGATGATCGCCACTGGCGCCGGCGCCCTCCAGCTGCTTGTGCAGCGAGGATAGCTGCTCTTTGGCCGCCTCGGCAATTTCCCGTTTCTTGGCCTCCGCCTGCCGTTTTGCCTCTCGCTTGCTTCGCTCCTGCTCCTCCAGCTCCTCGCGAGCGGCATAGAATTTGGGAGAGATGACGGGCGGACGGTTCTCGTGGGTGCGTTGGTGGCGTTTCAGGGCCGTCTCCTGGCGGAAATGCGTGCCACAGGTCTTGCACTCGAAGGGCTTCTCGCCCGTATGTATCCATTCGTGGTGCCGCAGAGTCTGGGCCTTGGCGAATCGCTTGGGGCAGAAGCGGCAGGCGAAGTCCTTGACCTTTTCGTGGATTATCTTGTAGTGTCGCTTCATGTTCCCGATGTTGTTGAAGCCCTGCCCGCAGCCCGGGCAGATGTGCTTGCCCTCCTTCTTGGTGAAGTTCACCTGCGGCGACCACGAGGGCACAGAGACCGAGGGTATGGGATTCACAGCGGTGCCGGCCAGCTCGGCAATGTCCACGCGCTGCACGCGTCGCGGATCTTTGGGTATGGTGGCCACCGACTCGGCGCACACCTTGAGCAGTTCGTCGGCAGCATTCTGTGACATGGTTGGTTCGCTGCTCACCAAGCCCTCGACTGGCATCATGCCCGTCGTCTGGAGCTCTGGCGGAGCTGCTGATCCCAGCTGATCGCCGGCAGTCTCGCCCATCTCCACCTGCCGCTGGCGATAGGTCTCGATGGCCCTTAGCACCCGTTTCTCGTGCGTCTTCAAGTGCTTGGTCAAGCTCTTGGGATAGAGGAACTTCTTGCCACAGACCTTGCACTCGCAGCGCTTCTCGCCGGTGTGCGTCATCTCGTGGATCTTGCAGGCGTGCGACTTGCCGAAGGTCTTCCCACAGTACTGGCACGCGTAGTTCTTGATCTTCTCGTGCACTATCTTGATGTGGTTCGCCAGGCTCTGCTTGTTGTGCGAGGCGTGCTCGCAGATGTGGCACTTGAACTTCTTCTCCTGCGTGTGCGTCAGGATGTGCGTGTTCCACTCCTGCCGCGTCGTCTTGCCCACGCCGCAGTACGGGCACACATAGTTCTTGATGCCAGCATGCCGCATCAGGTGATCCTTCAAAGCGCTGTTGATCACGAACCGCTTGCCGCAGATGTTGCAGGGGAACGGCAACTCCTTCCCATCGTGCTTGTACATGTGCTTCTTGAGGGCCATCGGGCAGCGAAAGACCTTCTCGCACTCGGAACAGGGATAGTCACGCGGCGGCGCCGCCGCCTTCGTGATCCCGTGCACCTTCTTCATGTGGAAGGTGAGCAGGCGGATGCGCGGGAAGGACTTGCCGCAGCCCTCAAAGCTGCAGTTGTGCACCTCCGACAGCTCCGTGTGCGCGTGGTCGATGTGGAGCCTCAGACCGCCAGCCGTGGTGAAGCCTGCGGAAAGGAAAAGGATGAGTATAAATGCTGAAACAACAGTAACTTCTATAAATACCTTTCCTGCAGGTCTCCACTTTGCACTGGAAGGGCAGCAGGTCGTTGTGGTGCTTCATGTGCTCCTCGTAGCGAATGGCCTTCTTGAACTTCTGATGGCAGATGTGGCAGTCGATGATGCGGTGCAGGTGTCGTTCGCCGGGCGGTACTCTCCGGCGCCTGGTCTTGGTCTTACTTCCGTCATCCTCCTCCTCCTCGGAGCCGGAGAGGAATTCCTCCTCCTGCTCCTCCACTTTAACGGAGGCTTTCTTGGCCTTGGTTTTGACCTGACCTGGAGCCATTTTCAAGCGCTGCGCCAGGGGAAGGTCATCGTCGCCATCGCTGCTGTTGGGCTCAAAGTCCACATCTTGGTCGTGGTCGCTGCCGCTTTCCGAGGAGGAATCCTCGCCGAGGAAGGCCATTAAATCGTCGGTCTCGTGCTCGTCGTGCTTGACTTTCTTTTCAACCTCCTCGGCCTCCTTGTCCACGTGCTCCAGCATCTTGAACACATCCTCCTCGTTCTCGATTAGCTCCATTTTGTGATCCAGCAGCGGGTCAAAGTTGATGCGATCCTCCTCCTCCTGGCCCATGGCCATGTCAGCCCCATTCCCGGCCACATTCAGCAGGTCAAAGGTCTTGATCTGGCCGCTCGAGGGCGTGCAGAAAACATTCTTGGCCACCAGATCCTGAAACTTCTGCACCGAGTCCACGCACAGCTTCTGGAACTCGTGCAGGTCGTCCAGCCGGGCGTAGCAGGGCGTGCACAGGTTCTTGGGGAAGCCATCCGACTGGTCCACCACCAGCGAGGTGCACACGCACAGCTTTTTGGCCAGGCCGGGGATCAGGAAGAGGTCAAAGCATCCGGCTCCCGCGCCGTCGCCCGGCAGGCGGTTCAGGCAGATGCGGCACACAGCGTGCACCGAGTACTGGGCCGCCTCCAGCTCCATGGTGCCAGCTCCAGAGTGAATCAAGGGGTCCGGCGTTGGGAATCGTAAAATTGAAGTTTTAAGCGCAGAAAAGACTTTACGCGTCAGACAAAAACCAAAACAAGAGTAACAGTGATGCTCGCAGTTGGAAAAATAGCCAACTGGGAAAATGGCTAAAAAAAAGTTGTTTTAAAGAATAAAGATATTTCTAAAATGTAAATAAAAACATATAAAATAATTAAAACAAGTTAATGTAGCATAATATTTAGACCTGTTTATTAGTTTAAGCTTTAATAAAATATATATTTGTTCCTTAATCCCGCTAATCCTTTGACAGAAAAATAGATAACAGTGCAGCATTAACACTGAATGTCGTTTACCAACACTGATCAAGCGCTTTCTTTAATTCTTATTTGTTTATTTATATTTAAATCATCATTTATAAATGAATATAATTAGCAATCATACAATAAAATACAAACTTAAGACGCTGAGGGTGTAGGGGGGTAGAGTTACATACAAAATAGGCGCAAGGAGGACTAAAAAATGACGGAAACTAGATGGTAAACCTTAGAGACCTATAACGCATACGTATGTCCTTCACAGAAACACATAGTAAAAGGGATCGGGAGCTACTGATCCTTCCGCTCAGACGTGGTCCAGCTTGAGGTGGTCCGCCGAGCTGCTGCCCTGTGCCTCGGCCTTTTGGGCGGAGAATCCCTGATAGGTGCCCGTTTGCTTCTGCAGCTTGTTGAGCTGCTCAAAGGCGGCTTCCTGGATCTTCCGCAGCTCGGCCTCCGCCTTCCGCTTGGTCTCGTTCTCCTCGATCTGGTAGGCCAGCAGCTCGGCGGTGGCTGCCGCCCGCTCGGCCGCTGGATCCTGGTACTGCTCGAAGTTCTTCGGCTGCTGGCGCTTCACGGAAGTGCTGGTCTCGGCCTTGGGGCCCGCCGGTTCCTTGGGCTTGCCGGGCGGACGGGGCGGCTTGTCGTGGACCTTCATGTGCGTTTTGAGGACCTGCTCCTGGCGGAAGTGCTTACCGCAAACCTTGCACTCGTACGGCTTCTCGCCCGTGTGGATGTACTCGTGGTGGCGAAGGTACTGCTTCTTGGCGAACCGCTTGGGGCAGAAGCGGCAGCAGAAGTCCTTCACCTTCTGGTGCACCACCTTGTAGTGGAGCTTCATGTTGCTCACGTGATTGAAGCCCTTGCCGCAGTCCGGGCAGATGTGCTGACCCTCCTTCTTGGTGAAGTTCACCTGCGGCGACCACGAGGGCAGGTTGACCGAGGGAATCGGATTGGCCACCGTGCCCGCCAGCTGGGCAATGTCCACGCGCTCAACGCGGCCCCGCAGATGCGGACTGGGCTTGGCAATCGTCGAGGTGCTGGCGGCGGCAGCGGTGGCGGTAGCGGCAGCATCGCCCATCAAAGGATTCAGCGGTTGGGTCTTGGGCAGATCCCGCTTTTCGTGCGTCTTGAGATGCTTGGTTAGGCCCTTCTCGAAGAGGAACACCTTGCCGCAGATCTTGCACTCGCAGCACTTGTCCCCGGTGTGGCTACGCTCGTGGATCTTGCAGGCGTGCGACTTCCCAAAGGTCTTTCCGCAGTACTGGCAGGCGAAGTCCTTGCGCTTCTCGTGCACCACCTTGACGTGGTTGGCCAGCGCCTGTTTGTTGTGGGAGGCGTGGTCGCACTGCCGGCACTCGTACTTCTTCTCCTTGGTGTGCGTGAGGATGTGCTTGTTCCACTCCTGCCGCGTCGTCTTGCCCACGCCGCAGTAGGGGCAGACGTGGTTCTTGATGCCCGCATGGCGGAGGAGATGGTCGCGCAGAACGCTGTTGATGGGGAAGCGCTTGCCGCAGATCTCGCAGGCGAAGGGCAGCTCCTCGCCGGTGTGCTTGTACATGTGCTTCTTGAGGGCGGTGGGGCAGCGGAATACCTTGTCGCACTCGGTGCAGGGGAAGTCCCGCTGCGGGGTGTCCACCTTGTGTACGCGCTTCATGTGAAAGCTGAGCAGCACGGGCCGGGCGAAGGACCGGTTGCAGCCCTCGTACGTGCACGGATGCATGGCCGAGGTGTCTGTGTGGGCGTGCTCCACATGAACGCGCAGCCCGTTGGCGGTGGTGAAGCCTGCAATCGTCAATTGATTACTTCAATCATTGGGAAAGCAAAGCCATCAGGATACTCACCCTTCTTGCAGCTCTCCACGGTGCACTGGAAGGGCAGGAGATCGTTGTGGTGCTTCATGTGATCCTCGTAGCGGAAGGCCTTCTTGAACTTCTGATGGCAGATGTGGCAGTCGATGAGGCGGTGACGATCGCGCTCTTCCGCTGGAATCCGTTTGCGCTTGGCCTTGCCCTTGCTGCTGGAGCCATCCTCCGAGTCTTCCGAGGAGCTGGACTCATCGGATTCCTTCTCCTGCTTGGCCTTGGTCTTGGCCTTCGACTTGCGTCCGCGGGCGGCTCCTCGCCGACTGCGCTGGGCCAGCGGAATGTCATCGTCGCTGCTGTTCAGCTGGAAGTCCGCATCCTGGTCGTTGTCGTTGCCACTCTCAAAGGAGTCCTCCGCCGAGTACTCGGCAAAGGGCTGCTCCAACTCCACCTCCATGTCCTCCTTTTCGACCTCTTCGACCTCCTTCTCGACGGTTTCCAGCATCTTGAAGACATCCTCCTCGTTCTCAATGATCTCGATCTTGGAGTTGAGCAGCGGATCGAAGTGAACGTTGTCCTCCTCCTCGCCCGGCAAGTCGGCTACGGCGGCACTGGGATCGAGCACATCGAAGTTGGTCTGGCAGGCGAAGGCGTTACTGGCGACCAGGTCCTGGAACTTCTGCACCGAGTCCACGCACAGCTTCTGGAACTCGTGCAGGTCGTTCAGCTTGGTGTAGCAGAGCGTGCACAGGTTCTTGGGGAAGCCGTCCGCCTGCTCCACGGACAGCGAGGTGCACACACACAGCTTCTTGGCCAGGCCGGGCACCAGGAAGAGGTCATACGCCGCCGTGTTGTCCAGCGCAGACAGGCAGGTGCGGCACACGGTGTGGATCGAGTATTCTCTGCCGTCAGAGATAGACATCTTGCCGAGATCCGGAAAACTGCAGCCGAAATAAATATTCTTTGCCGAGAGAAAAATTGAATACAACACTTGCTAGTGTGACCGCCGGCCTTTCCATTTAGAATGGCAAGATTAGTCACTGCAGTTGGCCACACAGGCCAAAAATCACAGCGAGTAGATTACAGTGGTAACTCGAATAATGGTACGCATCCTTATTGTCAGTGGCTTAAATATTGGACAAATAGTAAAGAGTTAAATTTTCTAATTGGCATTAATTTAACAGTATGTATTTATTTTTTTTTTTAATTATAATTTATTTAAAAAATTAAAATTAAAGAATTAAATTTTCTAATTGTCATTAATTTAACAGTATGCATTTACATTTTGTTTAATTATTATATATTTAACTCTAGTTTTACCATTAGTTCCAGTTGTTCAATTAAATCGTGACATTTAAATGGAAATTTCATTTATCAAAAAACTGTAGAAAATAATATTTAATTTGAAGAATTAATAAAAAAAAACGTAATAATTTTGAAAGAAAATTGACACCATGTCATACTCTGGTAAAGTCTGATCCTTAAATCAAATATAAACTTAAATGTATAAAACATTAACCACAAAAATATTCTAGAAGTTCACGATTACCTTGTAAAACTCTTAAAAGCTTTTCCTTAAACATCATGAAGATACTTTAAATAGTAACTATATTTTTTTTTAAACCATTTTTAAAAGATTGAAACTTATATTTATAAATCAAAAACTAAGTTTTCTTACCTTTTAGAGCAGTAGAATATCTCTAACAAATAGTTGAATTAGAAACTAAATTGTAATAAAATTAAATATAAAAATGTCACTTAATATTAGGAAAACAAATAATTAGAAATATTTATCCCTAGACAAGAAATTATCTTCATATTTTTAATAATTTTAAAGTAGGAGGAGCAGCTACATATATATGCAGAACTTAAAATCATAAAGTTATAGCTGGTATGAAATGAAATAATCCCATATTAATTAATAAACTTCGTCTTCTTAAAAGTTCATAGGATACATTTAGAAGTCCGCCTCCCATCCAGAAAGTAAGACCAAACGCATTTAGTTAATATTTTATGTAGTTTTTAATCCTTTACTCTAAGTAAGCACGGGAGACATTACACGGAAAACACAAGGTACATATATTGCATGTATGTATAAAGGTAAGGTATAAAGTATAAAATATTATGTATAAAGTAAGTGTTCATATTGTAATATGTACGCGATTAATTAATTAATTAATTAGGAGGGCTTAGGGCCCCTATAAACTACGATCTGATCCAGCTAGAGAGCAATTCGAGGCATGCCTAAGGACTTTCCGGACAGTGATAGCTGCTGTGTAGAAGTGGGGATACATATGTCGCTCGAGATAAGATAAAGCCAATTCCTGGATGATGCCGATGCCGATGTCCTGCCCCAGGCCTAGACATGGTCAATCTTCAAAGCATCGACGCTGGTTCCCTCGGCCTGAGCCTTCTGCGCGTAGTAGCCGTCGTACGAGGTGGTTGCCTTGATGATGTCCTGCTGCTGCTGTAGTTTCGTCAGCTGCTCGCAGGCGGCTGCCGCTATCTTCTGACGCTCGATGTCCGCCTTCCGCCTGGCCTCGTTCTCCTCCAGCTGGTGGGCCAGGAGCTCGGCGGTGGCCGCCGCCCGTTCTACCGCCGGATCCTGGTACTGATCAAAGTTCCGCGGCTCGTCCGGATCCAGCTTCCGGAACGTGATCTGGGTGGGCGCACTGCGCTCGGGCACATGCCGCCGGTTGGGCTTCTCGTGCGTCTTGATGTGCTTTTTGAGGGCCGTCTCCTGGCGGAAGTGCTTGCCGCAGATCTTGCACTCGAAGGGCTTTTCGCCGGTGTGGATCCATTCGTGGTGACGCAGGATCTGTGCCTTGGAGAACCGCTTGGGGCAGAAGCGACAGGCAAAGTCCTTGACCTTCTCGTGGATGATCTTGTAGTGGAGCTTCATGTTGCCAATATTATTGAACCCACGGCCGCAGCCCGGGCAGATGTGCTGACCCTCCTTCTTGGTGAAGTTCACCTGCGGCGACCATGACGGCACCGAGACTGAGGGTATGGGGTTGACGGCGGTGCCCGCCAGCTGAGCAATGTCCACCCGCTGGACGCGACGCGAGTTCTTCGGCTTCGCAGCAGCAGGCCCTGCAGCGGACCCGCCGCCGCACGCCTTGAGCATGTCATCACTGGGCATTTGAGTGGGAGGCTGCTGCATCTGCTGCAGCAGGCCATCGCCCTGGACCTGGCCCTGCATCTGCATCGGCATCTGGCCGGGCATTTGGCCCGCCATCTGGCCAGGCATGGGAATGTTCAGTTGTTGGCGGAGGGGCTCCGCCGGCGGCAGGTCGCGCTTCTCGTGCGTCTTCAGATGCTTCGTAAGGCTCTTCTCGCAGAGGAAGATCTTGCCGCAGATCTTGCACTCGCAGCACTTCTCCCCGGTGTGGCTCCGCTCGTGCACCTTGCAGGCGTGCGACTTGCCGAACGTCTTGCCACAGTACTGGCAGGCGAAGTCCTTGCGCTTCTCGTGCACCACCTTGACGTGGTTGGACAGGGCCTGCTTGTTGTGGGAGGCGTGGTCACATTGCCGGCACTTGAACTTCTTCTCCTTGGTGTGCGTGAGGATGTGCGCGTTCCACTCCTGGCGCGTCGTCTTGCCCACGCCGCAGTATGGGCAGACATGGTTCTTGATGCCCGCATGCCGCATCAGGTGATCCCTCAGGGCGCTGTTAATCACGAACCGCTTGCCGCAGATGTTGCACGGATAGGGCAGTTCTTCGCCCGTGTGCTTGTACATGTGCTTCTTGAGGGCCGTGGGGCAGCGGAAGACTGTGTCGCATTCCGGACAGGGGAAGTCACGCAGCGGAGCCGCCGCCTTGGTCAGGCCATGGACCTTCTTCATGTGGAAGGTCAGCAGGCGGACGCGCGGGAAGGTCTTGCCGCAGCCCTCGGCGGTGCAAGTGTGTACCTCCGACAGTTCGGTGTGGGCGTGGTCGATGTGGATGCGCAGGCCGTTGGCCGTAGTGAAGCCTGGAAAGGGGCGTGCGAGTATTAGATCTCTGTCAAAGGAGGACTATGGCCAGGACATACCTTTCTTGCAGGTCTCAACCTTGCACTGGAAGGGCAGCAGGTCGTTGTGGTACTTCATGTGCTCCTCGTAGCGGATCGCCTTCTTGAACTTCTGGTGGCAAATGTGGCAGTCGATGATGCGGTGCAGATGGCGCTCGTCGGCGGGAATGCGCTTTCTCTTCGGCTTCTCTCTGGGCGTTCCGTCCGGGTTGTTGTCGTCCTCAGAGTCATCCGAGTCGTCGGAGGCGCTGGTGAAGTCATCATCATCCGGCGGCGGCGGCTTTATCTTCTTGGGCCTGCCCCGCGGCTTTGATGTACCCGTCGCCTTGATGTACGTGGGCTGGCGGGCTTTCTGTGATGATCCTGGACCAGGTCCTCGCAGCCGCTGGGCCAGCGGAATGTCGTCGTCGCTGCTATTCGGCTCAAAGTCCAGATCGCGGTCGTTGTCATTGCCGCTCTCGATGGAGGAGTCGTCGTTGAAGATCTTGATGTGGCTGACGCCGGCCTTATCGTCCTCCTCCTCCTTCTTGGTGCCATTCTCCACCTCCTCGGCCTCTTTGTCCACGTGCTCCAGCATCTTGAACACATCCTCCTCGTTCTCGATCAGCTCCATCTTGTGGTTCAGCAGTGGGTCATAGTTGATGTTCTCCTCCTCCTCGCCGGGTATGTCGTGCACGGACACACTGGGGTCCAGCACATCGAAGTTGCTCTGGCAGGCGAAGGCGTTGCTGGCGACCAGGTCTTGAAACTTCTGCACCGAGTCCACGCACAATCGCTGGAAGTCATGCAGCTCAGTGAGCTTCGTGTAGCACTGCGTGCACAGGTTCTTGGGGAAGCCATCGTTCTGCTCCACGGACAGCGAGGTGCAAAAGCAAAGCTTCTTGGCCAGTCCGGGCACCAAGTACAGGTCGTACACGGCGTCGTTCTGCAAATGGTTAAGGCAAATCCTGCAAAGGCTATGAATCGAGTAGGTGCGCGCCACGTCCATGTTGGGTTTCTCGCGAGCGGCACTGCGGGATTGGGCAATTTTCGTCTGCTTTGCGTCCCTCCAGCCAACAGTAAAAAAATAATATTGACACAGAAAAAATTGTATACTCGTCGACGTACGAACGGGCGAGTAAGCAATAAGACAAGAACGACTTTCCAGCGAGTTATTCGCTTGAGGTGGGGACTCGCTGGGTGTTTTGGTAGTGAAATGACATTAACCCTTAATGTGGCAATAGTTTTTTGCGACTTATTTAATTTTTTGTATATTTATTTTTACACCTGTCTAGCGTATAAAAAATTTCTTTTATTTCTTCGCTTAATCGTGAATTGTTGATAAATAATTGTTTTAAATGTGAAACATTAAATAACAAATTTTGTAGAAATATGTACATAATGTACACTTTTTACACAGCTGCTTATGTTTTTAACTTATTCATTAACCTTAATTAAATTAAAAAATTTTAAATACAATGAATGTTAATTATATTTTTTTACTAACATTTTTACAGCAGAATAAACAATCATCCTTTAAGTTCCTTTTTCGACCCAGGGCACCGAAATGGGTTAATTATTGTATTCGGTGGTCACACTAGCCAGCACACTGCAACAAATTTGTTTTGATTTCCTCGCTCGGGTTGCCCTGCTCCCGGAGAAATGGGCACCAAGGAGCTCCAGTACTCCGTCCACTCACTGTGCCGCACCTGCCTGGTCCACCTGGAGCAGGGGATAGGCCACGACCTGTTCCTGATCCCAGATCTGGCCAAGAAACTGACTTTTTGTACGTCAATGGAAGTGGATGCGCAGGATGGCTTTCCACGCCAAATCTGCCACCTGTGCTTCGGGAAGTTGAACGAGCTCCATGATTTCCAGGAGCAGTGTGTGGGTTCCCAGAAGCGACTTAAGGAGATGGTAGCCAGCAGCCAGCTGATTCCCGTTGGACAATTCGAGCCTGTGGCGGAGGAAACTGACTCGATGGGCAGGCAAGAGGAGCAGTCCATTTATGATCCTCTCCTCAACCACAAGCTAGAGATGATTGACAACGAGGAGGAAGTGTTCAAGATGTTGGAAACGGTGGACAGGGAACCGGAGGTGCAATACCGAGAGGATTCCTCGGGGGAAGAGCATGAACATTGTGAGCGCGAGGAGCAGGAGGCGCAGAAGAGCTTCTCCAGCGACGACGAACAACCCTTGGCTACGCGGAGAAAGACTCCCCATCACCTTATCACCTGTCCAATCTGCCAGCAAAAGTTCAAAAAATCGTCGAAGTACGAGGAGCATATGAAGCACCATAACGACCTACTGCCCTTTCAGTGCGCTGAGGAGAGCTGTCGAAAAGGTAAACCTACCCCTGGATCTTCTTAAAGTGTATTTCTTATCCTTTTCCACCGATTACAGGCTTCACCACGGCAGGTGCCCTGCGTCTGCACGTGGACTACGCGCACACCAAGAAGGCGGATGAGATTCCCTGTACCGTGGAGGGCTGCCGGTTGGTCTTTCCCCGCCTCCGCCTGCTGACGATCCACCTGAAGAAGGTGCACAACCAGGCCAGGGTGAGTGCACCGCGGGCGGATCAACCGTGCGGGGAGTGCGGCCTGGTCTTCCGCTGTCCGGTGGCCCTCAAGAAGCACATGTACAAGCACACCGGCGAGGAGCTGCCGTATCCCTGCAACATCTGCGGCAAGGGCTTCCACATCAACAGTGCTTTGAAGAATCATCTCCTCCGGCACGCGGGCATCAAGAACTACGTGTGTCCCTACTGCGGCGTGGGCAAGACGACAAGGCAGGAGTGGAGCAAGCACCTCCTCACGCACACCCAGGAGAAGCAGTTCAAGTGTCACATCTGCGACCATGCCACCCACACGAAACGCGCCCTGGACAGCCACGTGAAGATTGTGCACGAGAAGATCCGGAACTTTGCCTGCCAGTACTGTGGGAAAACCTTTGGCAAGTCGCATGCCTGCAAGATCCACGAGATGACGCACACCGGGGAGAAGCGGTGCGAGTGCAAGGTCTGCGGCAAGAAGTTCCTGTACACGGAGAGCCTCACAAAGCATCTCAAGATCCACGAGAAGAGCGTGGAGAGAGCTCTAGAAACCTATCGTCAACGGCAGGGAGACTGCGAGCCCGGAAAGGTTCAAGTGGATGCCGATCAGCTGCTAAAAGTGTGCGCCGAATCGGTGGCCACCATACCCAAGGACCCGCGGCGCGTAGAGCGTGTTGATCTGTCCCAACTGGCTGGCACAGTGGTTAATCCCATTCCCACTGTTCAACTGCCGCCGCCCAGCGAGGCGCCAGTCCGTACGAAATTCGTCCAGAAGGAGGGCGTGCACCTTTGCCCCGGCTGCAGCCAGGGATTCAATAACCTCGGCAACATGAAGCGTCACTACAAGAGCGTCCACGAAAAGGTTAAGGACTTTGAGTGCCGCTTCTGCGCGCGCCGTTTCGCAAACTCGCAGTCCCTGAAGCAACACGAGTGGATACATACCGGTGAGAAGCCGTACGAGTGCAAGGTGTGCAAGACTCATTTTCGCCAGGAGGCGGCTCTCATCCGCCACCAGAAGGTCCATTACGAAAAGCCACCCAAGCCGCCGAAACCACCCAAGGAAATCACGGATAGAGCTCGACAAAAGGCGATGCAGAAGAGTGAACGGCGACAGAAAGTGGAGGCGATGCGCCAGGAGATAGCCGAGGCTGCCAAGGAAGAGCTCAAGGATCTGGAGAAGCTACGGACCCTAGAGAAGCAACAGAACACCTATGAACAGTATCAGGCGGCGGCTAATCTGGAAGCCGAAAAGGAATCTTAAGGCTTAAAGTCTTCCAAAAAAAAAGGTGGAGACATCAAACGTTGGTTAATATTTAACTATTTCCTAATTGTTATCTTAGTTTTAAGAAAATAAAGTAACAGAAACAATAATAATCTTTCCTTCTTGATGTTTTCGATTTTTTTTTATTTTTACATTTACTTGCTTGTTATTTTTGATGAGAGAGTGGGCTTAATGTCGTAAAATGATTGCAAACAGCCGGATAGACACCTCCACAAATGGCTGCAGATGGCTTTATGTCCGGCCGCTCATATGATAGATGGAGTGATGGATGGATGATAATGATTAGATTCAAATGATACAAAATGCGATCAAAAAAATCTACAAGTAGATAGCAAAAATTTTGTATACATATAAGGTATATAGTATAGAGCAAGAAGTTCCCTAAACAGTGGAAAATGTTTGATGGAAATGGTCCGCCGCCTGCGCCGCTGGTTGGTTTAAGGAGCCTCCGGCGTCTTCAGATTGTACTTGGCCTTAATGTTGTTCAGCTCCTCCTGCTTTTTGTCCATGTCCACGCGCTTGAAGGCCTTGTTGGACTGGTAGTAGAGCACCACCAGGTAGCGATTACACACATTGAAGCCGGATAAATGGTCACAGGCGTTCTTCGCGTCGAAAATATCCTCGTAGACTACGAAGGCGGTGCCACGCGTCTCCGGTGTGTTGCCGCTGTTCAGGGGGACACAAAAATCTATAGAGGATTCACACCATGATGGCACAGACACTATTTTTACTTACACACGAATCTGGCGGATGGCTCCGAATTTGCCAAAAATGTCGTACATTTCATCGGAGGTGATTTTGTACGGCAAATTCCGCACGTACAGCAGCCGATTCACCTCTGGCGGCAGGCGGATCTGCAAGAGAAAAGAAAGTATTCCACACATTAGTTTCCTTTGCTTTGTCTCCGCACTGGAGGAGTTTCCTCACATGGTTGCGCTTGTTCATGTCCGGTCGCTTCGGATGTTGAGATGCGACAGGCGAAGAACTTTCACTCGACCGTGGGGAAAGCGAGATGCGGCTTTGTCTGACCCGGGATGAATGTCCTGAGCGTGGTCCTTTGTTTAAAATTAATGACTCTTCTGTCTGGCCTCAAACCCAAACAAATTTCACACAGGGTGGCGAATGCGGGCACTCTAAACTAGTGAAAGTGTGGCCGTACCAACGAGTGCACCTTAGAGGTGACCGAAATTTTGATTAGAGCGAGAAGTATTTTGTTGCACGAGAAAATATCTAGTTTTCAATACAAATTTATAAAGATTTTATATAATTAGATATACAAGTTTCAAACTATAAAACTTAAAAATGATGAAAAATAAAAGGAAGAAATATATTTAAAATATAATAAAATTAACCACATCTAGAAAAACTAGATATTTTAATAATAAAACACCTATTTTCCTTTCGTTTTAATATCGAAATAATTATGAGCGAGTAATAATTATATTCGAGTGCATTCTACCATTCTTATCAACTTGAACGTGACGGCACGCTCCCATCCCTATGGCATATTGCCCAGCGCACACCACGGTCACACCGAACACATCTCTACTAATTGTGCAAAGAAAAAGTGAAAAAAAGAGAAAATAGTTGGAAAACTCGCAATATTTCCACCCATTTTAGTTTTAAAGCACCCAAAGGTGAGTCGGGGGGATGCACTAGCGGTAACCTGTGCGCGGAAATGTGTTTTTCAGGGGCGTGTCGAGAGGTCCGTGGAATATGGCGGTGGCAGGCGGGCGGGTACGGTTCGTTTTTTTTGGGGTTTTTCACTCTTGGTTCTGGGCAGGAATTCGCTCGCCCCGCCGCCGCAGGCAGATGAAAATAAACGCTTTGGGGACAGATTTACATGGCAGATGCGGACAGATGATGTAAATATCATATCAGCCGACATTCTATGTGCTTGTATGTGCTGCTGCTGCTGCTGTCAAGTGCGTCTGTGTGCGTGAGTGGCCTCGACCACTCGCTCGCGCTCTCGCTGGGCGCTCTTCTTCTTGTTACTTTTCTACCCCTGACGAAGGGCATTAACCCGACTCAATCCGATCTCTATATTCCTCCAGCAGCAGCAAGATGACGTGGGAACCACAAGGAGAAGGTCTGCAGCAGATCATAGCGATCCTCAAGGAGTCGCAGTCACCAGACACAGCCACCCAGATGGCGGTACAAATGGTGAGTAATTCCCAGACGAACACAGCTGCTTTCCTGGTAATCCATACTGCTTCGCCTTTTGCAACAGAAACTTGAGGAGTTCAATCGCTATCCAGACTTCAACAACTATCTCATCTACGTGCTGACCAAGCTGAAGACCGAGGATGAGCCGACACGCTCCCTCAGCGGCCTGATCCTCAAGAACAACATCCGCATGCACGGCAGCACGTTGCAACCGGAGATTGTGGAGTATATCAAGCACGAGTGCCTGCAGGCCGTGGGGGACGCCTCGCCCCTGATCCGGGCTACCGTCGGCATCCTGATCACTACCATTGCCAGCAATGGCGGCCTCCACAATTGGCCGCAGCTGCTGCCCTCGCTCTGCGAAATGCTCGACAACCAGGACTATAATGTGTGCGAGGGCGCCTTTAGTGCGCTGCAGAAGATCTGTGAGGATTCCGCCGATATCCTGGACTCGGCGGCGCTTAACCGGCCACTGAACGTGATGATACCCAAATTCCTGCAGTACTTCAAGCACAGCAGCCCCAAGATCCGTTCACATGCCATTGCCTGCATCAATCAGTTTATCATCAACCGGTCGCAGGCGCTCATGCTGAACATAGACACCTTTATCGAGAACCTGTTCCACCTGTCCTCCGACGAGGATCACGAGGTGCGCAAGAATGTCTGCCACGGACTGGTCATGCTGCTGGAGGTGCGCATGGACCGCCTGATGCCGCACATGTCGCAGATCATTGAGTACATGCTTCTGCGTACTCAGGACTCAGATGAGGGCGTGGCCCTGGAAGCCTCCGAATTCTGGCTGTCGCTTGCCGAGCAGAGCATCTGCAAGGATGTCCTGGCTCCCTACTTGTCCCAGTTGGCTCCAGTTCTGGTGCGCGGCATGCGCTACTCCGAGATCGACATAATCCTGCTCAAGGGTAACGTGGAGGAGGATGACATGGTGCCGGATCGCGAAGAGGATATCCGGCCGCGTTTCCACAAATCCCGCACACACACAATCAAGAGCGGCCAAGAGGCTAGCGGCCAGGCAGGCGCCACTGGGGAGGATGACGACGACGACTTTGACGATGGGTTGGACGACGATAGCTCGCTATCGGAGTGGAATCTGCGCAAGTGCAGTGCCGCCGCTTTGGATGTGCTGGCCAATGTGTTCCGCGAGGACTGCCTGCCCGTCGTGCTGCCCATTCTCAAGGAGACATTGTTCCATCAAGAGTGGGTGATCAAGGAGAGCGGTGTCCTGGCCCTGGGTGCCATCGCCGAAGGCTGCATGCAGGGCATGATCCAACACCTGCCCGAGCTGATCCCCTACCTAATTAGCTGCCTGTCGGACAAGAAGGCTCTGGTGCGCTCCATCACCTGCTGGACGCTGTCTCGCTATGCCAACTGGGTGGTCAACCAGCCGCACGATCAGTACTTGAAGCCGCTGATGGAGGAGCTGCTCAAACGCATTCTGGACTCGAATAAGCGCGTCCAGGAGGCGGCCTGCTCGGCGTTTGCCACGTTGGAGGAGGAGGCCTGCACGGAGCTGGTGCCATACTTGGAGTATATTCTTAAGACACTAGTCTTTGCCTTTTCCAAGTACCAGCACAAGAATTTGTTAATTCTGTACGATGCCGTGGGCACTTTAGCTGATTCCGTGGGCCATCATCTGAACAAGCCGCAGTATATTGACATACTGATGCCGCCGCTAATTGACAAGTGGAATCTGCTAAAGGACGACGACAAGGACCTATTTCCGCTGTTGGAGTGTCTCTCGAGCATCGCCACTGCCCTGCAGTCTGGCTTTCTGCCCTACTGCGATCCGGTCTACCGGAGATGCATCTCCCTCATAGAGCAGACCATCAACCAGGAAATGGTGAGTGTAGAAACGGAGTTTCTTCTTGTATTTAGTCATCCCTAAATCCTTGAAATTGTTTTAGTTGTGCAAACAAAACCATACATTCGAGCATCCCGATAAGGAGCGCATGATTGTGGCCCTGGATCTGCTGTCTGGCCTGGCCGAGGGCCTGGATCGTCACATTGAAACGCTGGTGGCCAACAGCAACATTATGCACCTGCTTTACCAGTGCATGCAGGATGTTCTGCCAGAGGTGGGTGTCTTTAACTATGTTTGGAAATTATTAAAAAATTAATTACATTTAATTCCAGGTGCGCCAATCATCGTTTGCCCTGCTGGGTGACCTGACCAAGGCCTGCTTTCCCCATGTGCATCCTTTTATGGCCGAATTCTTTCCCATTTTGGGTCAGAACCTAAATCCTGAATTAATTTCGGTGTGCAACAATGCAACCTGGGCTATTGGAGAGATCTGCATGAAGCTGGGTGAGTTTGGGGAGTAGTTTCGCGATGTTATCTGTCTTCTAATCGATTGTTTTTCTCCTAAAAAGGTGAGGAGACCAAGCAGTACATCCATCTGGTACTCACCGACCTGTTTGTTATCATTAACAAACCCAACACGCCGAAGACACTGCTGGAGAATACAGGTGAGTTGTTTTTGGGGCTGATGTATTCTATGTCTGCGATATGTTTATATGTATATATATATACTTATATATAATGATTCAGTATGTATGTGTGTATGTGGAGCTCTGGACATTTGTTTCTGTTTTAGTTTGTGTTACTTGTTGCATGAGAGAGCAGCAACGAAACGAAATCAAACCTCATTCCCATACAACATGCATAGAATTGATTAGATATTATATTATAGCCAGCTGAGATGGGGGAACTATAAGTGTGATATTGATTTATTCAGTTGATTTATTTCTCTTACTTTTTTCCGTTCCTTTTAGCAATAACAATCGGTCGTCTAGGTTATGTGTGCCCAGTTGAAGTGGCTCCTTATTTGCCCGAATTTGTACGACAGTGGTGTGTAACACGTATATTTCTTATATTTAAACTAGCTTATTCTTTATTCCCCTATATCCATCCTTACCTTGCCATCCATTCAAATTATGCTTACAACACATCCATTCCTTCCATTTTCTTGATCTCTGGACTCATCCATGTACTTCTTAACTTCATTTAACTGGAATTTCAAATTTGCTTTACAACTTTCGTGTTTCTTGGCCTGCTGACTGTATTATTATTTGCTTTAATTATATTTTTTCAATGCTCTGTTCAAATAAATATAGGTGCACATCGCTGCGTCACATACGGGACAACGATGAGAAGGACTCGGCCTTCCGTGGCATGTGTCATATGATTACAGTGAATCCAGCTGGCGTGGTGCCCGATTTCATATTTTTCTGCGATGCCATTGCGTCGTGGGTAAATCCCCCGCAGGATCTGCATCAAATGATACAAAAGGTGAGCAAGAGAAATTGGGTTTTTACTAACTAAACTTATGCGATGACTGTTTAGGCATGAATTGCATCAACAACTTGATTTAATCAATACATTTTCCATAGATTCTCCATGGCTTCAAGACACAGGTGGGTGAAGAGAATTGGCGTCGATTTGTGGATCAATTCCCGCCAACTCTGGCCGAGCGCCTGGCCACCATGTACAACATCTAAGGCCGGCAATGGGAGCTAAGGAATCAACACCCACCACCCCCCAGCAAGCAAGCAGCAAAACATCTTAACTAGACAATTATGTACAAGTATGCGTAGTAAGCGTGTCGTCGTCTTAATCTTTAGCCTGTTAAGTTATCCGATTCGATGCTGTTCGAATGCTACGTTAATATTGAAATTTAACCTTATAGAAAAAAAAAACTAAAAGCTTAAAAAAAAAAACAGCATAACCGTACATTTAACCACGAAAAACATATATCGATATATATATAAATCTTATAGAGAAGAGCCTAACCCCCACACAAAACACTAAAGGATCTTAGATCCGCAAAGAAGTTCTTCATCGTCTGTCCGCTTTCCCACCATGTAAAATGAAAGATAATCCTGTGTTCCGGCCGTACTTAACCGGATTCAAGTGCTAATAGACAAAACCCAAACCAGCTTAGTTCAAAAACCGAAAAATAGAGTTTAAAATTATGCGAGAAACACACGGGTGTTTCTCTCATAGCTAATAATAATAACACAAAAAACTAAAAAATCGTCTTAAAGAGAAATAATACAGCGGGTTCGTGTCGCGGTAATTTATAAACTAAACAAAAATCGTTGAATGAAAGCGTTGGGCCAAGTGTGAAATGAAAAAAACAAAGCATCAATGAAATCAAATGTAAAAACCAAACTAAAATTTCAGCTGAAATCAAGCAAAGACTGAAAAACAACTCCGTTCAACACTGCAACACACTCATTCACAGCAAAAACAAGCGATTTGAATTTCAACACTGAATCCCAGCACTTTCGTAAAAACAAACAAAATAATACAAAAAAAATTCGAAAAAACAAATCGTCGCGTTTCGGGTTTATAACGGTTTCGCGTTCGCGTTCGCGTATTCGCCGCTCGTTCGTTCGTTCGTAATTCGTAATCGTCGTATCATCGTGATAACTCGTCGGGTAAATGAAAATCGGGAAAATCGGGAAATCGGGAAGGAAAATAATACAAGGATAACGATAATATTGCAACTGTTACTGATACAAATTTACTTATACACTAAATGAATGATATTCATATACAAAATTAGGTGTTTTTTAATATATCTTTTTTTTTTATTCGAGCAAATAGGGAAATATATAATATTCGAGATTAGGATTTTGTTGAGTATCATGATCTATTTATTTCTGTACGATCCTTTAACTGAATACAAAAGCAACCATTGACTGATCACTTTTTAAAGTATTATTATATAATTTTCGTTGTTTAAGGACAATTGTAATTAATTAAATCATTAACTATTATTATTTCATTTATTATTTTTTCTTTGCTATAATTTTTATAGGCCTTATCATTTGTCTAATGAATTGTACAGAACAAATTTTTTACGATTATACGATTAGGTGTAAAGTTTAAACTAAAACTAAATGGAAACAAAAGTCTTTGAAATTGTCGCGGAACAACTTAAAAACAAAAAATACGAAAAATATATGACTAGGGAAAAACTAAACTAAACTAAACTCAGTCAAAGCAAGAAAAACAAAAGAAAGTAAATCTAAGTAATAGTATTATGTAATTATGCAAACCGTGTTTACGTTTGTGTTTTTATTTCGTTTTATTTTTAAACCTTTTTGAAAATGGGGGAACGTGTGATAATAAAGTAACTTCGGGTCGTTCGTTCGCGTCGCGGTAAACTCAACTCAAACTAAAGAAAACAAATCTAACAACAAGGGACTTTCGCCCCCGAGTCCCAAATATAATAATAATCGCAATACTTGATAGGCATAAAAATAATAATATAAAATCGGTCTAACTAAAAAAAAAGTGAAGCAATTGCTAAAGCTGAAACTAAACTAAATGAAAAAATCGTGATTTCGTTGTACCTTAATCCGGATTCATCGCGGAATCCGGTCGCGTTCGCGTGCGTTTGTATCTCTCTCGGGTGATCTTAGTGATTAGCGTTTAAGCAGTAAAAAAAAAGCAACAAAAGCAACAAAAACAACAACAACAGAAGCAAACAACAACTACACACACACACCAAACACATATACATACAAACAACTATATAAAACAGAAATATATTTATAGATTTTATGCAGCATAGGTTTTTGGTCTAAATGAAATATTATTATTATTTTTCACCACAGCGTGTATAGGATATAAAAACCAAATAAGAGTAGGGAAAAATCTAAAACAAAACAAAAAAGGATGTTAGGTCAAGCTAGGACAAGAAATTATGAAGAGAAATCAAAACAAAAGATTCGTGCATTAGGGAATTATTAATTGATATTTATTACAACATTTAAACGTGTAAATGTAATATATAATTTTGATATTGATAAGAACAAACCAATTGTTTTTAGTCACACACCCACACACACTCCTTTTTGTTTCTCTTTTTAAAACGAAACCAATTACCAATATTAGTTAATATTGTTTAAATTGTAAACAACACACACAACTCTATAAGGTCTATTCAAAGCACACTCGGTTCTTGCAATAGACCTCTCCAAATGTCTAACGAAATTGATTAAACATATATACCTACATGCGTACATTAAACTTTATAAACAAAACCTATGCATATATACACATATATATATATGAAGTGCATGCGAATATCCTTACATCTAGCTTAATGTGCATCCCAGCATATTGGCCAACTAGCGAGTATCCTTCTGGAGTTTAAATATTTGTTTAACTGCAACTCCAATTTAAAAATTCAACTAACGAGATTGTGTAAATTGAAAAGAATATATATATATCTGAATAAATATGTATGTATAACATTACCATCAACAAAAGAGATTATTTTTAAGGGAACGAGATGATAAAGTTAAGAGATTGCAAGCGAAAGTAAAATCGCAGCAAAGGAGAAGTCCTAGTTTAAAGGATACAGCACTGAGGATTGATGATAAATCAGCATAATTCCACATCAGGAGACACCCAAGACGACCTGTTAATTGAATACAAATGAGTGATATATTTATTGATTCGACAGAATTACAAAGTTAAAATGAGCAAACTTAAAGAGCTCGAGAAAGTACAAAGAGTACAGATATTACACATGTAGATATGACTTTAATAGATTGGCACAAAAGTTTGGCTTATAGTTTTAAGAAATATACGACTGGCGGCTTTGCCAAGGTACCATTATCTTTGGTACCCTCGAACTATATAGCCACGACCCGTCGATTTTGTTCGATTTAGTTTTGTTCGTTCGTTGTCCTTTATCTTGCGGTTTTGTCATCAACTTTTCGTTTTTTTTCCCTGGCATCTTAACGCATCTTAACTTGTTCGTATCATTGGTCCTTTTGAGATCTTCCAGGGTTCTGTTTTCTAGTTGAGGGGGCAGACACCCTGCCAGATGTCGCCGACTACCATGCTCGGCGTAATGTTGACCACCTTCTTGTTGATCTCCACCCGGCTGATGCAGCCCTTAAAGGACTTCCTGGTCTTAATGCCCGGCGCCTTGGCAAAGGCCAAGTGGCCGCCCATGAAGAGCGGTCGGTTGGTCTTGGTGGCGGCAGATCCCTCGTTGCCCACGCCCGGATTGGAGCTTACAAAGTCCACGGCGATATTGATGACAAACTTGGACTTGATGGCCTGGACGTTGCGGGTCTTGCCATCGCAGAAGCTCTCATCATTGGGCAGCGTAAAGTTGGTGGTCACAATGTTCTTCACATCAGACTTGACCGTGAAAAACAGAGTGTTGTCCACCAGCTCGAGGATGGCGTACGAGTTCTTGCCGTGCACGGAGAAGAGCAGACCGTTGGGATCCCTTGGCCGGAAATCGAAGCTGATTGTCATTTCTGTGCCGACAGTGAAGCGGTCAAAGAGCTTAACATACGCCGACTGGCTGTTGAAGAAGACACCGCGTTCCACTTGCTCGGAGCAGGGAACCACGCCAAACTCTGCCGGTGGCGGCTCAAGGTCCACGCTATCGAACTTAAAGTCCTTGAGGCAACCGTTGTAAAACGGGGCCAGTGGATTGTAGCCGGTGGTGTTGCGCACCTTGGACTCGATGAAGCTGTTGACGCCACCGAAATAGATGGGCGCCTCGATGGCCAGTACTGGCGGACTGCGATCTGCATTCAGCTCCAATGTTCCGGCCTGCTCCACGCGATCGATGAGCAGGCTTACCCTGCGGCTGGTGCGTATCGCCTCCACGGTGTGCCACTTGCCGTCATTGAGCTCCACCTCACTGCTGACATTTGCCTGGAGGAGAGCACCAACGCGCACGGTGTGGTACACCCGACCGTCCAGGAGATAGACGGCGATGAAGTCCTCGTGCTGCTTGCTGCCGGCGTAGAAGAGCAGGCCGTTGGGGTGATCAGTGCGGAAGGAGAAGGTCACATCGTGGTGACGACGAAGCTTAGCCGGCAGTGGGTTGATCTCCAGACGTTGCTCTTTGCTCTGGTAGAAGCGGTAGCCCGCCTCCGCAAAGTCCACGTCGTAGTTTGGTTGCTCTGGGAGCTTGCAACGTTTGTCGCTTGGCAGATTAATTTTGGCGGGTGGCCGCGTGGTCAAGGGTCTCTGCGGCTTGGCGGCTTCCTTCTCCTTCTCTTCCTCCCTGTCCAGGTCCCCGTCCAAGGGGATGGGAGACTGGGTGGTCGTTGTCGTTGTGGTTGACGTGGTGGTTGTTGTAGTCGTCGTCGTCGTAGTTGTGGTTGTGGGCGTGGTCTGTGGTGCAGGCGCATATGTGGCTGGCTTCAGGGGCGGCAAATCATCGGGCTTCCAAGGGTTCTCAGCGACGTCATTGGCTCCACTGGGATAGTAGGTCGGCACAAGATTTGGCTCGTAGGCTGTAAGAGCGAGTAACAAGATTGTAGTTTGAGAATTTAGGGATCTATAGACTGTGTCCTAATCTCTTCTCCATTTCTTCGCTTACCTAGAACATGTGGTGGACAACCGTTGATGTTGCCGTTCTTCTTCTCAGCACTGTTGGCAAAATTAATGATCTCCTCGTTGACGGTCACGTCACTGATGCATCCCACAAAGTAGGCCAATGATGCTATGGCGTTCCTGGGCGTGCGATAGTTGTCCGGCAGACCAGCGAAGAAGATGTCACCGCCTTCCAGAATCAACGGTTGCGGAGTTCCAAGTCTGCAAAGTTCCCCAAAAGAAGATTAATAAAAAAAAAGTGGAGAAAGAAAGCGGCAACCCACCTCTTGGTTTCCACATCATCGACGGACAGTCGAAGCTCTCCCGCGTTGTGCTGCACCGTAACCACATGATCCTCGCCATCGTTAAGGTTCAGCTCATCGATTATTAGCTGGCTTCCCATGCTGTTCAGCTTGAGCACACCCTCGTCCAAGCTAAGGCCAATATTCGAGCTCTGGTCATGATTGGCGGCGTAGAAGAGAACGCCATTGGGCTGGCGGGTCTTGAAGTGCAGAACCACGTGCAGATTATTGTCCGAGTTGATATTGTTCATCCGCAGGAAGCCATAATCGTGCGGAGCATAAGACAGCACCGTGGAGAATCTCTCTGAGCAGCCCTCCTCAACACCAGTGCCGTTTACGTACTCCGTGAGGTCCACGACCAGACCACTGATCACCACATCGTCGATGCAGCCCTCGAAGTTCGGCTGCAGATTGAGCGAGCTGTTGAGACGTCTCGGGTGGCCGCCGAAGAATAATCTCTTGAGCCTTGGCAACTCCTCATCGGCTTCCGCCGGAGCCGTTTGACGCGACAGAACCTGATCGTCCACCGTAAGCAGACCATCGCGGTGATCGCGTTCCGCTCGAACCGTGTGCCATTGGTTGTCGTTGTAGTGATTCTGATTGGCGGAGACCAGGCCTCCGCCCTCGCCTAGGCTGACGTTGAAGTAAATGGCGCCGTCAATCATCTCAATGGACATGTAGTGCTTGTCGCGACCGTAGAAGAAGAGGAGTCCATTGGACGTGTCCTTGTCAGCCTTGAAGCGGAACTGGACGCTGGAGCGATCCTTGAAGTTGGAGGAGGCCTTCAGTTGGGCAAAGCCGTTGCCCTTGAAGCGCAGACCCGTCACCGGTTTCTTCTTCTCCAGCAGCACATCCCTCTCCCGAGCTCCCTCCTTGTTATCCTCGGCGTAAACGAAGTTCCACAGTCCAACGTTCTCGTCACCGATCTTCAGATCCTCGATGTCGCCCACGAAGGAGTTAGCATTCAGTTCCTTGGGCGCATTGAAGTCCGGAGCAGCCGGGTAGCCGCCCACGAACAGGCGACTGTTCTTGTCCACATGCAGGATGTTCTGGGATCCCTCCAAGTACCCGGACTTGCTGTGCTCGATCACCTCGCCGGAGGGCAGTTGCTCCCTAATCGTGAGCTTGGCATTCGGCCCTGTGCGATCCACCACGGCCTGATACCACTTGCCGTCCGAGACGTACTTTTCGCTGGTGATACGCTCCGGACCGTTGCCAAGATCGATGTTGAGTATCGGGTAACCGTTTTCGATTTCTACGGCCACAAAGTCGTTGTTAGACTGGGCGGTCTTGTTGTCGTTGCCCAAGTACAAGAGGAAGCCGGACGGATCGGTGGTGCGGAAGAAGGTCGATAGGTTGGTGCGAGTGGCCAGGAGTTTGGTCTTCGGCGGGGTCTTCAGCTCCAGGACGGTGCTGGGCTTGAACTTGACGCCCACTTTGATGCTGTTGGCTAACTGGCGAGCGGCCTCCACCTTGGCCTTAAGATTCTCAATGTCCTGGCCCAGCTGGAGGGTCTTCTCGCCCACCCGCTGTTGCTGATCCTCGATGTCCTCGGCCAGTTCGGTCAGCTTGGAGACGGAACCCTCGACGTTATCCAACTGGTTGTTGGCCTGCGAGATGTCCTTGTTGGTCAAATCCAAATCCCGATTGATGTTCTTGGCCTTCTCGAGTTCCTTGGGTGTTTGCGCACTCACCGGCTCAAGGGTTTCCAGGACACTCTTGAGGATTTCCAAGGCATCGCTGGCATTGGCATTCGAGTTCTTCCACAGATCAATCTGCGACTCGGCCGGCAGTTGAGTGATTAAAATGTTGATGTCCTTCAGCTTTTGCTCGGTGGCATTGTTAAGGGCCGAGATCTTCTTGACCTTGCCCGCGGATGCGTCAAGACGTGGCTCCAGGTCATCTTGCACATTCTTCAGGGCCTGGCGAGCATTGTGGAGCAGATCGGCTGACCTGCTGTCCGCTTGGCCGGCTCTGTCCTCAATGCCATCGGTGATTGCAGTGGCATTGCCAGCCGCTGCGATGGCATCCTGGCTGAACTGCTGAGCTGCCTCCACGGCCTCAACGATGCCGGAGTAAGCGGTGGCTGCCTTGATCGCCGGCTCAGCACTGGCAGTCATATCTGTGTACTGGACAGCCAGATCTTGTGCCTTGACCGACAGCTCGGCGGCCTTCTGCTCCGCCTGCTCGGTCAGGCGTTCCGCTTCGTTATGTTGATCCTCCCTCTGGGGCAGCTCTGCCTCCACATTCTTGTTCACAGAATCGAGCTCATCGAGGGCATCCTTCAGCTTGTCCAGCTTCTGGTTGATCTGACTCAAGGTGAGATCTCCATTGATCAGATAGTTGCCCGCCTCCTTGATGTTCTTCTCGGCCTGTTGCTGTTGATCTGAGACAGTGTCAAACTTGGAGTTGTCAAAGGCTTTCTGGTTCTGGACATTTCTGCGCTCTACGTCAGCGGATTTTTCCTGCGACTCCTTGCTCCAGTTGTACAGATCCTCCAGCTTGTCACTAAACTCTCCAATATCGTTCTGCAGTGCGTTCAGGCTCTTGTTCTGCTCCTTAATCGGCATCACCAGAGTGTTCACTTCCTCGAACAGTTTTCGCGCCTTCTCCAGGACCTGTTCGTTGGGGGCAACCTCAATCTTGGTCTCGTTAATTTGTCCCAAGATGTGTTGGGCCTGCTCAAGAGCAGCATCGATTTTGGTGCTGGCCGCCGCCTCAAGGTTCTTCGACAGAGATTCCACCGAGGCGATAGCCTCCCTGGCCTGTTCTGCACTCTTAATCGCGTCATCGTAGGCCGTAGTTATGTTGCCCAAGGTGGTGCTCGACCTGTCGCGGATATCCTCGGCATTGGCCAGGGTCTGGTTGACCTGCTTGGCATACGACTTCGCCTCCGACTCCAGTTCACTGTTGGCCTTCTTTGAAGGGTTGAGGTCCACGCTCGTTGGGTCCAGCAACTTGACCTTCGGCTCCAGTTCATCGGCCAGTTCGTCGTAGAAGTTTAGCTTCTGGCTGGTGAAGAAGGCCAGTGTCACGCTGTTGAAGTCGGCCAGGACACTGTCGATCTGGTAGCGCATGCGATCGGTGACATCCAGCAGGGCGTGGTGGCAGTTGTTGCACTCCTGGCAGCCCTCGTCCTTGATCAGCACCCAGCGATTGGGACAGGCATCGCACCTGGTTAAAGTTAAGGGTAAAGTTAACGTGTCTTTCCAGTAAAGTCTCGCGGTACTTACCTATCTCCAATTACGCCTGGCAGGCACTGACACTTGCCGGTGTTGGGATTACAGCCAAAGCCGCGCGAGTATCCCTGGTTGCAGTTACACGGCGTGCAGCCCTCCTTCTCGTAGTGCCAGTGATCTACGGCACAGCGATCACACTGGCGTCCCGTGACACCGGGCTTGCAGGCACAGTGACCAGTGTGGGCGTCGCACTGCGTGGAATTGGAAGCAGCACCGCAGTCGCAGGCCCGGCAACCAACGCCGGACTCAAAGCCATAGTGATCCGGCTTGCAGCGATCGCAACGATCTCCGATGACGTTCTCATTACAGGTGCACTTGCCCACAAAGGGATCGCATTCCAGGGTGCCCGTATCGTCGCAGTCGCAGCTCTGGCAGTTCTTCAACTTGACAGCATCGCCGTAGAAGCCGGGAGCACACAGATTACACGCCGCTCCGAAGGTGTTGTTCAAGCAGCGCAGACACTCGCCGGTTCTGGTGTCGCAGGATCCCTGATCCTCGGGAATAATGTTGCCGGAACACTCGCAGGGCTTGCACACCTCGCCCATGTTCTCCGGTTGACCGTAGAAGCCATTGGCGCAGGACTCGCAACGGGGTCCCGTGTATCCTGGCTTGCACTCGCAGTGGATCTCGTTTCCGCTCTCTGAGATCTCGCAACTGGTGGCGAAGTTATTCGAATCGAAGGGCAGTGGGCAGGCGCAGATCATGCAATCGCCGGGGCTGCCATTGGTGGCGTTTCCGTAGTATCCGGACACGCACTCCTCGCAGTGGTCACCCTGGGTGCCGTGCTGGCAGTTCGTGCAGATGCCGGTGGCGCAGTCACAGGTCTCCGAGTGTCCGTTGCACTCGCAGGGAATGCAGTAGCCTCCATAGGGACCGCTGGGATCTCGGTAGTAGCCCGGGGCGCAGTCCTCGCAGGAGTGTCCCACGTAGCCCGGTGGGCAGGAGCAGCGTTCCACGGCCAGGAATTTGTACTCCGAGGTGCCATCAGCATCTTCATCGGCCAAAGTGAGGTAGACATCGGCCAGGTGGGTGTTGAGAGTCTGTTCCCAGTAGTTTGCACGGATGAAGATCGACTTGAGATCCCGCAGGACCATCATAAAGTCAGCGCGGGTAACGGGCTTTCCGGAAACCGTCTGGAAGTTCGTCTCCACGATCTGAATCCTGTTGGTAAAAGGCTCATTCCTGTTGGGTTGCTCGTAGCTCTGGTGAACCAGAACATTGTGTTCGCTGAACAGGATAACATCCGGTGCCACAATATACTTTCCGTCAAAGCCAGAGGTAAAGTGTAGGGTATACGCAAGATCTCCGCCGTAGGAGGAGATGTGACTATTCTGGTTCAGGAGGTAATCCAGGACGCCAAAGTAGGCGGGACGCTCGTCGTTTATATCCCGCAAGGTGAAGTCCGCCTGCAGCGTGGTCTCGTTTATCAGAATCTCCTCTGCTGCCACTGGCCACATCTCAAACTTGATGCTCTCCGCACGGAACTCTGGCGTACTGATGGACACCTGCCGGAGCAGGCTCACATTGTAGACCCTGAGGTAGGCGCTGTCGCAACGCGAAGTTTTGCCAAAGCAGAAGCAAGTGGTGCAGCCATCCGGATTGCTGTCCTGTAGGTTGTAGGTGCCATCCTGGCACTGGTCACAGTCCCGACCGACAACGTTCTTCTTGCAGAAGCAACTGCCGTCAATCTTGTCGCAGACCTCCAGCTCGGTGCCGGGCTTGTGGCAGCTGCACTGTTCGCAGTGCGGGAAATTGAAGTACCCGTGAGCACACACATCACAGGCCCGGCCCTCGATATTCTCTCGGCACTCGCAGGTTCCGTTGAACAGGTCGCACTGGGTGTTTCCATTGGCGATGCCCATGTGGTTGCAACCGCACTCCTCGCAGCCAATTACCTAGATTCGGGGAAAGGGTTAACCAGGAACGATATAAGAGAGAGGATAAGGCGGCTCACCTGATGGAATCCGTAGGTGTTGGGAGCACACTTCTCGCACATGTCGCCAATGACATTTGGCGGACACATGCACTCGCCGGTGGAGGGTTCGCACATGGCGCTGCTCGGGCACTCGCAGGGCTTGCAGTCGGGGAATCCATAGTACCTGCTCCTGCAGGCACCGCACTGCCGCTCAATCACATTCGGCTTGCACTGGCACTGGCCGCCAAACGGATGGCACTCGAAGCTGGTGGATCCAGCATAGTCACAGTTGCAGGGCAGGGCTCCGCTGTTGTAGTCGGCGGTCAGGGAGAACACGGACTTTTTGCAGAAGTCACTGGCATTGTGGGTAATGTGGAAATGGTCGTGGCCGCAGTTCTGGATGAACTCCTTGGTCTGGTCAAAGGTTTCCTCTACCAGCAAGTCGTCATTGTACTGCGTCAAGGGCACTACCACCAAGTAGTCTAGCCAGACGCCCAGAGATCGATCATTCTGAAGGATATTTTAATATAGATTTTGGTTAAATTGAAGGGTTTTACTGCAGGACTTACCGTAATTGTAAACTTGAACTCGTCATCGATCTCGAAGGCACCATCTCCCCCTGGACGTATCACTCCTCGACAGCCGGAGCTCGAGGGACAGTGCTGAATGTCGAACTTTCCATCATACTGATTCTTGCCAGCTGTGAGGGTGTAGTGAACCTGGTACTTGGGATGGTTGGGCTGATAGTACTTAACAAGGATGACAAAGAGATTGGGCTTGGCCTCCTCAACCTTTGATCTGTAAGTAAAGATCATAGAGTTCACAAAAGGAGCTTTGACGGGTATTAAAAGTCAAACTCACTCAATCACAATAGTGCTGTCAGTGCTATCCAAATGGATCAGTTTCACTCTTTCATCAAGGGCGGCATATGGCGGCTTCTTTTCGGCAATACGATGCTCGTGATCAGTTTCGAACTCAATCTTCTTGGAGTCTGGAACCGAACGGAACTTGGGCGTGGCACATTTCTCGCCGTGGATCACACATACGGGACTGGGATTGATGTAGTCAATCGACCATTGCTCCACAGGAATGGCCGTCACCGAAATGATGGGCACACGAGATTCATCCCCAATGTCAGCCTGGCAAATATCAGAACAAAGTTAATAAGATCTTTTTGAAAGACAAAAGAAAAGCTGTAAACCCACAGAGATGGTGACTGGCTGCAGATCCTCCTTGCTGATGTAGAAGGCCCTCTCCTGGCCATCGTCATTGACCGAGGTGCGACAGACGGTGGAGTACAGACAGGGATACAACAGCACCGATGTCTCCGATTCGGGATTGTTCTTCAGCTGCAGGGTGATGAAATAGGTGTTGGGGTGGTTCCTATCGCTGATGTAATCGATCACAAAGATGTATTTCCCACTGTGCGGCACATCCACGATGTAGTTGAGCTCCTTCTGCTCACTGGTCAGAACTGGGATGTCGCCCACATGGCTCACAATCGTAAGATGCTCTGGATCGCTGTAGACTTCGGTGGGATTGGTTGGCTTGTCGTTGGATCCGATGACAAACGGAGTTCCAGCGGGTTGGAAGACCTCCACGGAGGCGTACTTGTAGTGACGGCACAGCTCCATGTTGCCCAGTTCACAGGGATTCGAGATGTGGCGGGTGAGGATGCCGGCTTCGTAGTAGGCGGCGGGCAGAAGGACAAAGTAGTCCAGCATCACGTTCTTGTTGGCCGTGGTGGTGAAAACATAACGACCCGGATCCAGGACAATGGCCGAGGGCTTCAGGCCCTTGGGTCCGCTGACAGTCACAAACTGAGGCTCCAAAGTGGGTTGCAACAGGACCTTCACGCTGAAGAAATGATTTTTCAATTAGCAAGAGCTGTCAACTCCTTATATGCTGCAAAACTTACTGTTGATCCACCTCCTGGGGATTGTCCGATGTAATTGAGATGCTGGCAGTGACATTCTCGGCATTGGGATTAACGTAGCGCAGAACAATCCGATAGAGGGATGACTTGAAGACATGGATCTCGTTACGCACTTCGTTCTGGATGGCGTTGAACACGACGTAGCCCTTGCTGCTGAATCCGGGGAAGGCCTCCTCATCATAATCGTATCGCACCTGAGTGCCCGAGGGCAGGGTTCCGTCCTCGTACTCGTACTGGAACTGATGCAGCGTCGGGAAGAAGTGAGTGGTCAGGGGCTGGGTGCAGGCTAGACCTGTGATTCGGGGATGACACTTGCACTGGCCGCTGATCTTGTCGCAGACACTCTGCCAGGCACCGCCCACATCGCAGCTGCAGTCCTTGCAGCCGAAGAGGGAGGCACTGTCCAGGTCGAAGGTACCATCGCGACACTCCTTGCATTGCCTGCCCTGAGTGTGGGGCTTGCACGGACACTGTCCGGACTTGGAGGCACACGTATCTAAGGCGGAGATGGTGCCATCTGTCCAGCAATCGCAATTGTCACAGCCAACCGTGTTGCTGATGTTTAGGTTCCAGTACAACGGCTTGCACTCGTCGCATATCCTGCCGGTCACGCGCTCCTTGCACTTGCACAGCTCACCCACCGGCACAGAACCGCATCCTGCAAACTTGTCAATCACTCCAGCCGGATCGCAGTTGCAGTCCTCGCAGCTGGGGAAGTTGTAGAAGCCCTCCTTGCACGACTCGCACTGCCGTCCATCGAAGTTATCCTTGCAGAGACACTGTCCGTCGGCGTTACAGGTGACACCCTGCGATCCATGCGAGTCACACTGGCAGGCTGTGGAAATTCAAATGAAATTTGAGATTTATAAAAGAAAACCAAGATTTTCCACTGAGAAAACTCACCTAGACAGTCCGGATAGTTGTAGTAGCCGGCACTGCAAAGGGTACACTGTTTGCCGGCAAAGTTGTTCAGACAGTTGCACTTGCCGGTGTTGTCGCAGGTTATGGCCGAGCTACCAGTGCTGGAGCAGTTGCAGGGCTTGCAGTCCGGATAGTTGAAATATCCGGGCAGGCACTGGTCGCACCTTGGGCCACCGAAACCCTCGCGGCAGATGCACTGGCCCGACTGTTTGTTGCAGATCTCCGACTCCGTTCCCTGGTTGTCACAGTCGCAGTCTGAAAAAGGGAAGAAGTCCATATAAAAACCTATATTTTTAAGGGAAATAAGGCAACCTACATGAGCACGTGGGGTAGTTATAGTATCCATGCTTGCACCGTTCGCAGCTGTCGCCTCCAAAGTTGGTCAGGCACTTGCACTCGCCGGTTGTCATGTTGCAGTCGTTGCTGATTGATCCAATCTTGTTGCACTCGCAGGCCTTGCACTCGGGGAAACCGTAGTAGCCTTCGGCACACTGTTTGCAGTAGGCTCCAGCAAAATTGATTTTGCAAGGACACTGCTGCCCGCTCTCCGCCTCGCAATGGTAGCCATTGGTGCCGTTCAGGTTGCACTCGCACTCCCGACAATTGGGATAGCCATAGTAGCCGTAGGCACAGGAGTCACAGTTTGGTGGCTGGAAGGCGGCACGGCACTCACAGTTGCCCGTCTCCTCCTCACAGTGTCCCGTGGAGAAGAAGTAGTCGCACTGACAGGCTGGAAGCGGGGATAGGTTAGGAGGAGATCGAATGGGTCCGTTTAGGATATAACTTACGACTGCAGACATCGGTCTCGTTCCAGTGCTTGCCCTTGGGTCGGTAGTATTTGGGTTTGCACTTGTTGCAATTGATTCCCACAGTGTTGTGCTGGCAGTTCTGGCAAACGCCGCCGCCATCGTAGTGGCCATGGATATCCAGGGAGAGTCCCTTGCGGTTGACTTCCTCGTCGTACTTGCACTCGTTGCTGTGTCCATGGCAGTTACATGCTGAAGATAAGAGATTATGGATTAGTTTTGATATAGTTTAAGGGGTAATCAAAGGAAGAAAGGGAAGGATTCTCTAGCTAGATTTAAAGGAAGATAACATTTAATACTCACGCTCGCAGTTGAATGGCCTGGCGTTGGTGTTCTGTCGCCACTTCTTCTGCTCGAATCCTGGACAGCACTCATTGCACTGGATGCCACAGGTGTGATGCTGGCAACGACAGGCGAGAATCCTCACCGGACTCTTCGGATCCTTGACGTCACAGGTGTCGGCGTGTCCATTGCACATACATCTACCTCCAATCGAGATGTCCTTGATCGAGTAGAAGTACCGACGCGTCACTGTGGGATCCTGCCTGGCCACAGACATCAAGTGTCCCAAAAGATTCTTGGTTCGCAGCAAGCGTATCCTGACATTGGTGGCACGGGTCCATTCCTGCAGCACAGTCGAATTAAAGTAGTTCGTGGAGCTGGGACGCTCGTTCAGCAGCATCACAGGGATCTCGCCATTCTCCAAAGGCACGATCTTCGAGTATTCGGTGGTGCAGATGACATCGTCATCGCGGGTAATCGGCTTGTAGGTGTCCTTGCCGAAATACGTCTCACAATCGGCGGGGGTATCGGAGAAATGCTGCCAGGGGGTCCAGGTCTTGCCGTAATCCGTGGACTTCTCCAACGTCCAGAGACCCGGACGCGGGGAGTTGCCCATCCGAATGAACAAGTAGGCCACATGGAATTCCTAATAAGATAAGGAATAAAACGATATACAATGTAGAGAAAATATTTAAGGTAATGGGGTAAAGATAAGGTTGATCTATGTAAGTTTTATTAACAAATCTCTTTGGATAACTATAAAAACCTAGAGTCGTTTGGAAAAGTATTGAAACCCTTAATTAAATTTATTAAAATAATAAAAATATCTTGCATAATTATTTTTAAGACTAAACATAACCCAATAATATGCCAAAATAACATTTTTTAACACACATTTTGTTGGTAACTTTGCTAATTTTCTTCCCAGAAGCTCCGAGTCTGTCAGTTTGTGGACACAACTCACTTTGCACAAGCAAATTCATTGAAATTTATTAGTCCAGTGTACACACATCACAGATACACACGCACACTCATATACAAACTATATGTGAGACCACATGAGATCACTGTGGGAGAATTAACTCCAATGCTCGTCCGTTTATTTATATTTTCTTGCCTTCTGTTTGCTTTTTAATTTGGCTTCAATTGAAAACGAACCAAAAGATAGGGAGATATATGAGTATATAGCAAGATGCAAACATTCGTTCATATCCATGAAGATATGTACAACATATTGTATGTACGAAATACACATGTTATATACTCTGATTTGTTTACTTCTCGGCATTTTCATTAGTTTTTACCATGTGGATGTTGAGTCAATTGTGGTTTTTGCATAAAGAGATATCTTGTATACTCGTAATTCGAAAATTCTATATCAGAGACTCCCGGAATATGAGAATATAATGCTTATCAGTTCATAGAAGTATAATATATTTTTATTCCCCAATGTATATCACTCTTCCCCCTCAATTTATACTTTAAATTTTAAAGTATACAATGTCGACTAGTCTAAATTTAAACCCAAATAGCTGAGCATATTCCGTTGCATTCCCTGAATTTAGAAAACTGCAACTTAAGAGAATTAAAAACCCGCACACGGAATGTGGATGAGATCATGTTGGGGCTGTATAATAAGTCTTTGAGCAATTATTCTCGAAATTAAATCCGTCGTCGGACTACTAAAGAACCTCGTGGATTATGCCGTTTCCGTTGCAAGTGAGATAAGAACGTAGACGACCCCGACACTCTGGCTTTTATAGAACCTGATAATAGAGGGCTGTGTAGTTTCTTCTTGCGCATGCTGATAAGGGGAGACTGCTCCCAATTCTTTTTTATGTCGCATGCTGGGGCCCCAAGAAATAATACGCCTTTATCGCTAAAAAAAAAATATACAACAAAAAACGAAAACTCAGAATGAACCAGCGCCAAAGAGTCAACGCTCTCCGTGTCGGTTTCTAAGCAGCTTGTAAACCGAGACTTTCCATTCAAGCAACTGAACGAGTGCACACAATTGGGGTCAAAATTATAATTGTTTTAGGATTTTAATTATTTAAAAAAATATTAACATTTAAGGTGAGTATTTTCTTGACATTAGAGTACTGTTTTTTATGGTTTAGAAGAGTTTAACTTGTAGAAATCACTTCAAATCGCATGTAAAATATTCTTATCTGTTAAATTCTAAATAAATATTTTAAAATTCAGTTCTAGTCCTATTTTTCTGCCCTCAGCTATATTTATGCTCTCACATATCTCTATATATTATATGTAGGAGCTGACATACTGATAACCCACAACTCCAAAGGGGAAGAGCCAGCCAGCCCAGCTACAAATCCCCGAGCTCAGCAAGATTTTTTTTCCTTCGTTTTTTTTTGTTTTTTGCTGCGTCGTCGCCGCTGCCTTCGAAATGAAAAGCCATTAAAATTGTTTTCAAATTTTACGATCCCATCGCTCGAACCCGAAAACGAGTTGCATCCACTGGCTGTCTGTCTGTCTCCCTCCGCCTCCTCCGAAAACCTTTTGCTTGGCTTCCTATGCGTTTCTTACGGGGTTCGTTCTTACCTGTTCGAAATTGATGGTCAAATTGACTTCATTGAATTTCATGCCCCTGGACAGCGGAGGACTCTGCCACCAGGCCTCGGTGCCATCGATGGCGTTCTCTGGCGGATGGTTCTTCTCCGGCACACTGGGATCACAATAGTCGCAGACCTACAAAAAAGAGACCGGAGAACAACACACACATGTTAGAAAGAACGAAAGAAAAGATTTTTCTGTTTTAATCGAGTCAAGAGTATTTTTAGAGTCCAATTCGACTGCTGGAAAGGAACACATGTGGGGGAAGTCTAAGTGCAGGGCACACTGATAGAAAATTATATTGAAATATCTTCAAATTTATTTTAAAATTTAAAAAATAAAAATTAAGGATGACAAACAAAAAAATTATAATTTCTAAACCCTAAAATTGGGCTCCGGGTTTTAAAAACTTCACATATTACACATATATCAAATATGGTCTTAAAAAAATATAAAAAACAGCTTAAATCCCATTTTTAAATTTTCCATTTAATTCAAATAAGAATCCTTTATTTATTAATATTTTTTTCATGTGCACGAGCAAAGATCATCAGATTTTGTGTGTATACAGGCAACGATTTTTTGGGCGTTGCTAAAGAAAGATGTTCGATTTTCGAAGATGTGTAATTACCTGTCCCTGGATGACCGAATAGTCGATGTGGTCGTTCTCCGTATTGGCTCCCACCAGCTTGCAGTACAGCTCCGGGCCATCGGTGTCCTGGCCGCACGTGGCCGTGGCATAGATCTTTCGTCCGGTGGCCAGATTGAAGTATGGCGGAGTTAGCTCTGCCTTCGTATGGGAAATTGCCAGGACGAGGAGCAGGGCTCCCAAGGAAGCCACTTGCAGCCCCATCGCGCCGACGAGAGTTCAAGCACCCGCGCTGCGATAACGATAACGTCCTTCCGACGACCACTTCCGGTTCTCTATCTCACTCTGCCTTGTATTTCACTTTCTTATCTCTTCACTTCACTTTCTTCACTGGGTTCTTATTTCTTTTTTCCACTTCGTAAATCGTTCTTTTTTTTTTCAGGAGCTCATCCAACCGCACTGGATGGCTCTTCGCGAGCAACTGACGGAACTGCAGTCAACACTGGCACTTTACACATTTTGTGGTTGCACTGAAAAAAATAGTTGTCTACATTTTGTAGAGGATGACTAAAAAATAGAGACAAAAATTAAGATAAGTATTTTAAAATAAATTGGGATTATGAAATTAAATCAGGCAAGCGAAAATAAATAATATAAATTTGATTTTAAATTTCAGTTATAATAAAAACCAAAATTTATAATTGTTCTGTAATTTGTACTCTTATTTTTTAGCTATCTAAATATTTTATCAAATTTAATTTAAGTGTTGTTTTACTTGAAATTTTTTTGAGTGTTGATCTAGAGCTATTTCTTGAGTCACCGACCGCCAGAGGGAGTTTCTGGCACTCGGACTTGCCGATGTGGCGCCCTCTGGCGACATCTTCGTCTGTTTTTTAACCGAAAGAGAGGGAGAGCAATTGAGAGCAAGATTATCTTTCCAGTCTTTGTTTTGCTCTTCTCCTTTGTTTACCTCGGCTCTTTGTTGTTTGTCTCTCATTCGCCGGCCGGCCGGGGGAACGTGGAATCGAAACCAATTGCTATAACAGGTTCCATTATTATCGGTTCGGTGGAACGTTTTGGAATTTCTCAGAGCCGCTGGTGAATGCAAGTTGTTGCTGTTTCTTGGCCATATTTTTACTTTGATGATTCTTTTATAAAGTTTTGAATACAATTTTGAACAATTTGTATTCCAATTGAATTTATTATATTGAGTAATGTGCTTTATATTATAATCACAAATACATCAGTAATTTTTATAGCAATTAGCAATTGTTAAATAATTATTGATCGAATCGTTATGGTAGATTTCCCATTCGTTCCCATGATTTAATTGAAAACTCGATGAGTATACAACCATATTTTCTTATTTTATTACCAACTCTTTAAAATAAAGAAAAAAGGAACAAAATTTTAAAAATCTATAAACACCTCGAGAAATATTTGACACAACCATAAATTATAATATTTCCCAATCTAAGAGCACAGCTTACACAAATATTTACCTTGATTACAACCTCTCCTTCGTGCCAACAACTGTTTAATAGAAAAAGTGCTGCCCCTTCGTGCTGCCTAATTAGGAATTTAAAAACTAACTAATTTAAATGGTCTCCAATTACGGCTAAGTTATGGCCACGCTTCGCTTTACAAGAAGCGTTACAGTTTATTGAAATTGCCGTCGCTGACTGTTTGGATAACCGTTATTAAATAGAAGTGCGCCAATAAATCGAAGGTGAAAAAATACTCCTCGCTCGTTGCCAACCAAACCCGCTGAGGCTTGACAGACAAAAAAAAGAAAAACAAAAATAATGGATATAGACGAGAAGGAGGAGGTGGCTCAGGGGAAATACAGTAACTTGCATTTCGCGTCAAAAGCAACCCACCATCGCCGGAAACTTGAAGTTTATTGCTACGGCGATTAAAAGAGCCAAATTGAGAAACACGCTCAACACTATTGAAAATCACGATCACAGCTAAAAAATTGTGCAAAATTCATGACCAAAGCGCCGACTGCGCTGCCAACTGCTCTGTCAACAAGTTGAGGCGATATCTTGATTTTTTGACTTCTCGATTTCTTGATTTCTCGAATTTTTGGGGCTAACTGTGTTTGTCGTAGCGGGAAAACCTGTTTTCCTCCTCGGCTTGCAATGACAGAAAAAAAAAATGCATTGATAAAGACTGCCACGAGTGTCTGGTTCTGGTTCTTTTTAATTCGTTTTTTCTTATTTTATTTTATTTATTTTTGGCCCCAATCGCAGCCTCTCATGGCTGCATGTAAACGAGTTCTTATGACGTAACTCTCGAGTCGCTCGCCCGTTAATCGTTTGTCTTGTTCTGCCACATTATGCAATGCACGCAAATGAACATTGCCGAAAAATAAAAAAAAAAATTAATGGATTGTTTATGCGCTTATGAAAAAATGAGGGGAAAAAATATCTGAACATTGCAACATCGGCAAGAAGTTCTTGATTCAGCCCACACGGTAGCTTTGTACAGTGGAAGGAAATCATTGAAAACCTATAAGAAATTAGCATATTTTGGAGGTATGCAAGAATTTTAAATAAATAATTTTATTGAGTAAAAAATGTTGCAAAAACTGTATAAGGAAATGGTTGATCGTGTAGCGTTACGCATCTTTTTTGGATAGACAAATTTTATTTCAAATTTATACTTTTATCAGCTTGCTTGCTTCAGTTTCGTTTTGGCATTACTAAGGCAAAAAATAATTCACAAAAAATAGATGCTTGGGGTAATTAACACCTACTTGCCAAAAATGTTATTGTATGAACTAGTTAAGAAAATAGTAGTCACTGCAACATCAGCAAAAAGTTATTTATGTTAAGGAAAACAGTGAAAAAATGCACACCTTAAGGTTATAACCCAAGAAATGCTTAAACTCTTAGACTTACAAAAATAAATACTTGTAAAATGTATATAAAATATATATAATAAAATATATATAATTATAATAAAAATAATATAATATTTTAATAGTTTATTTACACAATGAAATAAACTCTTTAGCAGCTGTCAAACCCATCCAACGCTTTGTGTTTACTTATCTTTACAGTATTTCAATTTACCTTTTAGTGCTAATTAACCTAAGTGGCCTGACCTTTGGCACAATCATTTACCTATCTGCCCCACTGTGCAGCAGTCGGGCGTCGGCGTCGACGTCAGCGTCTACGTCGACGTTGCCATCGCAGCAGCAGCTGCTGCCTGAGTGCCGCTCACCAAACGTTTTCACTTATTCGCGATTGCAGGCCCGGATCGGCGTTCAATTTGGTTCTAAGTCTCGGCGCGTGTGCATGGAAGCAGTTCTTTTTTGGCCTCCAAAAAAAATCGACACCATGGTGCTGCTGCGAGTGATCAAGTATCTAGTGGGTTAGTGCGAGAGAGTGATCCGTGCAGTTCTCTGGTGCTATAACAACACTATCTTCCTTTATTGAAGGCTGCGTGGTGAGGGCCTGCCATGAGTTGTCCCAGAACATGAGTTCGCTGAACAAAATGTTCAAGTACCATTTGCTGGAGATCAGCTAGAGAGAGAGCCCAGGAAGCAAGAGAGATAAACCCATAAAAGTCAACCCATTAAAATTTTTGTTGTATATAATTTCAATCGAGTTCGTTGCTCGAGTCTTTTGTTTATGTGATCAAATAAAATGTTTTTAACCCACACAAAAAAATCAAAATCGAAACACACCTGGTATTCGCAATAACGGGCTTATTTGTAGAATGGCAACTGTGACCTTGAGGTAGAGTATTAATTAAATAAATCAATATATCGAAAGGATTCAGTGATGAGATCATGAAGAAGCCTTTGGCAAGTTCGTTGCCTCAGTCTTCTGTTTTACAATTTTAGAGAACAGTTTGATTCCTTCTTTTATATATTATATATATATTTACAATGCTAGACTTAAGACACTTTTGAATTATGCAAAATCTATATACAAGAATCACCGATATGTAAACATTCTTTTTAAAATTAATTTGTTAATTTAATTGAATGGCAACTCTAACCTTGGTTTGGTTATTTCGCAACCCTTTTTATACCAAAAGAAATCCACGTGTGAATGGCATTCAATTACATGTTAATTCATTCGCGTGGAACTGGCCATAACCGAGCCGAGTTGTTCTAGAGAACTACACGCTAAAGTTAAATATTTCAGAGCCTTGGTTGGAGTTTCCCCTGAAAAAGAAACCCCAGTTTTACTCAAAGACAGCTTAAGACAACTCGATATGACTGATTGTACAAATAAGCCAATATTTACAATTAAAGCCGGTCAAACAATGCACGAACGAGTTTGTACAGAAAAAGAAAATAAATAAAACTAAAACAAAAATCATTAAAAACGGCGAATTAGCATTCGCATTCGCTGTCTCTCGCATTTCGTGTCGTCACACATAAGCGTCTTAAAAGAGCAAAGAGAAAAAAAGCTGAATTTCTCGACTTAATTAGCCAAAAAATCCCCGATATTATTAGAGGGCTTGGTCCGATAAAGACGTCATTCATTTTACGCTCAACACCTCCTCCGCCATTCATTCATCGAAATGATTAATTTCCGTTCTCACAGCTTGTTGGCCAAAAGATTAATTTTATAACATCTCCATTACAAAGATGGGTCAAGTCCAATGTTCAGTTAGCTAAAAGACGTCACTGATGGAAGCTCTATGTGTATTGGAAACAGGTGCTTTGTCTGATACTGTGACGTCTTTCTTTACTAAAAATATCTTTATTTGTTAAATTTATGTGTTAAAAATATCACACCTTGTCTGCCAAGGCAGACAGCCAGAGAGTTGAGAGAAGGCAGAAGTTAAAATTTGTTTTAGTCTTGTTTTGGCTTTTGCGGAATTAAAACCTGTCTTAGGAAACAAAATTTCTAAATGGCGACAAATGGGTTGTCCTAATTTAGTGAGAGTTTTAAAAAATGATTTTATAATATTAGAGAAAATTTGTAATAACAAATACTATCATTATCATTAATGGTAATTATTGTGTTAAGAAATTGAAGGTATTCAGTGTCTTTATTATGAAGTGTATTTCTGACTCTGTGATTTGTTAATGATATTAAATTTATTACCATATATTTGTTAAATATTTTTATTATTTTATTATTATAAAGTGTTCTTCTGACTCTCTGAATTGTTATTAATATTAAATTAATTACCATATATTTGTTAAATATTTTTATTACATATCTTTATCTTTTACTATTACAAATGTTAAAAGAATGTTATAAGTATTACAATAATTAATTAAATATTGTGAATTGTGGAATTTATACAGTAACCGGTGCACAAAACTAAATTCTTAATCAATTTGAATAAAATAGATTATAAGAGGAAAAAGAAATATCGGAAAGAAACTAAAAACAAGGAAGAAATTTATTTTATTTGAGTCAATGGAAAAATATATTCCAACATATTTTCACTTATATAAAAAACATTAAAAAATTTATTATTAAAAAAAAAAGAAATACAGTGACATTTTCTTTTGTTTTAAATGAGAAACCCAAATTAGTTTATAAAATATTACTTAGATTAGGTACTTCTTTTTGATAAAGTGGCTTTTAAAATTGAAACTTTGGCTTACTTAATTGTATCCTTTAAATTTCTAAGGATTTAGTCATTCCAAAATCATCATCATCAGAGGACATACATTTTAATCCGCATTTTTATTTAATCAACTTACAACTACAAAACAATTGGCAAATGGAATCACGAGACTTTGGCTTACAAGAGAAATTTACAATTCTAAAATATGTATTCCTTATTGATCCCTAACCATGGATCGTCCCAAGTTGATGACACTGCTCACAAAGCCCAACATCGAGGTGATCATGGAGTGGGCATGCTTGGAGCTCTCCGTGGTTTCTCCCTTGTCGCTCCTACTAGGCCGGATCACCTGCTTCCGACTTCCCGACGGCGCTTCGGCACTGCTGAAGAGTCTGTCCCATCGGATCATGGGCTTGCGGAACCACTCCTCTCCACTGACATCGTTAAGGCGTTCGTCATCCTCTCGGAAGAGCCTGTCCAAGGGTCCAGCGAAGACTTGATAAGTAATAAGAGAGTTAATATTATGAGTTAAAGTCAATTATTTTGCAGACTCACCTGTCTTCATGAGCACACAGCCGACGAGGAAAAGCATAATCAACTTGCTTGCTAAGGTCATGGTGGCGCCTGCTAAACTTCAGAGGGAGAGAAAGATAACCCAGATCGACCTTATAGACCAGAAATCGGAGAGATAACTGAGTGAATTGGATGCCATAGTCCGACTTTATAGTCGAGTCGCCGCCCCAACGATTCTACGTGATGGAATGGAAAGTATACAAGCGCACGTATCACTTAAGAAGTGATTGTTTTTATTTCATGCTAAACCTTAGAACTACATAGCCACAACCGTAATGAACACGCCACATGAAGAGTTCAATTTTTTTGTTTTTCTTTTTTTTTCAAAGAATTTAACTAGGTGTGCTAGGGTCTTGGACCCTCCTCTGAGGCCCTTCGGTTTCGCCCCTTGCACAGGTCGTAGGCAGTATCCAACTCGGCGTCGGCCAATCGCTCGTCGGGCACCGCTGGAGTCATTAGATATAGCTTCTCGCGTTCCTCCAGCGACAGCTGGCAGTTGGGTCTCCTGGATGTTGCTGGCATGCCGGTGCTCCAGCTGAGGGCTGTAATTGGGTAATTGGGTTATCCAGATAATCTATCAGATGGGCTTAATTCTCTCTCCACTAACCGCAGATGAAGATCAGGCTGCTGAGCAGATAGAACTTGAGCGAGGCACTACTCATGGTTATGATGGGCATTAACTGACAGCCGGAATACGGATGGCTCCACTTTTTATATTTGACCGGAGCTCACCGCCGATTGGCTTCAGAGGAGGAGACCAATGGCAACCACGCTGGCGCCGCAGCTGGAGATTATGCAAAGCAATCCCCCCAAAAATAACACATAAAGATCTGCGAATAAAAAGCTAAAAAAAGCAGTAGCCGCGATGAATAAAAGGCTCGAGGCGTCGTTCTGTCTCATTGAGTGGGAAAAAACGCCGGCGGCGGCGGCCATCGGGTCGTCTCTCCTACCGGTCTTTGACGTATTAACTTTTGGTTTTGGCACGTGAACAGCTCGCCGTGTGTGTTGATTGATTTATTCATTTCTTTTTTTTTATTTTCTTTACTATATTAATATGCTACCTAATTAATTTACACATTTGTAAATCGGCAAGAGGCGTCATACACCTCAGACTCGTGGCCAAAGAAGAGTTTTCATGCCGCAATATTTGTGGCTGGAGTTGGGTTAGTCTTTAGAAAGAGGGTTCCCCTTAATTATAATTTGTCATACGAGATTTATTTATTTATTTATTTATCAATTGAATTTATTTAAAGACTTAAGGACTGCTGCTGGTCTTAGTTTTGGGTGTATTTGGGGAATGAATTGGATTGAACTGGATTTTAAAGGTTCTTTTTCATGAGTGGGATAATCCCAAAGAGGGGGACTTTACTTCCGATAAAGATAAGGAAATAATAAAGAGTTCAAATATTATATAACTAGAGAGCAATGATAGAATTTTTTTGCTATATTATTTTAATTATATTTTTTTTTTCGTAAATATTAAAGAAAGAAAGACGACTTTATCAAGGATCTTAAGCCATCTTTCGCAGTTCTTAGTTCTTAAAGTTAAAATTACAAATAACCAAAGTGAGAGAATATTTTTCTTTATATGCACATTTACAGTCTTACTTCATATTTTTTTAATAGTAAACTCATCTAACAACATTTGTTATAACGAATTGATTAGTTTATGCATCAGCTTTACTCTTTAATTTGAACTTACAAATATTTATACTTATTATAGCTAACTTTCCAGCTTAAAAATGTAAGCGTAATATTTAAAGCTGTTCTCCTGTTTAATTGTATAATAATTATTATTATTAATTTAATTAATAAATAATTAGAATAACTTCAATTCTTCATCTTCATGGCCAAAGAAAATGGTCCAACGCTCATAGGTAGGTGACTTCAAACAGAAATATGTCTCCATTGAGCAATAAATATTACTATAGTCCTTGAAATCTGCATATTTATCCAACAAATTAACTTGATTAAATAAATAATAATTATTTTATATATTTTTTACCTTTTCCCAGTTTGCAAGCTGCTATATCCATGTGACACTTTGAGGGATATTTCCAAATGCAACCCATTTCCTCATTCAAACCACAAACGGCATTGGCCTCGTCCACTTCGGGACAATCCTTTTCCAGGCAGGATATTAGGGGAACATATGCTCCATGGGTTAAGACTGCTCTAAGGAGTTCCCGATTTTATATAGAGATATATCTTTCAGTAACTGAATTACTTACCCAGAAAAAAGAAAACAAAGATTAAGACCTTCATATTTAATGTGAACCGATTGCGTTGAAATCGAAAAGCGCAATGCGCCAACGTATTAAAATTTATATAGCCAAACCGACTCTTATCAAGAATACCTTATCCAGAGTTTGGAGAACAAAGACAAACAATTGGTTGAGGGAAGAGCTTTTTTCTGAATGGGAAATTAGAGATTAGATTCTAATTAATTGTGCATGACCCCAGTTTTTAAGTGACTTATTCGAGTTTAAGTTATACTCTCTTAATGCAAATTCTGGTTCACCTCTAATAAATAATTTATGCTCTTGCTTAATTTATTAAACATTCATTATCTTTATTTATCGTCTAAAACTGTATTGCTTATGGCCAGAGTGATTTTGGTTTGCGTCTTAACTATTCGCTAGAGAATTATTTACTGCCTATTTTGGGGCTTGGAATCTTAGGAGGCCTTCGTCTGGCTGCGATACAGCTTGGAGTAAATGCCATTCTTGGCCAGCAGCTGGGAGTGAGTGCCCTGCTCCATTATCTTGCCGGCCTGAATCACACAAATCACATTGGCATTCTGGACGGTGGACAGTCGATGGGCTATGACGATGCAAGTGCGACCTGAACACGCCGAGTCCAGGGCTTGCTGGACCACCTAGAAACCGAGAAAATATATTAAATAAATCTTATATCGATAGAAGAACTTGTAGCGCACCCTTTCACTTTGGAAATCCAGCGCTGAGGTGGCTTCATCTAGCAACAGGATCTTGGGATTCCTCACCATTGCCCTGGCAATGGCTATGCGTTGCTTCTGTCCTCCGGACAGCTGGGTTCCCTTGGAGCCCAGGACCGTCTCATATTGGGCTGGCAGGGACATGATGAACTCATGGGCATTGGCCATTTTTGCTGCTTCGATTATCTGCTGCATGGGCACCTTTCGTGAGGTGTCTCCATAACCTATATTGTCTGCAATGCTCTTCTCGAAGAGCGAAGGCTCCTGAGACACAATGCCCAGACGACGACGCAGGGTTTTCAAGTCCATATCATGGTGAATACTCTCCTGATCAATGAGCTGTAAAGAAAGAGTATATTTAAGTATCTAATTTCTCGTAACTCAAAATTTCCTTCTTACAATCTTCCCCTCATCAGGATCGTAATAACGCATCAATAGCTGGACACAGGTGGATTTGCCAGAGCCCGAGGCACCAACCAGAGCCACCGTCTGACCCTGTGTGATGTCCAGATTAAAGTCCTGCAGGACCTTCTGGTGGGGCCGCGAGGGATAGGCAAAGTTGAGTCCCCTGTAGCTGACGCCCTGCTGAACGACATTGGTCTTGTAGGCAGCAGTTCCATTGCCATTCTGCTGGATCTCAAGGGATTCTGGAGACTGGATCTGCGGCTTGCGATCAATAATCTCGTACATGCGGTTGGCGGAGAGGAGGGCGGCATTGAAGGCGGGAGTAAAGGCCAGGGATTGGGCCAGGATAAAGAGGCCATAGAGCATGGTGTTGGATATCCTGAAAGAGATATTGATTTTTTATAATATTTAAAGAGATTTAAAGGATTATCTCACTTCATTATGGTCTCAAATTTGATATTGCCATCGGCACACATGTGTCCGCCATAGGTCAGGGTCACGGCATAGCCAAAAAACATCAGGGACTTTCCCAGGGAGTTCACCAGACCCCGCCACTTGAGTCTGTTCAAGATCTGCACCCTGTAACGCTCCACCTCCTTGTCATAGATCTTGATCAGTTCCTCTTCCCTCCGGAGTCCTGCCACCGTCCGTATCTGGGTTATGGTTTCAGTGGCTATGCGACTGGTCTCCTCCAGCACTGCCTTCTCCTTCAGCGCCGATTTCTCGCCGAATCTAGCCTCGAATACTATTGAGGCGATCATGAAGGGCGAGGTGCTCAGGCAGATCAGAGCCAGTTCCCAGGAGTAGGGAAAGGCAATGGAAATACTGCAGATAAAGTTCGTGAATGCCTGGATGATGTTGCTCAGGGGAAAACCTATGGCGCCCTGGACACTGGCCGCATCGCCCGAAAGTCGGGCGGAAAGAGCTCCAATGCTGTTATCCTTGCGATCGAACCAGCCCATCTCCTGATGCATAATGCTGCTAAAGGTCTTAGAGCTGCGAAGATATATTAAATATTTTTTAAATTTTATTTAAGTGTGCAAGAAAACTCCCTCCGACTCACCGCATTCTCATGGTCAACCAGACTCCAGCCAGATTGAAGAAGAAAGTCTGGATGAAGCAAACCACGCCCGCAGCCACACCTATAACCAAGGATATAATGGCCATGGAGGCGCTCTGATCGAGTACCTCCTCATCCGTGGGCTTGGCCAGCGAACCGTAGAGCTCGGCCAGGACAATGGAGAACACGGGCATGGTAACGCCATAAATTCCGGCACAAATGGCTCCAATAATGAGGAAACTCCACTCGGGTCGCGCCCAACCCAAAATGCGGAAGAAGGTGCGAATGTAATTTCCAGAAGGGCTTTCCTCAAAGTCCTCCCCCATCGGGGTGATGGGCATTACCAAACCATTTATGTTCTTCATCTGGAACTCGGCGTTCTTTTCCAGCGACACTATCGAGTTGCGGGTGGCTCCCGGATGGAATCCTTCCACTTCATAGGACAACTTACGCTCCTTGGCCTCCGCAACATCCTCGAGATCGTTGAGCAACTCCTCGGCAGAGTCATCGTAGGAGTGAACATTGACCATTTTGTGGTAGAAACCACCCAGCTTCATTAGCTCCTCGTGGCTGCCTTGCTCCACGGCCTTGCCATTGTCGATGTACACGATGCGGTGGGCATGCCTGATGGCGGACAGGCGATGGGAGACCACCAGAGTGGTTCTGCCCTTGCAGGCCTTGTCCAGGGCCGCCTGGACCAACTTCTCCGAGTGATAGTCCAGGGCAGAGGTGGCCTCGTCCAGCAGCAGGATCTTGGGCTGCTGGATGAGAGCCCGGGCAATGGCAATACGCTGGCGTTGTCCTCCAGACAACTGGACGCCCTTCTCACTGATGTCCGTATCGTAGCCCTGGGAAATAATTATTACTTAATTAATAATTAATTAAAATTAATTATAAATAATTACCTTATTTAAAGCAATGATGAAATCATGAGCATTTGCTGCCTTGGCTGAGTCCTCGACTTCCTTTTGGGTGGCCTCCGGCTTTCCATGACGGATATTCTCTCCGATAGTTCCCTGGAAGAGCACCGGTTCCTGGCCCACCACAGCAATGTTCGATCTCAGCCAGTTGAGGTTATACTTCCGGACATCTTCTCCGTCTAATAGAACCTGACCGAAGACCGGATCATAGAAGCGCTGCAGCAACTGGATGCAGGTGGATTTTCCACAGCCCGAAGGACCCACCAGGGCCACCGTTTGACCCTCCTCCACGACCACATTGAGGCCTCGCAGGACGATCACATCCTCCCGGGCGGGATAGCGAAAGAATACATCGCGAAACTCCACAGTGCCCTTGAGACCCATGTTCAGGATCTTGCCGGCCTTGGACAGGGGATCGATGAGGGAGGGGCGATCGATCACCTCCAAGATGGCCGAGGCCGATCCCCTGGCCATGGCGAAGGTCTCAAGGAAGGGGGAAGTCCTGGAGATCTGATTGGCACTCACGATAATGCCCGATATCACAATCATCACCACCGCCGGTGTGTATTCCCGCTCGTTGATGGGTATGTTGGGATCCCGGTAGTACAGGATCAGATTCGCGCCATACCAGAAGGCTCCAGCTCCCGTGATAAACAACATGGCCTTCATCACCGTGTCACTCAGGCCAGAGAAGACGCCCTTCCACTTGCCCGCCTTGAGGGCGGGCTTCAGAAGCGTGTCGTATCTCTCGGATTCGGTGCGTTCACCTCCAAAGGCCACCACCGTGCGAATGGCTCCGATGACCTCCTCCACCACCGAACTGGCCCGGACATATGAACTTTGCTCCTTGGCAGTAAGCTTGCCTTGATACTGGGGGAAAAGGGGGGATTTAGAAAGTAGAAAGGGGAAATGTATTACTAATTTCATTTATTTTAATTTAAATGTAAAATTTAAGTGAGGATAATTTCAATATTTATATTTTGTTGTTAAAATTTAGTTCTCTAGACCCTTTTTTTTCCAAATTAATAATTATGATTATTTTTAAATATCTTTCCCTGTTCTATTTATAATTATTTTTAAATATTTGTAGCCTAAAAATATTATTTTTCTAAGTCTTGTTTCCTTTTGTTTAATACTTTTAATTACTATATTTATACCATTATTTATATTATACTATTATTTAAACTATTATTTATACTATTTATTTTGCTTTTATATATATTTAAATAAATTTTAAACACCTTTAATGAGTTCTAGAATATAAGACAAAGCCACACATAAATTGCTTTTTAATTAGAAAGGTTCAGAGGTTATATATGACTTTTTAAGTCTAAGCAATTAAATTTAACATTCAACAAATTAACCTTTTAACCTTTTTTTTTGGCATTCTAGACAGCAAACGTTATCTAGTTTGAGACAAATTAAGTAAAAAAGAAATTGTAAACATAAAACTTATAATATCGAGATAATTGAACTATTTACGTTGCATTAAAGCTTTATAGAGTAGTTGCATTAAAATATAAAAAAACGAATAAGACAAACTCAACAATTACATACAACTTTAAAAGCAAAATAATTGTTTGTAAATGCAGGTATTTTATTTTTCAGAGAACATTGCAAAACATCAGGGCAAACAATTTGTGAAAATATATGTTTTGTCTGTAGGTACTTATGCTATTTTTAGAAAACTATTTTCAAATTTTCAGTTGAACGCATTTTCAAGATCACTCAAAGCTGGCAAAAGAGCGCAGGCGGTTCTAGCAAATAAATTCTATAATTTTTAACATGCAAATCTTTTTTAAAAAAAGTTATAATGATATATTTCTCATTTTGAATTGTTAAATAATTTTAATATTTATATTTAAATATAGAAAAAACTTACATGCGCCACTGCCGAGTTAACAAAAAGTGTCAAAGGTATATAAAACACAATTGCCAAAGCCAGTTTCCAGCCGTAAATAAAGGACAGAACCACACTGATGATGACCTCGCACATAATCTCCACATAATGACCCAGATTCTCGGCTATGCCACTCCGCACCTTCTCCATGTTGCTAAGGGAAAATGTATGATTTTTAATATATTTTATAAAATATATTTATTTAACTAACTCTGTAATGCGCACTGCAAAGTTCTGATCCTTGGCCATATCATGCCAGCCGATCTCCTGCCTCAAAGTGGCCTTAAAGAATTCCCTGCGCATCTTCACAGTCAGTCTCAAGGCCAACCTGTTGAAGGCATCCACGTAGTACATTCCAGAAGTCAACATCAGCAGGGTATTGAGGGTCATGAGGATGCCAAAGGATACGCTGTCCTTGCGCAGCTCCTGCATGTTCTCCTCGTAAGAGGCATTTGTTCTAGGGATTGAGTTGTATTAAAAATAAATTTAATACAAGTAAAATATATTAAATAATTTCTGATTAGAAGTCCAGCAGCTAAAACAGGTCTATTTATATGCATTCTTCTACAGCCTGAAGTAATTTGTGTAGCTTTTAAAGCCTTTGATGGTTTTTTTTGTTAATTTATCTTTTGGAAAGAAAAGAATTTTGTTTGTGTTGTTTCAACAAAGAAAAGGGTTTAGGTAGCAACAAAAAACCCTTAAAAACAAAGCGTTCTGATTCATCTCCCTTAGTTCTTTTTTGTAAAGAAAACTGTTTGCCAATCAAATGACTCTTAATGGGAATTACTGTAACTAATAACTTTAAAATTTAAAGTTTAAATTCCTTTATAAAATAGCAGTTTAGGGATAACTTACTTTACTATATCTTCATCGTTGCTTATTTTTAAGTTCTTTAAATATATAAATTCTTATTCAGTAATTTCATCACTCACAGTATTTTTCCACCCCCAAAGAGGGGTAATCCAATGGTTCCCGAACTGGTGCCCTGACCCAGCGTCCTGTCAATGAACATGGCCACCAATTCGCTGTAGACCACAATGGCAATGGGATAGACCAGAGACTGTAGTAAAGCTGCCACCAAGCCAGACAGCAACAGGACATAATCCCAACCGTCTGTGTATCGGAAGAGCTCCTTGTAGCTAATCATCGGCTGAGCCTTCTTCTTGGTCTTGTCCTTTTTGGGCGAAGAGGAGGATTCGGTCTCCGTCTCCGCCGGAATGTCATCGTCGAGCGCTGGCATTATTTATGATCGTTCCGAACTATCTATCGCGTATAGATATTTATATATTTTCTTTTTTATTTAGACAATAGTCAAACTCATTGACCGGCGGGGTCAATTAATAGTTAAGAAAATGCATGCGGAATGAAAACCAAAAATCGAAACGCCCGCAGTTCGCTTGCACTCGATGGAGCGATGGTGCCCCGAATGGGTTCTTCTTATTTCTTTTTCTCCGGCTAATTAATTCCACTCGCACTCCCTTGCTTTGATCTGACTGGGATCGTCTTATTATATATATTTTTTTTTATGCTTCTCTTAAGCCTTTTAATTGTTTTGCATTCCCGAACAAGCAGCAGGCGGATCGAGCGTTCCGGAGAAATGTTTTCGCGCTGCGCGGCTGTTCCGTTCCGTTGGGAGTGCAGAAGGCGACTGGCGCGTCTGGCGGCGATGGCGTCAGTTTTCTACAAATTCGGTTTCTATTAAAGTTCAAATAGACTCTCAGATGGATGGTCGCTTATTAATATCAATTGAATTGATTTTACTCAAGGTTCTCCCTCAGCATGACTGGTGGAAAATCGTAGAACCCATTTCTCCAGGCAGCAAAGGTATGTGAGCAAACAGTGTTGACAATTGGAAATCGAAGGAAAAACCGGGAAAATTAGCATAATATCAAAGGATAAAATAATAGGATCCAGTTAGGAAGAAAGCTTATTTAATTGGGATTATTTAGTTTATCTTAAAAACCGATTTAACAAGGTATATATCTTAGAAATCATAAAATAGATTATAAACTTTAATTATTTTGAATACAAATATATATTTCATTTTAAATATTATCAGTATTATATTTATAAAATAAATTTGTAAATGTAAAGACATATACATCCCATGTTCCCAAAGAATTCGAGATAACTTCGTGACCAACAAATATATAAAATATAATAAATATAATAAAAATATATCTTAAGATAACGTTTGTTGCACTCAAGAATAAGCTAATAAGCTTTTTAGTATAAACTTAACTCTTTGCTAATATTTAGTTATATGTAACTGGCTACAAAAATTCCTCAAAGCTCGATTTATTTATGGGGATTTCGTGACCGAAAAAAAGATTTAGATAGATCGCTAGATAGATAGAAAGGTGATATTTTATGATATCTATGATTTTATAAGGAATATCGAAAATATTATTAAATTATTTATTTAATTAATAGCTAATGTTATATAAACATTATTTTTTTAGTCTCGTAAGTTATTTTTTTTAAGGTAAATAAAGTTATTGAGTTAAATCACAATATGAGACAGCACTGTTGAGCAGACATCGATCGCGGAAATGGTAATCTAGTTACGCAAATTCGACGTTATTTGAATTCCAGACAAAGTTGTGCCCAATGGGGTCACGTTTTCATGTTCTCCAATAATAAAAGCATAACCAAAAACCAGAAACAGCATTTATTTGGCCAAGATACTTGTGTAATATACTATTTTATAACTAAATAATATTTAAAGTTAAATCCTGGCTTTAACTCGATTGATAACTCCTTATCTTATCCAGAGTTTATGCATTGACCATGACTCTGGAAATCAGTCGTGTGGCTGCGAGGTTTATATAGATGCCACAAAGATAGGCGCCGCATTATCTCTAACTGATAACCCTAATTACAGATCTTATAGCTTATAGCTTGAAGCAATTGTCAGTTCGTTTTGGGCAGGTCTATAGGCATACCTTAAAAAATTGTGCACTTCCTTAACTTGAGTAAACTTTGTGTCTCTAAAAAACAACAATAAAAGATTCCCTTAGGTAACCCCATGGCAAGACTTATCTTCCGCCAATAATTGTAAACATTATGGATGTGAAAAAGTATAGTGTGAAAGTTTATTCAGTTTTGAGAAGGTGAAAAGTGTTGCATGAAAATTACAAAGAATTAAAATAATATTTAAAATAAATATATAGCGAATTCAGTGATCCTTTTGGGTCTTGTGCAGCTTCGCGTAGATTCCTCCCTGGGATATCAACTGCATGTGGTTGCCCTGCTCCACCACCTGTCCGTTCTGGATGACGCAGATGACATCCGCATTCTGGACGGTGGACAGGCGATGGGCAATCACAATGCAAGTGCGTCCCGAGCAGGCGGAATCCAGAGCCTGTTGGACCAACTGTTCGCTCTGCAAGTCCAAAGCAGAGGTGGCCTCATCCAGCAGCAGGATCTGGGGATTTCGCACCAGAGCCCTGGCAATGGCAATGCGTTGTTTCTGGCCACCCGAGAGCTGGGTGCCTCGGGCCCCCATCCGGGTGTCATAGCCATTGGGCAGACTGATGATGAAGCTATGGGCATTGGCACTCTTGGCCGCTGCTATGATCTCCGCCATGGGCACCGATCTCCTATTGTCTCCATAGGCAATGTTCTCCGATATGGATCGTTCGAAGAGCGTCGGTTCCTGCGAGACAATGCCCAGGCGAGTTCTCACTCCCTCCAGGGTCAGATCATGCTGGATGTCGTCGTGATCAATGTGCTGGATTGAGAAATATATTTAATATTATTTTAATTTATTTATTTAAATTATATTAAGTACTTACAATGCTCCCCTCATCGGGATCGTAGTAGCGTTGCAGCAACTGCACACAGGTGGACTTGCCGCATCCCGAATGACCCACCAGAGCCACAGTCTGACCCTTTAGCACCTCCAAATCTAGACCATTAAGGATCTGCGCGTCGGGTCTTGTGGGATACTTGAACTGTATGCCTCGATAGCGTACTCCCTCAAACAGATTCAACTGCTTAGCCAGGGTGTTCCTGATAGTGCCCATGGGTGAGGTGATCTTGGGCTTGCGATCCAGGATCTGGAAGAGCCGATGGCCAGCCACCAAGGCGGCGGAGAAGGCCGGAGTGAAGGCCAGGGATTGAGCCAGCATCATGGAGCCATAAAGCAAGGTTTCAGAGACCCTGAAAGGGGGAAACGACACACTTTGAAGTCCCTTAACATTAATTATATCTTTTTCCTGTCTCACTTGATAATATCCTGGAAGGGCAGCTGACCCTCGGACACCAGGACACCGCCATAGCAAAGAGCCACTGCGTAGGCAAAGAAGGCCGAAGCCTGCATCGTAGAATTCAAGACTCCGCGCCACCTGAGCTTCTGACGGATGAGGATCTCCACACGCTGGATCTCCTCGGTGTACTCCCGGATGACATCAGCCTCTCTCCTCAAACCGGCCACAGTCCTGATGTTGGTGATGGCCTCGGTGGCAATGCGACAGGCCTCCTCGATGACCTGCTTCTCACGCACAATGGCCGTGGACATCATTCTGGCAACAAATAAATTAAATAAATATAAATAAATTCCCAATGATACAACGACTTCAAACCCACTTTGCTTCCAGGATCACAGAACCTATAATAATGGGACAGTTGGCCAGGCACAAAAGAGCCAGCTTCCAGTTGTAGTACATGGCCACGGTGACACTCGAAATGAAGTTGGACAAGGCCTGGATCATGCCACTCAATGGGTAACCAATTGCGCCCTGGACACCCACTGCCTCTCCGGACAGACGAGCGGAAAGAGCTCCCACGGAGTTGTTTTCGTCATCGAACCAGCCCACCTCCTGGCTAACCATCGCCTTAAAAGTCATGGCCCTCATCCTGGTAGTCAGCCAAATGCCAGCATAGTTAAAGAGATACGTTTGCAGGAAGCACACTAGTCCCGTCAGGAAAGCCAGACCTAGACAGGCCCAGGACAAGACAGCCGTACGACGCAGGGCATCCTCGGGATCCTGCTCGGCGAGAGCTGCATAGAATTCACCAAAAATAATGGCAAAAGCAGGATACAAACAACCCACGCCAATGGCACTAATAGTGCCCAGTATGAGGTAGCACCACTCGGGGCGGGCGAGCTTGAGGATCCTGGAGAATGTCCTAAAGAAGTTGGGTTTCTCAACGGGGGTGGCGGTCTCTGCCACTATCTGGGCATTAGTATCCTTGGCTAAGGGCTTTACAATGGGCTCATCGAACTGTACACTGATCTTCTGGCCCTTCTCGAAGTTCAGAGGACTCGTCTCAAAGGATTTCTCAAACAAAGCTAAGCTTTTGCCTGAAAAAAGAAAGGTTTTCTTGAAGAATTTTATCTAAATTCCAACCCATTGTCCTTACGTTTCGCATCCTGTTCCGTATTCTCCTCCTTCTCTACCTCATCAGGCATTTTGATATCTCCGGCACGAACCATGTTGTAGTAGGCGCCCTCCAAGGCCATCAGGTCATCGTGGGATCCTTCCTCCAGCACTTTGCCATCGTGGATGAACACGATCTTATCCGCTCCCCGAATGGCAGACAGTCTGTGGGACACCACAATCGTAGTGCGTCCCTTGCTGGCCAAATCCAAAGCCTGTTGGACCTGCTTCTCCGATTGGTAATCCAAGGCAGAGGTGGCCTCGTCGAGCAGAAGGATCTTGGGGTTCTGGACAAGGGCGCGGGCAATGGCAATGCGTTGCTTCTGGCCTCCAGAAAGCTGAGATCCGCGCTCACCGATCATGGTGCGATAGCTCTAAGGGGAACAATCGATTTTAATCGATCTTTAATCGCAAGAAAAGTGTAACCAGCTCACCTCTGGCAGCTTGGTGATGAACTCATGAGCTCCTGCTTGCGTGGCAGCCGCTTCAATCTCCTTTTGGGTGGCTCCTGGCTTGCCATAACTGATGTTTTGGGCTGTCAATGGTTTAATTTTATTATAGAAACTGAAAAACTAACATATAACCCACCGATTGTTCCCAAAAACAGCACTGGTTCCTGACCCACCACCGCAATATTCGATCTGAGCCACTGAATATTATATTTTCTTATATCCAGATCATCCAATAGAACAGCGCCAAAGACAGGATCATAGAATCTCTGGAGCAACTGCACACAGGTGGATTTTCCACAGCCCGAAGAACCCACCAGAGCCACTGTCTGACCCGCTCTTATTCTGATATTTAAACCTCTGTGAACTATGATCTCTGGTCGCGAGGGATAGCGGAAGAACACATCCTGGAACTCCACATCACCACGAAGACCATAGTTCAAGAGCTTGCCATCTGTGGATAAGGGATCGATCTTGGAGGTGAGATCAATGACCTTAAAAAGATTGGTGGCACAGCCTCGGGCGGTGGCAAAGGATTCGAGGAAGGGTGCCGTCCTGGCTATGTTATCAGCTCCGACAATGATGCCAAAGAAGGCCTGAAAGGAGTCACAGGATATTACAAAATACTTTAACTTAATATTTCTCTATAGAAGAAAATATTCTTACAATCATCAGAATGGCTGGCGTATACTCCTTATCCTCCACTCCACGATCGTCTATGATGAGATTGACGCCATACCAGAAGGCTCCGGCACAGGAGAGATACAGCATGGACTTCAACAAGGCATCACTGACGCCGGAAAAGGCTCCCTTCCACTGACTGGCCTTACGGGCAGGAACCAAAAAGTTCTCATATCGCTCAACTTCCGCCTTTTGGCCACCAAAAGAGACCACTGTGCGAATGGCACCCAGGATCTCCTCCGCCAGGTTACCAGCTCCGGCATAGGACTCCTGTTCGCGGGCAGTCAACTTGCCTTGGTACTGGGATTAACAAGAAGGATAATTTTAAAAACAAGAAATAAGAAATTTATACCCACCTTGGCCACATAGTAATTGACCAGAATAACCAGAGGAATGTAGGAGCTCACCGCCAGGGTGAGCTTCCAGCCGTAGGCAAAGGAAATGGCCACTGTAATGATGAAGCCCACCACCAGGTAGACAAAGTGACCCACTTTCTCGGAGATGCCATCCCGCACCTTCTCCACATCGCTGGAAAACAAACAGAGAAAGTTTAAGGAGTCTCCTTGGTTATATAATCCATGATGCTGAACTTACTCCACCATGCTCTGGGTAAAGTTCTGCTTGCTGGCCAGATCATGCCAGCCAATGTCCTGACGCATCACGGAGGTAAAGAGCATTATCCTCATTCTGGTCACCTGACGCAGGGCCACCACATTAAAGATGTCCACCGAAAAGATGCCCGAAATGAACATCACCACCGAGGCAATGGTCAGGAGAATGCCATACGAAATGGAGTCATCGTACAAGGCCTCGCTGTTCTCCTCTAGAGTGGCATTGGTTCTAGGAGTATTATTAGGATTTTTAAAAAGAATTTAAGGATAAGAAAGATATATCTTACAGACTCTTACCGCCTCCAAAGAGAGGCAATGCATGAACCTTGGAGCTGGTGCCAAACACCATGGCTCTGTCCACCAGCATGGAGGTGAACTCGCTGTAGATGATGACCACGGCGGGCAGGGTCAGGGCCTTGATGCAGCACATGATGAAGCCAAAGAAGAGCCAGGCTATCTCTCCATACGTGGAGAACCTGAAGAGGGCCAGGAAGCTAATGGGTTCCGTGGGCTCCAGTCCTTCGGCCGGCGGAGCCTCCTCCTGTGACTTGCCCTCGCTGGTGGTCGTCGTAGAGACCTCATCGCGATCCATGATCGACACTGGTCACTGACAGAATGGCAATTAAAGATGCTTTATTATTCAACGGTCCATCGATCCGTGGCCAAGATTTCTCCGGGGGACCAGACAAAAGGTTAATTCAATTAGGCAACACTCTGCCGCCACATGCAAGTTTGTATCTCTCTCACATAGTTCTCATTGACCCGCGGGGTCAAGTGATAGAATATATATTTTTATATATTATTGGACACATTCCTGGTTAAATTGGAGCTTCAGTTTGTAGGTCACACGCTTGCGCAGACCGAAATCAGTACCTTTGCCTACGGATATTCACCTTTTTATTGACACTTTTTGTGATTTATTCTACACTCTGGTTATTTTCAAAGATGGTTAGTTATTTCCTTGGACCGAAGATCGTTACCGCCTGAGTTCTCAGGCGCGACTGACTGCAGAATTCCAGCTTTGCTGCCATTTAAATTTTCTCGAGTACACACATATCAGTCGTTGGGTTCAAATTCTAATTGATCTTTCTCTCCTGCGTCTCTTGGGGTAGGTTGGAAGAGTCTCAATTGATCGTGAAGAGTCTCTTGCACATCTCTTTTAACAGCCAAAATGTAGAGTTGTCAATATTCTCTTGTTAAGTGGATGGATTTTTATTTCAAAGGTAAATATATAACTACAAGAGGTCGCCTCTTCGTCTGTACAAGGGCCAAAAAGTGCATAGATTTCCTATATTTATGGTACACATTACATTTAGCGGGACTATCGTTACAAAATATATAAACTTATGCCTATAAACAGATATCTCTACTTGTAAAGATACAAAATCTAGCTGGATAACAAACGCATATCACATACTGTGTTGGTTTACAAGTATTTACACGGCCTACACGAGACAGAGATTCTTTATAAAGATTCGCAAAGAATTTAATGCTTAGCTAACATATATGGCAAGTGCCAAAACATCAAGTCAATTTCTTATAAAATACGCTAAGTATATACAATAAGCTATACAGTTACTATATAATATGGTAATTATTGTGGTATTATTGCATTTTACTAGAATTTTATTGAGCTGGATTGGGACTCTGTTATGATTTTGATTTATATTTTGAGGAAGAAGATCGAAAAATGTTTACCACTTTGAAAAAAAGCTCACTTTCATCAAAAATATATTGAAAAGTGATTATGAGGGTATGACACTGTATAAAAAATATTAATTACTAAAGGCACAACTTAATGTTCACTTCGGGTAAGACTTTTTCTAAACTGCAAATACGATTTACTTTCTTTTATGTTAAACATACAGAGTCATAGTCACATATCCAAATAAATGTTCCCTAGTTTGACTTGCTTTAAAAAAATGTTGCTCTAACTTTCATAGTTTCGTAAAAACTCAAGTTTATATCTAAATAAGATACAACTTTTCCCAAGCTTCTGTTAATATCATCTTATTGGTTCCGGGTGGCTTAGTGCCCTTAAACCTTAAACCTAATTACGTGGCTCTCGATTTCCTATCGAATTCTCCTCTTGGTCAGTGTCACACATACACCTCTCCCGTCTTCTGCTCCGGCTTGTGCTTGGCCAGCGTCGATGGTGCCGAAGATCCTCCCGTTTCCGTGGGCTTCTGCGACAGGCTAATTGTGGGCAATGATGCTGCCGTGTCCACGGTGTCCGTGGCTCCCGTCGATCTCACCGAGGATCGCTGCTGCTGTTGCTGCTGATCCTGCAGGTTCAGGCTCAAGTTGAAGCTGTTATTCCTGGAGATGTTCGAGTGACCATTCAGTGGCTTTACGGAGAGCAGGGCTGTGGTGGTGATGCCACCAGTATTTCCATTGTTGGATCCACTGTTGCCATAGCTATCCTGGACATCGCCGCCAGTTAGCTCCACAATGGACAGGGCGGAGGGCGATCGCTGGATGGACAGGGACACCGGAATCGTGGTGATCACATCGTTGGCATCGTAGCCACTTGCCGTCGTGGTGATGGTGGGCAACTGGGCATTGGCCGTAATGGGCAGAATGCTCAGGGTGCCCGTGGGCATTGTTTCTCCACCGCTAGTGCTGGTCACAGTGAAGGGGAACGACAGGGTGGTGATGTTCGTGGCAGCCGGAATATCTAAGGAAGTTAAAGGAAAACTTAAGCAAGGATTCTCTAGGATATTAATATGATAAACTCACTGCTTGCCGCATATCCCTCCTTCATGCTGGCCGCCAAAGCTGCTGTGGCTGGATGTCCTGGAATCAAAGTGTTATTGGACGATGAGCTATCCATCTCTTTGATGGGCGAAAGGAGCAGGGTGCCTAGGACCTGGCCGCTCTCCTGGTGGTGCAGTAGGGTGTCGGGTGCGTAGGAGGATGGGTACATGCCCTGTGGAGGTGCGCTGGGAGTGCTGCTCAGCTGCTGGGGTGCCATTAGGACCGAGCTGGTGGCTACAAGGTGTGAAGTGGTGCCATTTAGAGAGAGTTTTGCAGGTGCTTCACTTAGGAATATTTACTCACCTGGATTGGTGTTGCCATCTTTGGTCACCTCGGGCGTGGGTATCCTGGGCCTAGTGGTCTTGGCCACATTTACATTTAAGCCGTTGAGCTTGGAGTCTGTTGAGAGTTGAATTTATATATTTATGAGCATACTTTTGGGTGCAAAAATAAGGTATTAATACACGGAAAAAAAAACTGTTTATAGTATAATAATATATTAATTGTTATTACTCACTCTGCTTAATCAACTGCCTCTGGGCTCTGGCCGACTTGCGATGCACAAACTTGCCATAGAGACTCGATTTACTTGGCTGCGATCCCGGCTGCTGCTGCTGCTGCTGCGCCTGCTGCAATTGCTGCTGCTGCAGGATGGTCAGCGGCAATCCGGACTCGGGACTAGAGTACACAGAGTTCAGGCGATTCCGGTTGAAGGGCAGTCCGCCGGAGGAGTAGGCCGTCGACTGGCTACGCATAGAGCCCATGCGGGAGAGCTGGCGCACAAGCCAGTTGTTTTTCCGCCGCTCCACCATGGGAGTGTCGACGCTTTCCTGTTAAAATATTAATTTAAAATATTATACACTTTAATAAAATAGTTTTTTTGCGACTCTCACTACTTACATAATCCGCATAGACATCATCGCTGAGCATCCTTTTGCCTCCGCCCGGCATTATGTTGGCATACATGGCATCCTCCTTCTTCACCTTGTACTTCTCCGCCGATCCTTTAGGCTCGTCCTTGCGATAATGCTCGGAGGCCACTGTATAAGGCAGATCCTTGGGCACCACACACTCCCAGTACTGATCACGCAGCAGCTCCGGATGCTCCTCGTGCATCTCGTCCACGATCATGTAGGCGGCCTGAAAGTTGATAATCAACAACAAAAGTAGATCAGATCCGAGGGCCCTCTATAAATCGGAACGTGTTCGCCATTCGCAATTCCGGCGGCTCTTAAACCCAATTGCGTCACGGCAATTGAGCCAGTTGAGAGTGTGGCCCACATCGAAGAGACAAAAGAAAAAGTGAAATTGTTTACAAGTTGTTTTTTTTAATTATTCCATAACACACACACAGCCCACAGCAGAAACTTGCAAAAAAATAAAACTAAGGCAAAAAGTAATAATAATAAATGGAGAAAAAATGTAGAAAAAAACACTCATTTGGTTAATCATTTTCCCATTTACGAGCGACTCAGCGGAGAGTCACGTCTGGGCGTCTGTGGAACCTTTTGCTTTGCTCTGCTCGGTGTTGGCCATAACATTAACCCCTCCTCTCACGGCTGATAACCGGGCCAAAACGAGGCGTTTGTGGATGCATTTCCCAAATCGAGCAAAACTCTGCTAAGGTGACCATAAAAAACACACACTCAAACTCCCGATAAAAAAAAGCTCTACAAAAGAGGTTTCAATGTTTTCTGTTCGGATTTTTTCCTGCGCTTTATTTTTTTTTCGCTTATTTTTTGAACAAAAACCTGTTTTCAATTTACTTTTGCTGCTGCTGTTGGCTTTTGTAAATAATTGCAAGCAACGGCAGGCCCCAAAACACAGATACAAACACGAACTGCACACACACTCGAGGAGCCATCTCCTAACACAACAAAGTCCAAAAACTCGAGTCATCATAAAGGGATATATAGGCGAAGTCGGATGCCCTGATTCTAGCTTAAGATTTGTTATATATTGTGCTGGAAAATTGTCTTTTTTTATTTATTCAAATTCATAAAATTCAAATAAAGCTTTGCTCATTCCATTTGTCACCTGTAAATGCCCAACTAAATCACTGTCACTGGAATTAATATGTTTTTTACAATCGGTTAAAAAAACTAGTTTCTGGCTTAAACTCAATTAGAATTTATCTGAGTCTCATAAATCATTTTCTGATTTACATAAATGTGTTTACTTCTATTCAAGAACGATTAGAAATAATTATGATATAATATTTAGCTATTAAATGAGACATTTCAGTAGCAAAAAAAGCAGCAAGTATAAAGGGAATTTAATGCAATTGTAAATAATATACTTTTTATCTCAAACTCTCTAGAAAGTGTATTTTAAAATCCACCATACCTCAAACTTCTTCCTCCTGCATAAAAAGTTACTTTGGCTATGTGGAGAATGCCTGTTATTTTTAGCACGTGGCAGACGGACTTATTCTTCTCCAAGAAGTGGCTGACTCAGGCGATTATCGCTTCAAGAGCGCAAAAATCTTTACTTAGCCAGCACGCTAACCCAATTAGCGAATTCAACTCGAGAGCTTAACAGTCATAATACTGCGAAAAATCTCTGAAAACTATAATTATGGATATTACCCTCCGCACGAGATACATATAAGTATCTTGCGGATGTGGGGAGCATTGCTTGCTCAAGGTTTGACTTAATTGCTTCTTTTCTAAGTATTTGGAATCGGAGTTTGAGCTTTGGACATCTGTTTCGATATTTGGTAGGTTTTGATTTAATTTGAAAAGCCGAGAATTTATCAGTCTAATGCTAAATGAAATTAATTGGAAGTTAGACAGGTTTTTGGGTAATATAGAGGGGGAACTTTCCTTCGCTTTTAATTTTTGATTTGAGAAGAAAAAAAAGGATTTGAAAGATTGTTTTATAGTCACATAAACCGCAGGAATTATTGCCGCAGCTTATTAACAATTTATAATGCCTGGTTGGCTTTATAGAAAACATGTCAGTTGGAATTAATTTAACTATGGAGTTAATGTAATGTGATCTGGGGAATTTTTGTACATACTTTAATTATAAGTTTTTAAACAAATATTTTATGAACTTGAAGTTGTTATGAATTTTGTTTTTAAATTAATTAATCAAAATGAGACTTTGTGCCTAAAATAAACAACGATCTTGTTAAAGATAAGTAAGGCTTGAGTGTACAGCTGTTTCTGACATTGCTAGTCATCAGTAAACGAAGCTACGTTTTTATAGCTACTTTGTCTTCAAATATTTATGGGTTCTAAATCAATACGTATTTATTACAATTTTATGCCCTTTTAGACTCACCTTAATGTGCCGGTCAATGAGCCAATTGAGCTCGATATCATCGTCATCTTCGCCAAAGGGATTGATTAGCACCTCGGCCACTTTCAGCCAGCCCACGTAGAAAACGAACTGCGGAGATTAATTGAATGCGATAGGATCAGATAATTACATCATATAAAAAAAAATATATAAAAAAGACAGACAACAGAAAATTTCAGCCGAACTCGAGAACAATTTCGAGGCACGCCAGGGAAAGCTTTGCCGGCATTCCCATTCCCATTCCATTCACTTTTTGTGTGTGTGGCTTAAGCTTTAAAAATCATACTGTGTACGGTGGAATGCACATTAACAGTTAATAATGATAGCTAAACACTTGTCGCAGATCAATATCGGAAAAAAATACAGACTGAGAGCCCGCCAAAAGGGGGAACGTGACCGCGAATCGTTTACATAAGGCACTTGAAATCTGTCCCCGTCTGAGAACCGCAGAAACCAAAGCAAAAACAACTGGCCCTATCATGATATATAGAGCAGAGTTGTGGCATATCGTTAACAAGGTATAGCCATTACATTTGACTAAAAAAAACCCACCATTATGAATAACAAAAAACCGCAACAAGTTTTTAAACTTTTTACAAAACACCGAGACGTGCAAAATGGATTCTGATTTATGTTAAATAAGGCGGAACGTGCAAATTAAGATAACTTCTGTACGCCGTCTTAAATAATTCGTGGAAATAATTAAATTAGCAACACTCACCTGCAAAACGGTGAAGAGGGGAAAGAACAGATCGGGATCCTCGCGGCCATTCCGATCGAGGACTTGGGGCAACATTTGACGGCCCAGAAGGGCAGCTATGAAGTAGGTGTACAGCACCAGGGTTACCACCTTAAAAAATTAGTTTTTATATATATATATTATAAAGAAATGATCCCTAACTCACCTGCGTGTAGACTAAAGGAACACAGACCGTATCGTAGCCTATAAGGCCACCCAAACGTCTACGTATATCCGAGAGTTCCACTAAGATGGTCTGCACTATGTGATCCGAGGCAATGAGGCCATCTTTCCTAGCTCGATTAATAATGTTTGTGGCCCAGACCAGGGGCATCCAGTACTTGGACATGGGACTCTTGGCATTCAGAGCCTCGAAGATTTTCATCTCGGATTCGTGCATTAGACCCGCATCCACCAGGTGCTGGGTGGTGGGAAATCTACGCTTAACGCGCAGGGAAATTCTCTGCAAAGTGATCACATAGGCCAGGACCATATAGCGCATGATATTGCGACGCATCAGGCGACCTGTTTCGTTCTGTTTATAAATTAAATAAATTTAATAATAATTTTCTTAATTGATATCGTAATATTCTTACATTAACACCTCCATTTGAGTTGGGAATGGCCGCACTGATGAACAGGGCCAACGTATCTGGCCAGGGTAGAAGACGGTATTGCTCCCACCAACGTTTTACCACCAGATTTACATAGAAGCCCAGCACAAAGGACATGGGTATACTCTCACCCTGTTGTCCAAAGTACAGACGGATTTTATTAAATATTCTGTCAAGATAAATACACATTATAATCCCTAGAATATAGTACAAATCTTCAAGTAATACTCACAACTGCTGACTCTCCGTCAGGCCAAATCTATAGATAACATTAATGGTATAGTATAAACACAAATACGCAATTAATTCGCGCCACACCAATTTGTAAACGCTGCCGCGCCATCTATTTAAAATGGGAAATGAATTGTTTTAAAATTTTTTTATTAAATAACTCGGGGTATTTATGGCTCAGTCGAAGTTAGCCGACTTTGAACTGTAACTAACTGGTTTTTTTGTCAGCGATCGCAAACGATTTCCTCATTTAGCCATTTATCCATGTCCCCTTCTCCCTTAATCATCATATTTCAGATTGATTTTTAATGGGTCGCTAGTTCTGCAAGATATTTTTATATATTTTTTGTTATGGGGGTATTCCTATCTTGCATGTCTGTTCCACTGAATTCTAAAGTGTGATTTGATACGTTATAAAAAAATAAAGAACAGACAAAAATATTTGTATAAGTAATGATTGGCATAACCGCTTTGAAACTGGTACCTATACAGGTGGGGTCTTCGTTCTGTTTGTTTTGATCAAGGTTTTTGTGGACTGTTTCTAAATAAAAATGTTGAGTTGCTAAGGCATTAACTAGGGATTGATATATCTTCATCTTCATTATGAAAGAAAAGATTAAAAATCGATAAAGATCGATAAAAAGTTACTATGTTATATCATTACATGGGAATGGTTAAAAATTTACATTAATTGTTGATATTTAAATTTTTAGAACGAAATCGAGATCTTTTCGACATATAATATTGGTCAAAAAATATTTCGCAAGACTTAAGTTAGGGTCTGGTAATATTATAGAGATAAAAATATCGATATCAGTTCGATGTTAAGCTACCATTTTCTATAAATGTAAAATATTTATGTTCAATACTTTCATCAAGTTTTTCTTTTCGAAATAAATACATTCACAGGTATTCATAAATTTCTAACAAGTTTACAATAAAAATAAAAAGTTCTTTACAAACAAAGGGCTTGAGTCATAAACAACACGTTTTAGGTAACTTTTACATTCTCGAAGCTGTGAAAAAATTGGCTTGCATAAGTTTTCAATTAGTAAATCCATTACAAAACGTGGTCTGCCTTATCATCGGCGCTTTCAGCGCTTCGACTGAGAGAGTTATGGCCACCAATTGCTGCTCTCTTCTTTTTCTGGTTTGAATGGCGAAAACTGGAACTGTGCAACAGTAACTGGAACTGGACGCTGTTCTAACTGCCCAGTTACGAGTGACTGCACTTGGGGGGAAACAATTAAAGCACACTGTGGGGGTTACACACACTCTAAAAACAAAAAATAAAAAAATAGCCTGATCTGTCAATAGTGCTTCTCTCTTTATAGAGAGAGAAGTTCGGGGTATCGGATGTTAATTGCGTTGGTAAACACTCGGGGACAGGTGGATGGCTATGAGTAATGCGGAAAAATCCCCGGTAACTCTTGGGTGTTGACCCAGTTAGTGTCGACAGTACATAGAGATCTCTATCTCCTTTTTTTAGGGGATTTTGTTAATCAAAATACAGTTTGATTTACTTTCTATCAATTCAAATTTCTGGCTTATCATGTTTTTAAATTATATATTTAATTTTATGGTAATTTTGAAGCACTTTACTCACTTCCATAGGATCTTCCAGAAGCAGCCAAAGCTGCTTCCATTTGGCACTTCACCCGCATATGAGACTGTCATTGTTTGTTAATGTCTCTCCTTCTTCTTCTCCTTCTCCTTTATGCCTTTTGACTTAGTTTTACTTTTACTGATCTTGTTTTTGTTTATTTAATCACAAACAATTTGTTTTTATGGTTTTTATTGTTGTTGTTGTTGTTGTTTTTGCCGGCGCTAGGCCGCTGCCAATATGGAGAAGGCCGAATTGTTGTTGTTGTCGCTCGATTTCGTACGCGAATTTTGTTAATTGCTTTTGTTGTCGCGTCATTGAAAGCAGCGCCGCATCTACGGCTATCCCTCTCGCTCTCTGTAACACCCCCGCCGCTCAGGCTGCGACTCTCTCGCTCTATCTCGCTCACGCTCCGAGCTACGGGTTAAGCTTCTCCTGAAATAATAATAAAAAAAAAACAGCAAAAATAAGAAATACAGTCTTCTCTCTAGGTAATTAACCCTTCAAAAATAAAGGAAGAAATAATGAATCGGTTTGCCAGATTATAATACTTAATAAGATTTGGGAGCTTAAGAAGCTACTAAGTGGAACTAGAAAATTAAGCAAATATTTTTCCCCAATAATTTTAATATAATAAATCTTAAAAAAAATGTTTTAAATATCTAAATAAATAAGTTCAAATATTACAACAGCCTTTATAGAGGCTTCACTGTATAGAAAAGAATAGAGAAGAGGGGAGGACACAAAGTGGGCGACAACACGCGCCCCGTAAAACTGTAAAAGGCAACACACATGCGCCACTGCTGCGGTATTTTACGTTAACGTTAACGTTAATACCAATGCAATCCATGCAAATACTGGAGGGCTTCGATGAAAGAGCTAAGCTTAAATTCCGTCACGTATTGAACAGTTTTTCTGTGTAGTTTTCGTTGCTGCTTTTTCCACTTATTTTGTTGTTTTTTTTTTACTTCATATTAATTGTAAACTATGCACTTTCATCGGTTTGGGTGAAATGCGGGTGAACCTATCACTGTATTGGAGTATACCTATATCATATTTATTAAAGGTATTTCTCGGCACTTCACTTTATTACGATCTTCACCTTGTAAACACAATTATTGTGGGTTCCCTTTTGAGGCTTTTTATGTATTTTTTTTCAGGGTACTTAAAGATTACTTTGCTGCCAGGATTTCCCCAAAAATTACCCAAAAATTCCCCAAAATTCTCCTCAATGGCAAACCGAGCTTGATGCTGGGACTTTCAGCTTGTTATTTATTTTTTTCTTAATTTCTTGTTTTATTTTTTTTTGTCAGAAACCTTGGGATGGGCAAAAATTTCGGCAGTTTCTCTGTATAATTATGCCCAGTCAGCGCCACATGTCTTTATTGTTTCCCGTTTTTCGTCTGTTTTCTGTTTATTTCGACTTTTGATTAATTCCGTTTATGTTGCGTTTCTCTCCGCAGCGATTTTGATTAATCGAACGATCCCAGAGAGGGTTTAATTTCGAGCGTTACCAACTCTTGGTTTTGTAAATGCGAAGATTTGAAACCAGTATGCAAGCTCCTTGGCTGCAAAAATATTTGCATAAGCCGCCAGAACGGGTTCTATATATATATCGGGTAGAGCTTGGGGATATATACTAGATAAGGATTTTCACTTTAGCGCGTTAATTTCGTTTACAAACATGGCAGATCTTCAGGAATGCAAGACCCAACAGGTTATTATTTTTCTCTCTCGGAGGTCTAGGCCAAGTTAAGTCACGATGGCGCTAGATTACACCGATTGTTTTGCAGTTTCGCAACAATTAAAGATAGTCGCTGTCGTGCTTCTCGGATACGTTATTTATACTCGTTCTATCTGATGTCTGAAAGTTTCGCAATTTGTCTGAAATCCAGAGACATGTTTTGGGGAGACAAATAGTAGCCATTGACCTGCTCGGAGATATAATCTTGATGTCCACCTTCTGTGGTAATATATTTAACACGTTAAACAAGCTGTCAGAGATAAAAGATGCAGCTTCTAGCAAAGCACACACTGCGTATACGCGATAATCACACAAAGAGAAGAGACTCGCCGACTTTGATGGGTGACGAATTTATATATATATGTAATTCTTTTGGCTTGTATAAAATTTCACTTTTCCTCTGACGTATTCACTCAGCGATTTGTTTACCAAATGAGTCAATGGATTGTTTTCCAATCCAATCCCCCGAATCAACTTGCACTTTTTCCGGCTTAATTCGTTCCCAGAATAAAGTACTTGGTGGGAGCTGTTTCGGGGGCCCTCATTAGCACACAATAAAGCAGATATATATCTAGGCACCGGAGCCGATTTCTTGTTAGCATTGTTAGCGTTCTCCATAAACTCATTAAGTGTCATTGAAGCGATTTAAACAGCACTTTCGGGCAAGAAATTAACGTGTTTGTTAAATTATTAAAATTTTATCACTCTGTCAGATATGGAAATATCTATTAATGTTTAGTTATTTATTGATTTTGTTTAATTTTTCATTTTTTTAATATATAAATCATCTTTAAATATATTTCCCTGTAAAAAACCCCTTTTGTTAAAACATCTTGTCTAGTTTAGGCTAATTTTCCACTAATTATTAATAAATTATTTAAATTGAATACTGTGGTAATACATACAGCTAAATGATTACCAAAATAATTACTTAATTGTGCCTCAAAAATAATGAAAAATTTGTAATTCTTCAATGGTTAGCAAATATTAAAATATCAATTAACATAATTCCGTTGTTTTGCTAATTTATTGTCTGTGGCACAAACTGAATTTTCGTCATTTTCCAATTCATTTATCATTCGTGTGTGTTGGGATTGTACAATCCTCAATTACTTCATTACTCCGCAGCTATTTATAGTCATTTCTATATGTACATTTATATATATATATCTTTCTAATTGCTCTTCACTCATTAAGCATTTTCAATTGAAAAATTGCATCCGAATTCGCTCTGGCAGACACACAAAAATTCAATAGAATGTCGACTGCACACCTAAGCGGCTCTTAAAATAAAAAAACTAAAAATAAAGAGGAGAAAAAAAAACGTAAATAAAAGTAAACTTGACCAGTTGGGAGCTTAGTTTACGGAGCCGCCTAGGCCATTTAGAGCTAGAGACACGCGCTGGCGTGCGACGCGTTTACGATTACAGATACATAGATACAAAGATACTCGGCCTAATGGATACGTGTGCGGCTGGGACACAGAAAAAAAATAACAAGATCAGACTAGAGGGAGATTAATGTGTGTAGTTTTTTGGGTGGTTAATTAATTATTGGACTTTTTAGATAAAGAAACAACATGAAATATATTTTATTTCAATTTTTATAGATTTTCTTTATGTTCTTGAAAGCAAAATGGTTTAATTTTAAGGAAATCTTAAACATTTTTAAATTTTATGTGCTTCATAAGCTTACAAAATATATTTAAGGGACTATTTCAAACTCAAATCAATGTAAATAAACTTTTACACTTTAAATATGAATAAGTATTTAGTTGTATCTTCCCTAAAAATGTCTGTATACTGAAATATTTATAAAAAAGCTACAGAATTTATAATATAATTGTTTAAGTAAGCTCAAAGATCAATGTCTCATTTTTTTCACCGTGTCGGAAGCTGCTCAGATCATATGAGCTTGAAGTTTTTATTGAGTATCTGCCAAAAGTGTTTCTATTTTTAGTGAACTTTTTTAGTTTGTTCTCTTGCATGCCTCTCCATATATCGAATATTGTTACACTTAACACATTTGGATTTAAACTATTTATTTGTTGATTACAAACACGAAAAACAGCAACAGAAATGTGTCTGTTTTTGTGTACATTTTGTTTTTTTTTGTCAGACTTCAATGGGTGTTCCGCACGATCAACTGGCGAGTGCTTAGCCCCAGCTCAGCCTCAATTTTCAGTTTTTATTTTTCAGTTTCCAACTGACTCTGGGCTCCACGTACCGACAAGCGCGACGACGGGTTTACCGCTGGACACTTGAAGCTCGACTGCGACGATGGCGTTGCGGACCGCCGGGCAACCTGACCGCTCGACGAACTCAACCAAACTGCGCTCCAGAGTTGGCCACGAGCGGCTCTTAACTCACTTTTTTTTCCCAGTTGGCAACAGGTAGCAACGAGATGAGGCGACATCGAGCGAGCGGTGTATTTGGGCAAGTTTCAGGGGCGGTGAGTAGTGAGTAGGGGGGTGTTCTTTATTAAATAAAATGTGTTACAAAATTGTTTAGTTTTAGTTTATTTTTGTGATATTTATATATAAAGACTTTGAGTATTTTAAATTAAATATCAAGTTAAATTATAATTTTAAGCTCCCCCCTTTTACTAAGCCCTTGTAAGCTACAGAGAGTCTGTAGTCTCTCTTTGGCTTTCTTCTCTCTCTTTCAACTTAAACGGAGAATAGGCTTCGATGGGGTTAATCAGCTGTTTCGGCTTGGGCTTTAGGCCAGAGATTAGCCAAGAGAGAGAGAACGATTTTTACCAAAAATAAGAGAAAGAGAAATTAAGGAGAGATCAAAGTAAACAAGCATTAAAAATGATATTACAAATTAAACAAAAAAGATATTTAATTCAGTTAAAGCTTAAAATTAAACGGCATTTCACACACTAATTAAATTAAATCAAACAATTTAACGCTTCAGTTCCATTAAGTTAACCAATTCCAACAGTCTGGCAATATTTTTGGAAATAAAAAATGTCAAAACCAAAGCATAGTTTTAGGCTTAATTTTCTACACAAGAAAATCCATAATAATTTTATTTTCTAACAATACTTTAATAAATTAACTAAAAACTAAAATTTATACAATTTTTAACTAAATACCTAAGATGACTTGGGGCTGAAGGACTTCTCAGGACGTCTCGTCTTGTAGCGAAGGCCATGCTCCATGTAGGTAAAAGGAGGATTCGGTTGTGTCAGGCAAAAGTACAGACCCTTGGCCGTGGCTGGATATATAAGACCGATATTTATGGTGTTCTGGTAGTTGCAGTCGCCCTGCCGGAACTTGGCCCAACTATCACACTTGGTGGCTGGGATCATGACGCCCTCAATAAGAGCCTGGAAATATATTAAGAAATATCATATTAAATTCTTCAAGAGCCATAAGCAACCTCACCTCCATAAATAGCACAAAGGGATACATGTGACTGCAGACCTTGGACTCGCAGCCGGGCTGGAGTTTCCTCCTGGGAAAGTATCCAATGCCATTCGGATATATGTCGATGTGACCCAGCGGAACTCTCACACCAAAGACATCCCCCTCACCGTGGATGGCCACCACTCTGGTGGCTACTGCCTGCTTCACTAGGATGTCAGTGGTGCGACACATTGTGGCTGGATCTATGGCTATCAGTTGTCCCACCAACTCTTTGGTTTCCTTGGCAAAAAGTTTGGCTCCCAAGGCGGCTATATTCGCACCCACCGAATGTCCTGCCAGGGTTATATCCTGTGGCGCTATGCCTGCATCTTTCAGAGCTCTGATGAGCTTGTAAACGAAATAACCATCCACGGAGAGATGATGACGCACGGCATAGTATAACTGGGCCACATCCTTGGCAAAGTCCACCACAATGACATTGAGATCCCTGCGACTATTCTGAAGCAGGGTCAAGTGCTCCTGGACACTAAAGTAGCTGTCGGCAGTGTGGAAAGCATTCACATAGACAAGAGTCTTGCGTTCCGGACTGATGTCAAAGTCCTTGATCTGGGATATAGCCTTGATGGGCAGTTCTACGCTCTGATTGGTAATAGTCATCACATGGAGCCGGGCATCGCTGGGATTAATGCCCTGGAAGAGAGACATTACACCCTCGTCCACAGGGGCATCACCTGGGGGGGAGTTAGAGGTGATGAGATACTTTTATATATTTTTTAAGTGATTCCCAACTTACAGAAAGCCCGCCAACCCCGATTAAGTTGCTCGGTTAGCAGCTTTAGGTTCTGCTTTTGGACTCCATCTATGCTCAGGGACTGTGTAGACTTATCCTCCGCTGAAGCAGCTCCCCAAGATGGGCAGATCAGGCAGACTGCCACCACAATGAACCGAACTGTGCTCTTCTGCATGGCGACTTAAGCTTTCTCGTATGAAAAGACCCAAGATCTGAGCTCTTATATAGTCTGGTTTTATCATCTGAGACTCTCTTATCTGGCCGTCGAGGTTTTCGATTTCGGTTGCTATTTTCTGCGCTTCTTGCAGCACGTCTGTCCGCGAATACACCCTGTCTGGCGATTGTCTGCTGTTCCGCCCCGAAAAAAATCTATCTTGAGCCCCGAAAGAGCGGCCAGATAATGGTGCATATCTGGACAGACTGGCTGCTATAGATACTCGATCTGAAACCGATCGTGCCTCAATATGGAAATACTTGCCAGCTTCATTCAATTCTTTTTTCCGTCAATTAATCACAGTTTTAAGTTAAGGTGATCCGTGCTCGAAAGACAACTAGGTGCTAAATCTTTATTCAGTAAAATGTATATTTCCACTAAATGAATATTTCGTTTAGGTTTATATAAGTTAGGGCTGTAAATTTGACTAGAACTCGTTACGGTTCACGATGCAATATTTACGCTAATGAGGTAGCGGCGGTTGTTGTCTGACTCTGATCATTTTCCCAAGGGGAATTTCTCGAGAGTGGCCTTAAAATTACGTTCCTTAAGTGGTAGAGATTGTGTTTAAGAGAAAGTCCATAAAATAATAATAAAAGACAACCAAAAACAACTCAAAAGTAAGGTAAAGAAACCACCAAATAAGAACATCTTTCCGAGTTAAACTTAAATTTTAAACAGTTTATTTCTGTGCGAACACACACAAAAGCTAATCCATAAAAATAATAAATAATTTGAGAGATGTGTACTAAAAATAAACATTGGTAGTCAGAAATACTTGATGAGGCATCTCTTCAGAGCTCCAAACTTTTTACTAAAATTAGCATTCCGCTCTGTAGCTTCTGCTGTGATTTGTTTTCCCTTTATTTCCTGAAATGTTGTGGTTTTCCTCTTAGAACTTGAGTCCGGCCTGGACATCAGCCATGATGTTGGCCGACTTCTGCATCTGCTCGATCTCGGTCTCAGTGAGGATCTGTTTCACCAGGGAGGTGACGCCGTTGGCATTCAGGACGCATGGCAGCGAGAGGAACACATCCTTGTCGATACCGTGCTCACCCTGAAAAATAAAGAAGATAAGTCAATACAAAAATTTAATTAAAAAAATACGTTTCTTAGAATTTTAAATCAATTTGAAATATTTCTATTTAAAAAACAAACTCACCAAAACGGAGGTAGATACAGCGACCACGCTGCTCGAGTTGCGCAAGATGGCCGAGGCCAGGTGGGCCGTGCTCAGACCAATGGCCCAGGAGGTGTAACCCTTTAGCTTGATCACCTCGTAAGCAGAGTCCACCACCTGCTTGTGCAGCTCGTTCCACTTCTCTGGATCCTCACCAGTGCCCAATGTGGGGTTCAGCTCACGCAGACGCACACCTGCAATATTAACGCCGGACCACACGGGCACAGAGCTGTCGCCGTGCTCGCCGATGATCCAGCCGTGACAGGAGGTGGGAGCCACACCCAGACGCTGAGACATGAGGAAACGGAAGCGGGACGAGTCCAGGTTGGTGCCGCTGCCAATGACACGGTTCTTGGGCAGGCCGGAAAGCTTCCAGGCCACGTAGGTCATGATGTCAACGGGGTTGGAGACCATCAGCAAGATGGTATCGGGACTGTACTGTAAGGGAAATAAGAATTAGTACTAGATTCTCATTTAAAGAGTTAGCTAGACGTACCTCCACCAGCTTGGGGATAATGTTCTTAAGGATATCAGTGTTGCGCTGCACCAGGGACAGACGGGACTCTCCCTCCTTCTGGCGCACTCCAGCGGTCACAATGCACAGCCTGGAGTTGGCCGAGGCGGCAAAGTCCGTGCTGGCCGTGATTTGGGGATTTTTGAGGAAGTTGGATCCATGCTGCAGATCCATCAGCTCACCCTGCAGCTTTTCAGCACAAACATCGATGAGGCACACCTCCTTGGAGACATTCTGAGCCAGGATGCTGAAGGCGCTGGCCATGCCCACCTGGCCGATGCCCACAACGGTGACCTTCTGACCGGAGCTGGGCAGCACCTCAGCAACCTGGGCCAATAGACTGTCCTTAATGGTGGCCATTGCTGGGGAAAGATAAAGGAATTCTTATTTATATTTTGATGAAAAATTTAACACAAGTCATTGTTTATAAATACTTTTTCTTTATAATTCACTAGAAGATAAAAGTTACATTGTAATAGATATTTTTATAAAATAGCCTGTAATTATTGTAAATTCTATTTATACGAAAGAAATCATTCTTAATCATAAATATTTTTTTAGTTAATAAAATATCACCAAGTCCACATGCATCTTAAACCTTATAGGAGGGTTAGTAGTTTGTGAGTCAGGAATTCCTAAGGAATTATCCCCGATTAACAGTCTTTTATTCATTACCATCACGTGCCTCTCACATTAAGCGCCTAATTTTATTAACCAAAACATCACAATTTTTTGTATATATTTTTTTTTTGAGGAAGAGAGTTTTCTCTTCCCCTTAAAACACACACAGACATACAGCATAGTTGGCGTTCTTTAACCTTCACGAAGGTCGTATTAATGAGAGAAAAGCGACATCGCCACAACACGCAACCGGACCGAGCCGAAAACATTGCCGAAAAAATTAACTACTGATGATTTATTCTCTTTTTTTATAGTGTTTATTGGCAGTAATTTGGAAAATTAGAAGCTAAAAAATATGAAACACGTCCACTAGCTGCGCTTGACATACTGCGTTGCCAAATTAATCTTTACTTTCCACAAAACATATAGTTGCAAACCTGTGACATTCATGATATTCACTCGTGTTCAATTAGGGGCTTCTTCTGCCATTATCTTTTTCGATTAATCAAATCAAATATTGGCCCAAAGGGTAGGGCACTTATCTATGCAATCAATTCGAAACCTTTTGAAATTAATCCCCTCGAAAATCGCTTTATTACTGATTTGGGAACTACTTCCTACGCAATCTTATCAGGCCAATTTCACAAATCCAATTACTGGGTGTTTCTCATAATGGGGAATTTGATTATTTGCCGATGACTGTTCTATGCTTCCAGTGTGTATATATCATCATGACGTAGAGCTAAGCCTTATCTGGACTAGGAAGAGAGTTGTGGTTCGGGCCAAAGTTGAGTTTGTTGCCAATGTTTGCAATAAATAGGGTTAAGATTAGATTGCCGGCGATTAAAAGTGCATATTGAAGCGACTACTGTTATCAGTGGGAAAATATTTATATACACATGTGGCACGTTTTTAATTAGAATCAGCTTGAGTCTGAGTGTTTTCCTCGCTTGAATTACGACAACACTTGTGAGTTCTAAAGAATCTTATGGGTGTGGTATAAAAAAATAAAACAGAGAACTTTTTCGATGAGTTTTGCGGTGTCAGAGAAATGTCACGAAGATATAAACAATATATAATGATTTATGGCTGAACGAGCACAGTTTATTTTTTACCGGGAAATCTCAGATAGGAATTGAACATAAATATATACTGTAGATTTAGAATGTGTGGAAAAAAGGAACCATTTATTTTTATAGATGTATATTTACAACTTTTTCAATACTTAAACTTAAATAAACAAATGGAAACTAATTTAGACTTTTAAAAACTTGACCATATTTTGTAATTAACTTCATTTTAACTGAACAAATGGAAACTAATTTATATTATTTAAAACTTGACCATATTTTGTAATTAAAATTCGTGTTTTACAAATTTCCCATTTAACTTTAAACCATTTTCAACCCAGTTAGCTAATTAGCTAATTAAATCTTAGAAGTTCATGACCAGCTGCACCCTTAAAATATTGAAATTCCTCAGTTTTATATCAATATTTTTCACCTGTTGCAAGCTGCTAAAACTTGCCACAATAAATTGGGCCTATTCGAATGACCTTCTCTCAAAGTCAAATGCGGTTGTTCCACTTTACTGGGAGGCCCCCCGTCGACGACGACGACGTCACCCCCGTCAAAAACAATCCGAAAAGGCAGCCACAAACAGCTGTTTTGGGCATGGCGCATGCTCTCAATGAAAGCGAAAGTGAAAGTACGCCCAATTGGCAGCCGCTGTGCCTCCCCCTTGCTGGGGTACACCCCAATTACGGTACTTGTGCGGAAGGCCAAGGGCGAGGTGTTGGTTTCGGACTCGAACTGGAATTCGTTTTTCGGACTTGCACTTGAACGTTGAAAGTTGAATGCACTTTGATGAGGCAGGAAGTGAGCTAAATACCCTTTGAAATCTTACATCTACCGTTTATTCACAACAACAATTTATTTCTCTGTAGATTCTGCTTACTTTTTGGTATCTGGTTGGTTTTGTTTAAATTCACTTTTTTTCACTGGATTTTATTTTTGGCGCCTCTGTATTTTGAGGTCGTCGACGTTCCGTTCAGGTTGCGGGTTCGTTGCGAACTGTTCACACTCCACGCGGCTGCTTTGGAATTTAGCTGCCGCCGCTGCTGGATTTTGTAGCCTCCGCAGCCGCTCTTTCACTTATTTCCTCCTCAGGCCCGTGCACCGGGAGAAAATTTTTGGGGAGACATTTAAAAGAAAAACATAACATGACGAATTTAAAAATTTGCAGGATGTGTTGTAGGATCTGAGCAGAAATCATTTTATAGTTGGGAATATAATGGATTTTCTGTACAGAAATTTGTTTTATTATTAATTTATTTAATTTCAATTTTTAATTAATTTCAAAAATTATTTTAATAAGAAATTTAAGTTAAGATAATTCTGTAGAGTATTTTGTGATATATTTCCCTTGCCTCAAGTTCGAAAAGTACGCACTTTTTTATACCATTTAATTTCTTAATTACATTAAATTTCAAGTACACTATTTGGCTGAGTGTAGGCAGCTGTTTCCGCTGCCTCGGCCGGCGTCGCAGCTGCGGCGCCAGGATGAATGACGAAACGGCCTGGGAGGCGTTGTGAAAGTGAGCGAGCGTTGCTCTCTCCCGCTAGCGCTCTTTGCTCTCCAGAGTTTTCGGCTCCATTCAGCCAAGTTAGTCAAGGTGACCTTTTGCTTTGGTTTTCTTTTTTTTTGTTCGTTTTCCCTTCATATATTTATAGCCGGCACGTTTTCGGGTTATTCGACTTGATTTTCCGGGAGTCTGGAGCTGGAGCGGGGAGCTTGTGACCGAAGTTTCAGCTGGCCTTTAATTCCTCACTTACAATTCCCTGTGGCTTAAATTACTTTCATCTGTAATTCCGAATTTGTTCCTATTTTCCGCTGGTGGTTGTTTATCCAAAGGCCTGTGACAGCAGCTGGGGATCTTTTTCGGGGAAGGGAAGGCACGTGCCAAAGATCACACACAGAGAACATATAGAAACATATATACAAAGTATCTTTTGAGATGTGGAGGGGACTGTTTGGCTGGTATAGGGGCTAATTTTGGCCAATTGCCCAGTCAGGCGGCTGCAACGGAGGCTGCAAGCCACAGATGGCCGGGTTATGCCTTATACAGACATTGGAAATGCTCTACACTGAGCTGAAACTCTGTAATAAAATATCTAAGGAATATTTTTGATTTAAATATTACACTTAATATTTTTCATTTAAATATTCATTATTAGGTTTATTGAAAATAATAAAGACAGCAGGTAATGAAATAATGAATGACTTTTATAGGTAAATAGGAACAATAAAATGATTAACAATTTACAGCAAAGATAAAAATTGTAAAAAATAACCACTATCAGTCCTAAATAAACTTCGAATGATAGAAACCTATTGCTTACCAATATCTGGTAATAAAGGTTTAATTTTCCGATAAATACATAATTATGAAAAATCTCATTTTTTGGTTGATATTGAGCCTATAATGTTTATAGTTTACTTTACTTTTACTAACATTTTTATAATATTAAAAACTACAATTTAATTCTTTCCAGTGCAGCCAAATTTCACACTTGGTAACCTGGATTAAGGCAGATTTTTTTAAAAATTAATTAGCAAAGCGACGTCACCGCTTGCAGAGAGAGGAAGAGTGAGAGAAGCACAGAGGATCCCCAGAAAAAAAGGAGAGGCAGTAAAAGCTCCCCAGAGAGAGGTTGCTCCACCACATTGCCGGCGTTCGTGACTGAAAACACACACACATTTCAGATCGAAGACTCTGATTTACTGCACTCTGCCTGCTGTCGGCGATGATTCCTTCGCTCTCTTGATTTTCGCAACTTGGCGGGGTGGCTACGTCACTATTTTAGCCGGCTGAACTTGAGCTCATTGCTTTTTAGGGGAGCGGTGCGGTTAAGACAGAGGGGGAGGTTCTCGTTCTCTCTGTCTCAATGTCACTGCAATTTAACGCGTTCGTTGTGAAAGTGACGATGGTGACCCAGTTTCTGAAATGACCCCCCATCAATGTCAATGCACTTCCCCGGTCTGTTTTTTTTTGGTCATGACGTCGCTTTGCCCTTCAATTGTGAAATGCGTCCAAGTATGAGTGCGAGTTATGTGTGAGTAATACTTGAATACTCACATGCAGTTTTTAGAAACTCGTTTTGTTTAGCTTTGGGTTTGTTGAACTTTGTTTCTACGCGCTTTGTTATGATTGCACGATTTTTTCTGGGTATTTCGAGGGAAGAAGAGAGGCTTTACTTATTCTGTGGGATAAGCGGTAAACACTGACTGGAGAGCTTTATAAACAAGGAGGAAAGCATCTTAAATTTTGTATACCCTAGAAGTTTTTAATTGGATAATTGGTAATCTATTTATTTTGTTAAAATGAAAAAACATTTTTCGGATATACTTTCCTGCTTAAAAATTTTAAAAACAGCATTTTTACACAAACAAGTTCTTTTTTCTTTCTTTTTCTGCCTATAAGAATTCAATTTTGAGAATATGCATTATTGAATATTGAAAATTGTAATTTTAAGACAAAGAATTTATTAAAAAGTAAAGGAATAAAATATTAATTTGAATAATTATTTTTGAATTGTAATAAAACACAAAATAAACCAATCAATAATTTTTTTTTAATATATTCCTGACTAAAATTTTTAATACAAATTTAGACAAGAAATTAATAAACAGAAAGAAATAAATACAAAGTTTAAAAACTGTATCTTATATTTTACTTCTCTGAGTGGCGCCATCACTATTGAGATTCGACAGGTAGAGCAGTCAGTTCAGTTTCGGAAAACCAGATCCAGATGCCGCCAGTAATTTGTGTAAAATTGAGTGTCAAATGTAAGTTGTACCGTTTTAGGTGTTCAAACTTATATTTAATTTAAATATTTTAGATTGCAATTAATATAAAATCAATTTTATGCATTAAGAAATTAAATTTTTAAGCAATTTAGCAAAAATTGACCAATTTTAGTTGGAGCAAGTGGCCTGGAGAGGCCCAGATAAGTTGAAATGCATGTGAAATATAGATGTAAATAAATAATGTTTATTCAATTATTAAAGAATAAAGAATATGTTTTCTTAAATTAACAAACTACAAATTCTAGTAAATAAACCTTATAAAAGCCTCAACTTAAGACCCAAGTAGCTCGCAATGCTCGAAATTCTGACAGTTGTGGCTCTCGCCCCCTTTTTCTCCCAGCTTCCCATATTACGCAACATTTTCGATGCATTCCAAGATAAACCAGAGCAAACATTTCTCATGCTCCTCCACCGTGCCAATCTCTGGAGTTCTGGAGAAGGAGCTCTGCGTGCCGGGAGAGAGAGAGAGAGAGATGCCCCATGGAATCGGATAGCACCTTTTCCTGGCCAAAGTCCGACTCGAAGCGTCGTTATCGAGTCAGGGGAATCTGATTAGAGCGGAGCTGGGACTCTGGTGTAAGCCAAGTGGCAGGAACCAAACCGAACGATCCTCGCCAGCGGAGCACACGCAATCGAGCGGAGATGTCGCTGCCCCGCGCTCTGCACATTAATATTCAAAAATTGCGTTTTTATGCTAATTCTCACCAAACACACTCAGAGCAGCACTCTGCAGTGGCTAAATGGCCAACCTGTCGATAGATTATTCAATGACAAGCACCAGGCACCAGGCAGCAGGATGCACACTTTCCAAAAAGGAGATCTCGGCAAGGCACTGACAGAAGCTTAAATGGAATATAATTTTCTTTAGAATATATATTTTATTATTTATTTGTAAGTAATAAAATTAACTTGATAATTAATTAAATAATTTTTAAAATGTTTGAATCGATAATTAAGTGTTTATTTAGTACTTTCAAGTCAAGTCTTAGTGTTATCTTTCTCTCTCTGCTTTTGAATTGGTTCAAGTAGCCCGAAGTTGCCGCTGCCGCTGGCTGTTCTCTCAGATGATGATCATCTTTCGGGTATATCGCACCTTGCCATCTTTTTGGCAGCCAAGCAGCCTTATTATTACTTTTATTTCGCCAGCCAAGTCCGACCACGACATTGGCCAGCCTCGAATAACCAATATTACCCATACGCACCGTTGTTTATTTATGGCTAGATGTTGTCGCTCTGTTGTGGCCGGAGTGTAGTTTAGCAATAATTAAGTTGTTAAATTGTTGCACGTAAGTCAAGCCTTTGGCCGCCAGTCAGTCGGTCAGCCAGCCAGCTCCACTCTCGGTGGCTCCGCTTAATAATAATGTTCGTTCCTGACTTACGAGCCACGTCCTTGGGTTACTGATGTATGCGATACTTAAGGTATTTATTACAAGCGATTGTAATCTTCCAGCCAGAATTTCTTTAGGAGCAGCACCAGCCTCCATATATATATATATATATAAATATATATATTTATAGCCAAGCTTGTGGTTTCTGTTTTCTTTTAAGGTGATTAGCAGGGTTTAGGCACCAGCGGATACCCTGTTATTTGCCAGCTAAAGGCATTAAGATGTCTTGCGAAAGATGCTGCAATTAATCATCTCCTCATTGCATCTCATTATCGTCTCAAAGGGGGGAGGGAATATGAAAGGAAATACCCAGCATATATGCACTGGTTACCACGCCTCATTAGAGCACAGCCTTTGCATCTTTTTCGCCTCTAGCTTCGAGGGGAATTATATAATACATAAACTATATCCAAGTACAAAGGCTTATACTAAAAGGCACAGTGGAGTTAGTGTAAGGGAGATTTTTGCTAAAATATTTTCCCGATTTTAATAGTTACTTTCTTAGTAAGATATACAAATAAATGCAAAAAAAAATATTAAAAATGTTCGTATATAATTTACATATTTTATAAAATTATTTAAGACTTCTTCCCACAGAAGCTTTACTGTACCTGCTCTGGCATCTCATTCCTCAGAAGACCAGACCAGTTTTCCCAAGCTGCACTTGTTACGTTTTCGGTTCTGTTTTTCCTTTTTTTTTCTTTTTTTTTTTAGTTGCATGCCAAATATGCAAAAGGCAAAAGGAAAAAAAAAGCGAAAAGCTTTGGCGCATGTAATTTTCCCCCTTGCATATGTGTGTGTGTTTGCATATAATGATTATTGTAGGTACAAGTGCGAGAAATCGTGTTAGATCGCGGGTAATAAATTTAGACACCAAACTATGCAAAAGGAGTCCTGTCCTGCCACTATGGTCACCATAGCCACTGCCGCCGCCTCTCCGCCATGTTGTCCCCTTGAGATGCCAGTCTCTCTCATCCCCAAAGCCAATGTACTGGCAATTCTGGCCGGGAAACCCCCTCCTTCTGGTCTTGTTGTTGCCAGTTTTAAGCACTTCCTTTTATTATATTTTATGGGCACTTGTTTTGTGTTTTTTTTTTAGAGTTGAGAGAGGCGACTTGAGAGGCTGCCGTCGTCGTCGTCGTCGTCGTCTTTGCTGGTTGTCGATTTTTTATAGTCGCCCCGCTTAAGTTGGAGGCTTTCGGGGGCTTTAATGTCCCATTAGGGGCCTTCGCACACCTGAAACGCTTGCAATGTATTTTAGGTATTATAAAATTAATGCGAGGTCATCGCTAGTTAGGCATTCATAATTAGGCGACATTTGGGGGGAAGGGGAAAGCAGAGAGCTCTGTGAAGTTCAGGTATTTAAGGTCTTCATTTAATGTGTGAGGAATGAAAAAAAAAAACTTGAAATTGTTTTTAAATGTTCTACAGGTATTACCATGAGAGTGCTTAAGTATTCTTTGGCAAATAAATAATTAATAAGTGCACAAAAGTGTGGCAACTCCAAGGAAGTACAGTCAACGCTTAGCTATAGTGTATTCTTCTAGAGTGTGGCAACTCTGGCATTATAACAGTTTACAGCTTAAACTTATAGTTTTGGCTTTAATAAAGCAGCAAATTAATGCTTTAAATATTATTTAATATGCATTAAAGCTGCCTAAGTTCAAGTTCCATTTAAATTTAATTATAATCCAATTATCATGCAGAAGATCTCAATGCCAGACGTAAGTATATATCGATTCCCCTCGAGGCGTATCACTCACGCTCCATTGACTCAAACAAATCCAATTCAATTTTGGGCTCATATATACCATTGTGTGTATTTGTTCTTTTTGTGAATCATTAAGCAAAATGTCGCTGGGACACATAACTCATAACCCACACACAGCTGGGGCAAAAAAAAAGTACGAATCGTTTGGCAAACCTTTTTCTGCCTGACATTTTTCCATGCCATTAACGACAACTTGAACCAAAACAAACCATTTTCCCCCGCTGCTGCTTCTACTGCGGTTTTCTTCGCCGTTTCCACTTTTGCTGCCTTATGACTTTTCACCAATGCACTCGACTTGGCCCGAACCAAGTGAATGGCTGGCTGGCTGGCCCTTGCCCAAGAGCCCGGCTTGGGTTCGGGCCTGGGTTCTTCGGAGCCCCGGTTCGTTATTAGTAGATGTCATATTAGAGGCAGCCAGCAAGCCTGGCCAAACCGCAGCCACGATATAAAAAACAGTCGGAGCCTCTAGACCAACTTCACTTTTAGCCACGACATTCAATTCCAGCGCGGCATGGGGCAGGCTTAGATAGGGGCCAGAAAAAAAAATTTGAACTGAAATAAAGAGTTACTTTTTCGACTCAGGGATACTGCCTAAGGAAGTAGATCTAAAAGAAAAATATTTACGAAGTCTTAAAATGTTTTAAAACAGTTTAAAGAAATATATTCTTTGAGGTTTAGTGATAAATGAGTTCCGTTGAATATTTTTAGCACCGAAATATTTGTATTTTTTAATCTGAATGCAAGCTAAAAAAATCTTGGATCTGTTAGACATACTTCTATATATATTTTTTATAAAATATTTCAAATAACAAGTACAAGTCTTATCATGCATTTCTAAAAAATCTATAATATTGCAATATATTATTTTAAGTAACTTAAAGGAACAATAAGTATAGATTTAATTCAATTGCGTAAAAACAATAGTATTTAAAGATTTATATTATTTATTTTGGAAAAGTTTTATATGTTGAATTTATATTATATAACCAATTACATATCTTTAAATACTATTAAAATCTTATAATAAAACTCAAGTAAAGTAAATATTCTTTCCCTATCCCCAAAACCAATATACCCCTCGAAAAGCACTGATTCAAAGCATCTGAAAGAAAAAAAACGAAAACAGTTTTGCAGTTTCAATTTTGCAATTGCCAATTGAGCTCGACTTGCTGCTAAAAAAAGAGTTTGTTTGTCGACTTCGATAACATTTCGACATTTGCTGGCTTTAATTGAATTGCCAACGAAGCCAACGGAACGGAGCTCTCTCGACGAGGCAGGTGAAATCGAAAGTCTCGGGGAAAATTCTCAGGAGGAGCGGTCTGGACTGGCCTGGTCGGCGCAGTTGAAAGGTTTGACAGCTCGGCTGATGGCCAAAACTAATTAGATCTGAGAGATCTGAGATCCCGCGACGGCTGCCCAAGGTCGCTGACAAAAACTGAATGCATAACAAATTTCATTTATGGCCGGCACGCAATCGACACACATTAAAAAAAAAAGAGAAAAAAAAGTCACTTTGGCAGGCTTTTAGCTCTGCCATAATTCAGTCCGATAAGCGATCTTAACTATCTACACGATCTGGACAGGATCGGACGGCTGTCGCGGCTTTCCCGCTCTCTCGAGTCCGGCTCGTTGCCAATTGCATTTCGGCTTCTTGGATGGGGTCGTCGCCTGCCTGTGTGACAATATTTGCATGCCGGCCAACTGGAGGAGAACTCGCACCCAGAGGAGCCAGCCGCGTCGTATAGGGAGCCCGTATCAGCGCCATCATCTCATCATCGATATGCCATCAATGTGGAATGGTCGCAAATTATCTGGCCTTAAGAGAGCGGCCTCAGACTGGAGACGATATCAAACACTGGAAGAAAGTATTTTGGTAAGTTTTTGAGATATTTTTTTTCAGGGAGGGAAATTGTATTTTTTTTTTTTAAATTCCAAGCAGAATCTGGTTACTTTAGGAAATTTATAATAATCGAAAAACTAATTATGAACTGAAAGTAATTTTATTAAATTTATCTATAATATATGGAAGGGATTTTAGGAATTTTAATAGGATTTTGTATTATTTTTTATAAAAAAAAAGTTTTGTTCAGGAAGAAATTGTTTACAAGAAACAAGATCAAGATCCCCAAAAGTTCAAAGAGTTCGTCATTTTATATTTTATTAATTTAAAACGAGTTCAGCATACAATCTTCTATTCAATCATCTATTTTATTTTGTTTATATTATTATGAACTCTATATATAATCATATAATAATCATATAATAATTATAGACATAATTCAAATTATGTTCTATTCGTTTAAGTGTAATTCTCAGATCTCTGCCACCTTCTCCTTCTAAAAGTCGGCACTCTGTGGGATCTGTGGATCTTTGGATCCCACTTAATGCCTTTGTGACATTTTAAGGTTCAATTTGGCTAATAATGACGGTGCAGATAAAACGGGTTCTGCACTTTCTCCAAAGCCAGAAATGTGCTGATTGGCCCGCAAATATATAGATACGAGATTTTAATGAACCGATTTGAGGAGGTTAAGTGTAATGCAATGCCAATTACCTGGCGGCGTAAATAACTTTATTACAATGTATGGGATTTTCCCCCTTTCAATGTATTCTTAAAGGAAAGTATATAAGGATTTTATCATATTTTCCAGTACCTAAACAATATTTTTACATATAATTTAAACCAGAAAGTATCATCATTAATAATAAATAAGCAAATATTCAAAAATAATAAATAAATCCTTTTTTACTTTATTTTAACCAAATATTCTTAAGCTTATATTTAAAACGATTAAGATTTTGCTCCTGTGTAAGCCCGTTAGCTTGTTAACTGCTCTTCTGATTTTTGCTTGGCCCAAATATTGTTACTGCCAAATTGCAGCTACCGTTTGAGACCCGTTTTGGTATCGACATTAATCTCCTTTCCTCTCTTTCCCGCGTGTTGCCAGAAATCGCTTTGGCCACGCGAAAAGGGGCTACAACTTTTGATCTCATCATCGTCATCGGAATCGAGGCTTCCCTCGCCATCGCCATCGCCGTCGCCATCTCTTGGTCCATCTCCCGCTCCATCTCCATCTCCTGCCAGCTGCTGCTACAACTCTTTCTGGCGAAGGACATCAAACAGAAGCGGCGATCGCTTCTAATTTGCATAAACATTCGCTTAACATTTATCCCCAAAAACGTTTTCGCTGTTGCGCGGCTTTTCCCTGCCATCCCATCGTCATAATCTGCCGACTTTTTTGGCTCCCCGCTCTTTGGCTTTTCGCTTCTTTTGCGATTTCATTTCGGTTCTGCGATTCCCGAAAGCATTTAAGACCAAAAAAATAACCGCTTTTGACAACAAACAGCAATCATAAGCAACAACTGCTGCTGCTGCAACAGTAGCCAGAAATCGATGCTAATCTTGGCTGGGGAATGAGGAAAAATTTGCTCACCATTTTCAGTTTACTTTTTGGGGTCTATACCCTGTAAGGAAAAGGGTTATATCACTGTAGTCATTCAGTAAGAAATATCCATAAGTACATAATTTAACTAAGCATTTCTCTATTTTTATATATTTAATAAATCAAATTAATATATCCAAAACTATATAGTCATGTTAGAGTATTATCAAGTCTTTTTGATTAATAAGAACTTATGCCCTATTTGAGTCAATAAACCTTAAAATGAAACACAAAATAATAAATGGAGTTGTTTTGCATGGATCCCTTTGTCTTGCTGGCCTTATCGGGATATGGTTTTTCAAAGGAATGTGAAATTAACAACTCAATTCAACCTGTTTCGGGAGTTCTTAAATTTTTTAATTTAAAAGATGAAGAAGGGGGAGTTAGTGACTTATTAAATGTAACAAAGTATGAACTTTTTTTTATAAAAATATATATTTAAAAGCAAATTAAATATCAAATATACTTTCCATGTAATTAAACTAAATTATCCAAGTTTATTTATGTAAAGTATTAATATAATTAATACTACAAATTAAGCAGGATCTAAAGCAAACCCATTAACAACTTTCTTAGTAATAAAAAATAATATTTTGAATGAATTTTCTTTGATTCTTTTTAAAGAGTTTAATGAAGTTTATAAGTATTTTTGAAGCTCAAAAAAACTGCAAAACCCTGGCCAAAGTAACACAATTTCCCATTTTTCTGTCACAATCGAATCATAGGTGTTACACGCCCTCCCATAAGGCGCACGCCCCCTTTTCTCAGTCTCAGGAAAATCCCAGAAATTGTGACAGGCAGCCAGCCAGCCCCAAAGGCGACCTAAATTGGAACTCGCAGCTAAAAATTAAAGTTTGCATTCGACTTGCAATTCCTATTTGTGTGTTTGCCAGTCGAGAAACATGACAAGTTGGCAACTAGAAATGAGGTTTTTTTTTGAGATGTGAGGTTACAGAAATAATCATAACTCAATTAGAGATGATGGAGGAATATTTCTTGATTGAGATCATAAAATCATCATCAATATCATACAAATAATTCATAATAAAACATTATTAAAATCAAAGAACTCATAAACTACATATTATAAATAAATGTTGTTGATGCTTGTTAAACATTCTCAAATAAATTCCTTAAAAATAGTTTAGCATTATTAATTCTACAAACAATCATTATTACTCTTTAAATCCCATTACTACCAACCAATTGATATAATTTGTCTTGTTGAAAGCAAAATAAATAGCATTTCTCCTGCGGACTGTCTCTGCGCTTGATTGGCGTTCGAGCTGAGCGTGCGCGTGTCTTTGGGGCGAAACAATTAATTTGAATAATTAGCAGCTAACGATGGGGACAGCGACAGCAGCAACCACTGCAGCAACTCTGCAACAGCAACATCAACATCAACACTGCAGCAACTCTGCTGCAAAAGCAGCAGCTACATCAACTGCCTGCTTTCAACTTGTCGATTGTGTCACGCCAACCAGGAGTTAAGGCCAAGTCAAAGGCAAACGGCGGAGGCAAGGCGCTCAGGCGATATAAAAAATGCATTTGGCACTTGAGAATTTATGTGCTGGAGAGGGAGGAGGGGAGGGGAGGAAGAGAGAGTTGGGAGGGAGAATCCAAGGAGAACTCCGGAGTACGTCACGCGAAATGATGAATTACTCGCCGGGGACGCGCGTCAGTCTTTGATGAGGAACGACAGCGTGAAATTAGACAAAAGGGTTGTGGCAACACCGCCGAATCAAAAGGGTAAAGAGTGAGTCCATATGGTACACAGAGAGAAATATAGAATTATAATGAATTTTTGACATTTATAAGGAATATAATAAGTGCATAAGGGAGACATACAGCAGTAAGGATAGTATTTTTAAGGTTATTAGGCTTAAAAGAGAAAGTAATAAGCATTATTTTAATTCCTTGTCAAAAAATAATTCTTTGTAATTTTTTTCCAACTTATGTATGTATATTTTCCTATTTGCTTCATAAGATTTTAGAAGGATATTTCGAAATCTCTTTAAAAGACCCCTAAAAGTATGCAATGTTAAGCATTAGCAATGAGTAGTTAAAGAGAGTTATACCTTAAGCCACAAATTCAAGGGATTTCATGTGACTTACAGATTCTCTAGCTATCTAAAATATTACTAAAATATAAATTAAGTTTTTAGTATAAGATATTACCTTTCTTTCAGTGTATCAGCCATATGCCATATGTGTGACTGAGGCTGTCGCGTTGACTTTGCACTCGAGAACGCGCCTTGACTTAATGAAGATGACGAGGAGCTGGGCTCTGGAGCTGGTGGAGGAGCTAGCTCTTCCTCCGGAGCTGGTACTGATGCCCAGTGATTGCTGCTGGAGGACTGGGCGTGTTTTAATCCTTCGTAGACCCAAAACCTAGGTGTTGCCGGCTGGATGTTGTTGTCACTGCAGCGGCACACGAGGCGTTAATTTATTACAAATTATTATGATTCCATTTTGTGCCTTTGGGGCCCCTTTACCTTAACCACCTTTTTTCTTCCGCGTTTTTTGCCAACACAAAAATAAAAATTATAAAAAAAACAACAACCAACAAGGAGAGAACCCTTGTTGAAGACGTCTAGACAAATGCACTTCAAAGGTTAACATGATAAATGTCGTTTGTTGCTTTTGTGACGCGACAACTTTCGTGTTGCTGCTGCAGTTGCTGTTGCAGTTGCAGTTGCAGCTAACTTGGGGATTTGTTTTCCCCAGTTGCATTGTTTTTTCCGCTCAACTGTCGCCTGGCAATTATTAAGCCGAGCAAGTCAACATATTAATCAATGACACAGAGCAATTAAAGGCTTGGCCTAGAGAGAAAAAAAAGGATGCGAGATTTGCTATGCGGATGTGTGTGGGAAAGGGTTGAGTTTCTTCTGATATTATAATATTTATAGACAATACCTCGATTATAAAAGAAGTTAGAACATTTATTTATAAAATAAATACTTTATTTACATTCAAATATTTTTAAGGCTTAAAAATAAGTTTGCTTTTTTTGCTTATAAAACTCCTGTTACCCAATTTTGCACTTACATTCGCTGAATTTTCTCTTTAACTTGAATTGAAACCTGGTTTTGCATTCTAATTTCATGTTCCTCTAATTGTGGTTATCCCAATTGCATTCGATATGCGGGAAACTCGTCCCGGACTGCAGCAAAAAAGGCGAAGAACACCGAAAAGCCCGTGGATGTTGCTTCATCTTCATATTCATCTGCTGGACTGCGATTGGCATTCCTCGCTCGAATGTGATATGATGTGGCGAACGTGGACCGCAAACTGCGACACCAACACCAAGAAAGTGGTGATCCAAACCGCAGAAAGGCACTGGAAAAAATGAATATTTTTATTAACAATATAGTTCAATTTATTTTACGATTTTTACAATGAAAATTTATGGTTTCGAGTACCTTTTTCATGTTATTTTAATCTAAGGAATCAATGAAGATGGAATATATGGCTATAGAACCTAAGAAAGTATAATTAATTTATTACCTAATAATGTCATATTTATTATATAATTATTTATATATAATATAATATATTTTTCTCTCTGTACCGCCAATACATGGAGGAGAGTGGCAACACTAACAAGCGACTTTTAGCCAAATTAAGTTGTCCAGTTTGCGGTGTACGCACAGCGGGTTGCAAATAACAATCTCCTGTTTACAGCGACCACAGGCAACAGCAAGAACAACAATAACAACAACAACATAAGCAACAATGGGAACAACAATTGGAAACAACACCAAACTAACAACAGCAATCAAAGCTGCAAACGTAAGGAGCGGAAAGAGAGGCAGGTAAAAATTATTGCAACGACCCAAAAAACGCATTTAACTCATATTTCTTGCCAGTCGCCAAAATCAGTTTTTTGTTTTTCTCTTTTTTTTTATTTTTAGCTCCTATAAGGCACCTATGTCGATTCCATATAAATTGTCAATATTTGACACATTTACGTGGCGGCGCAGGAGGGAAAAAAAGCGATCAGGAAAACAGCAAAAATATTTGTTGGCGAGTTTTGGAAATTTATCAAGTGCCCAGCATAAATAGGAGGGAAAAAATATAGGATAAAAATAATGAAGTTTAGATACTCTTTAAAAGGTTGTAAATATTACAAATTTAATTAAAATGCAGCAACTAAAAAAGATAGAATGATTTTATTGAGGGAATTTATTGATAAATAGTAAAGATTTTAATAGAGTTTTTTATATTTATACTTGAAAAGTCAAGAAAATAACAACTATCGAGAAAATTATTTATACAATTTAACTATAGTCAAAATATCCCAAAGATCCTCTTAAAACAATTCAATTTTATTTAATTTTAAATAAATTAAACACTATGTAAAAAGTGGGCAACACTTTTAAAATCCAGATACAATGTTGCTTTCAATACTTTGTTGATTAAAGTCCCAACTTTGTAAAGAGCATATCCCAGTGCCTGTCTTCTCCCGCCAATTAAAGACTTGCAACTGCAGCTTGGCAAACAAAAAAAAAAGAATTATTAACTTAATTTTACTAGCCGCAAAAATATTTTTCAGCACATTACGAAAGCAGACACGACTTTGTTGCTGTTGCTTCTGCAACTGCGGCAACAGCGGCAAACTGCGGCAACTCCGGCGGTTGCAGTTGCAATGGCCAAAAATTATTAACTAAAAAACAGGCAGAAATTGCAAAAAGATTGCCTGGAAATTGACATTTGGTCGTTAATGTGTGCCTGCCGGTGTGCTGTGCCGGTTAGCCACGAATCCATGGACCGACCGGCAGCTGACCAGGCTCGTTTGTCGGCATCGCATGCGACTGCCAATAATTTAGAGCTTTTAATAAAAATGTTGCTGCTGCAACACCGACAACGACTTCGATTCATTTTGGGGGGAACCGAGTCAGTGTCCAAGATTTATATCATAATTTATTTATTAATTTCATTAAGTAAATTTCGGCTTGATGAATGACGTTGTATTTCGGTCGCCTTCCCGCGGCGGTTGCCGAAATGTTTATTGTTGCTGCCAAGAGAGGAGCGAGCCATAAATAACCGGCCCATAAATAGTGTGGGAGTAAAAAAGAGTCTAAAGTTACTTGGTTACTTTTACTAGCCTGAAAAAGTAAGAGTTGAACATCACTTGGGGTTCCTTTAGGCTTGGCTTCTTATTTTCAATTTAAATTTGTACAAGCTAAAAGTTGCACAAGACAAAGTCTCGGATTCTACTCAAGTTTTTACGAGGCCCAATAGCATCTTGAATAATGGCGTACCATTTAGGCTAACATCAAAAGATGATTAAAAATCCATTTAAAATTATATTCAATAATAAAACTGAAACTGAAATGCAGCATCGAATAAATTTAGTGTTTGCGCCATCGGTAGTCAGGCACAATGAGCCAAAAATCAAAAGCCCATAAAACTGACGACTAAAATCAATTGCGACTCTAAACTTTAATACCACCATTGGGAGAGGGGACTTGGCCGAAAGGTAGGTAGGTAGGTAGGAGCCGGGTCTCTAGCTGGAAAAACGCTACCAAAATTGAAGGTTTCTTTCAGCAACCAAACCAAATCGCAACGGCCTCTTGCCAAATTCAATGGATTTTACTTTTCGTTCAACCAAAATAATAAAAAAAGGAAAAGGAAAACAAACAAAAGCGAAAAACAAAAAAGAATCGTACCAAAGAGCTGAAAAATCGAAGACAGCAAAAAAAACCTCAGTCCGGGCTGCTGCTGTCGTGACCAATTAGTGATCGAGCCGAGCGGTCTCTGGGGGCGCTGGAGCGGAGGAGGCGTGGTCGCGCAGGCGCACGTCAACCTAGCCAGCTATAGTTTTGGATACACAGAGAGGAAATTATTTAAAATGTATTGTAGATACAAAATTCAATAATTAAACCTGTAAAATACTACATATTTAACCTCACGGAATGCAACATTAAATATAATAATTATTAACAAATAAAACTCTTAAAAATGAAGCTTTTAGTATATGTTTTTCCGATTTATTTCAGGTGTAACTTAAGCTCAAATAACGCAGCAGGAACGGGAATAAAGACAGCAAAGCAAAGCTAAAGTCCAGACCGAGTCTGAATTTAAAAGTCTGAGAGGGGCGCACTTTACATTCAAATATTTTGTGACACAAAACGTTTTTTGTGGCTGCAGTCACAGCTAAACAGTTAAGAGTCGCCACAGCAGTTGCATTTGGCTTTGCTTTTGCTTTTTGCCTTTTTGCTGGGGGTCTCCATGGGTCTCTCCCGGGTCTCACACTGCATATTTGTTTAGCCTTTTGTCTGTGGCAAATCTTTAACCATTTTTCTACTTTGGGCGTGTTCGAGTGCCATGCGTTTCGTTTATATTCCATACTCTACAAGAGAAGCTTAGTAGTTTGTTTAGAGTCCCCCAAAACTGATAAAAAATAATTATAAAATAAGATTAAAGCTATATACAATGCATATTTAATTTTTAAAATATTAAAAAAATATAATTTGTAGTATTTTAGGTAATTTTTAATATGGAAATTCAAGTAAAACTTCAAATTTAATAATTATCTTTTGTTTTTGAAATAATGTATCTCTCAGATACTTTCTCTATCATTTCTCTAGTTAGAGCATCTTTAATTCTCTGTTTTTATCTCCCAGCAATTTCCCTTCTTAATTTAGTGTCCGTTTTTTTTTTCAATTTAAGAGTCTTGCATATTAGTCAGCGTGCCAGGAGCAGCAGCAGCAGCAGCGGCAGCACGAGGCATTGCAGCAACATTGGAGCTCCCATGACTCATTTCGCCTGATGCGCGCGACATTAAGAGACACGGCCGGTTGTCCAGCACACTCACTTGACTCGAAAAATCTGCAGAGGAATAAAGAAATAACTGACAGTGTACACAAGCAGCACTAATTGCTGTAAAATTGCAAAACAGTCCGGAGGACATAGAACAACAGGGGAGAACACAACACAAAAATCACAGCAGCAGCAGCAGCAACAACTGGTCATGTGTTTAAACTGAACGTAGGAAAAAAATAAGAGAAAAAATCTTAACGGGGAATGAATGCAACAAACGAAACAAGCAACAGCAGCAGCAGCAAGCGGCAGCAGCAGCAAGCGGCAGCAACATGAAGCTGCAGCAGCAACACAAGCTGCAAACAACTCAATTAACACAAACAACCGACCGCAGAATCGCGCAAAAGTTGTTGCAATGCCTCGCCCCCATTTCCAGGGCCGCCCTTTCGCTTACCTCCGGGTTTTTCCTGGATTTTCCCGGAGGGAGTTTTTGCCCGCTTAGCCAGGAAAATGTATTTATTTTGGGAGGATTATAAAAATATAATTATATAGAAGATAATTCGTAAGGTTCTTTGGATAAACTTAAAGAGACAATATTAACTAAAGCCTATAATAAACGAGTATTTCTCTAACAAAGAACACCTACAAAAGCTTATCCTAAGCCTACATTTCTGATGCTATTTTTAAATAAAAGGAATGCCTTCAATAAGGAATATTCCTGATGCCTTTTACCTATGATTTATGAGATTTATGTGAAAAGCATTGAGTAAATTAGCAAGCTGTCTAATTTGTTGCGTTCACATCGACAGGCATACATTGTGGCAATCAAAGGAGAATGTTCCTTTCTTCGGGATCGGATCACTTTGTGGAGTCGTCACAGCGGAGCCGCCTTCAAGACTCAGAGCGGGAGCGGTATCGGGATCGGGAGCGGGTTAACTTAAATTGCTAATACCTGACATTGGAATGTTTTTAGCACTTCAGTTGTGTTTGGACAACAGCAACAATGGCAACAGCAACAGCAAACAGCAAACAGCAAGCGGCAATGACTTGGCCAAAAGCCATTGGCAGTTGTGCTAAGCCGCCACAGAAATGCAGATGCGAATGGCCACGGAGATGGAGGCATCGCATCGCACATCCTCCTCTCATGCATTTATGCAGACGTAGCTGCCGCCAGCTTGTCGTCGATTTACCTTCTGCTGCCCCCTTTTATTTTTTTTTCTCTGCCACCCCGGGATCCTCCTCCGGGCTGCTGCCCCTGATCCCCGCCAGCTGCTTAGCAATGCGCATATATTTGCCAAGTGTTCGAATGGCTTTGATCGACGTGGCTGCCTCGCCGGAGGAAGGTGTCTCTCGGTCAGCCGAAAAAGAATAAGAAATGCCATCATCAGCCAGCAGGTGTTGGCTCTGGCTTTGGCTTTGGCTTCAGCTCTGGCTATATACACATATATGTATAAAAAAGACAACAAAAAAATAAAACCCAAGGCGAAACCAAATCCCAGCCCCCAAAAGCCATCGCCAAATTGATTTGTCAATCGCAGAAACCGCAAACTTGCGCACATTTCGTTGGCATTTGAAAGCCATTTGAATAACATTTCACCCGGCTGAATCTCAAGTTTTTTGATATTTCCTTTTCTCTATTTTCCCAGATTTTTTTTCAATTTTTGTATTTGGGAAAGTATCACATTTGACTTGGAGCAGGAACTGCTGGTTGCACTTGCCTACAGGCCAGCGATTGAAACAATTACAACGGGAGAGTCTTAACCCCGATTGCGTTGAGTGTTTGCTTTTTGGCTCAAAATTACTTGGGATTTGACCTGAAAAGATACGGATTAATGGGGGGTTTCCTTACTAAATGAAGAGAAAATAATTATAAAATGTATTATTAAGTAATAATCTAGTCTTTTTATTTTTGATTTTGTCTTACAATAATTTTAACTCATTTTAAGGTCATAGAAAATAAAATTGAATTGAGTTGAAAGAATTTTCTGAAAATAAATAATATATATTTACATTTGTTGGTGTAAAAAATAATAGTAACTTAAATTGTAATTAACTTAAATTGTAATTAATTAATAGTGTACAAAAAATTACATAAAAGAAGCAATACTTTTATATAAAGTATAAAAGTTGCAGAACATTTTAATAGCTCTGAAATCAGCTCTCAAAAAAGCTCTTTAATTGTTTATATATAAATTGTGTTATATGTTTATTTTTTTTTGAGTAAAAATTTTAATTGAAAGAAGATAAGTATGGGAATAGGATAAGCTATTCCGATCGGTTAATCAGCAACTTTTTCTTCTTTCTGTGCAGTGTTAATGCAGCTGCAAGTTGTCATTGCTGTTGTGGCAGTTGCTGCTGCTGCTGCTTTTGTTGCTGCTGCTGCTGCTGCTGCTGATGTTGCCGTTGTGGATGCAAGTTGTCGCCGGTCCCTTCGCCAATTTGTTGCCAATGCGGCGGCTGATGGCTCAAAAGACAGAGAAAGAGAGAGAAAGAGGGGCTTGGCCTGGCCCAGGCCATTCTGGCAACAACAGTTGGCAATGGAAGCGCATAAAAACTAATTGATTGGATGCCAAGATGTTAAGCGCATAACGGCAGCAGCAGCAGCGGCAGCGGCAATAGCAGTTGCAGTTGCAATGTCGTCGCCGTGGCAGCCACTCTCCCCGTCTTTTCAGCGACTTTTATTCAATTTAAATGCGCTTGCAGCGCCAATTCCGATCCGATCCCGACTCCATTCGCCCCGCCCTGCGCCCCGGACAATTCTCGTAAATTAATTATTTTTTATTAACTTTTCGCTCACTGATGAAATTTTTCAAATATTTCCCCGCATTCCCGCATCGCAAATTTGTCGCATGCAACTTTTACACTGATCGTTTTGCATTTTATTTATTTTCTTTTTTTTTGTTTTTGTTGGAAGTTGGATGTGCATAAAGTTTGATGGTAAGTTAATAAAATGATATGGCCGGCGGCGGATATTTGGGATTTTCAAGGAAGTGATAAAGTTTATAAGAGCTGCAGAAACTTCGATTTCAGTTGAGTTTTCTTGGAGATGAAAAATTTTAGAGGATACAAGAATTCGTTGAAGAGTCTTTATCATTATCATAAAAAGTCTGCTTTGTTTTTATTAATAATCCTCAAATAAAAAATTTCTCTTCATAAGTCATAATAATTTTTTTGTATTGTTAAATGTTCGATAATTTATATCTTTCGATATTTGTATTGTTATGCTTTCCCATCCCTAATTTGGCATCTTACGGGAGAGGTTCAGAATAATTCTTTTTATTATTATATTATCGATAATTTATATTATTTCGATATTTGTATCATTATGCTTTCCCATCCCTAATTCGGCAACTAACGGGAGTGGTTCTGGCGCGGAATATCTCTGCAGTTAATCGCGTCAACTCGTTATCGTGTGACGTTAAAGTTAAATCCACTTCCCTCCCAAAAACGCAGCCGAGCATTTATCAAAAGTTATTGCAAATTAATTGCAATCTGGCCTTCTCAATCTGCGGCATCATCTCGGGGCGATCTGGCCAAGACCGATCCGTCCCGTCGACTGGCCATGAGTTTCGCTGCTTTTGCTGGCTCTTTGCTGGCTTTTTGGCTTTTTGGCTCTTTGGCTGCTGCTTACCAAAATTTATTGATGCCTTATTAGCTGATAATCACAAACACACGTCTGGCACTGGGAACGGTAAAAAAGTTCTCAACTCGCCTGGCATATTAAAGTGCATTAAGATAATTGAAATGGCCAATAAAAAATATTTTCCCTTTTCCGGGCCCAGTCGCGGTGTCAAGAACTTGTCCAAAGTGTTGAGTATCGCGCTTTGGGCGTTTTCAGTTGCCCAGTTTTGGGTTTTTATTCGGTTTTTTTTTGTTTTTTGGGGTCTTTGGGATCGCAACTGAGTTATTTGTGGAGTTGCTTTCTTCTCGGAATCCACTCGCGTCGAAACGTTTTTCAATTTCCACATTTCTCAGGCCGGTTCGCTCGGGAGTTTTGATTTAGTGATTATGTGGGCATTATGTATATGAGTTATTAATAAGCTTTCTTCCGATAAGCCAACGCGGTACTCCGCAGTTCATACAATGGGCGGACGGCCATTCCGGGATCCAAGTGTTTGCTCAAAATGATTTAAGGCGTTGCCCCGGCGAAATCGGGATGCGGCTGAGCCAATCCAGGACATCTGATAATTGTTTTTTTAACGGCTCTTCTTTGTTTTCTTTTATTTTTTTTTTGGTTTTTTGTAAGACAGCTGAGAGATGGCCAGGTCGGGTTTCCTGTCTTGGAGAAATTGTGGCTTGGTGAAGGCGTTGCAACAAAGAATTATTCTTGATATGAGGGAGGGTCATATTTAATAAAAATAAATTAGTTTGCATACCTTGCTTAGGTAACAATTTTAAAACAATGTCATAATAAGCTTTAAGATAAGGAGAATGGAAAATGTCATCAAATGATCCCAAATACATGCCACACAGAAGGCAAATCTAGCTCTAACTCTTTCAAAAACTATTTAGAAGACCCTTCCATCCTGACGAGTCCCATAAATTAGCCGATTTCTTTCTCTTCCTCTGGAGAAACGCCGCAAGCGTTGGCACCAGGAAGTAAGCGACCTACAAGCGTTTGTTCGGGACTTTCCAGGAATTTTCGAGGCGTAGCAACTGTTTGTGACATGTTTTGATTTGTGTTGTCGACGTTTACGAGCTTGTAACTCTTGCCAGGCCAGGAACATAGACCTGGAGTTGGACCTGGACTTGGACTTGGACTTGGACTTGGACCTGGAGCTAGCCCGGTCTCTCTGGTCGCCACTCACTCGACACAGAATCAAAGTTGTTATCGATGACATTAATAGCGATTGGGGGGGCTTTCATCAATTACAAGGCTTTGTTGAGGACCAGCAAGCAGCCACAACCACATCCACATCCAGCTCGGCCTACGCAGCGAAATTGTAAATTATTACAATGCAAATGATTTCCATATTGTAAATATGATGTGAGTGCTGATAAAGCAGCGGGGCTGGCAAAAGGGAACCGCCTCTGCCTGTTGGCCAAGTTTGTGCAAACAAAAGTTCAACGCATTCAAAGTCAAGGCTTCGGAGATGGTCACAGTGGTGCGAATTGGCGAGATTTTTGAGTAAAAAATAATTTTATTATAGTCTTTCCATTATCTTGTTATACATACATACATTTATACTATTCAATTGAATTATTATTATGAATTTTAAGAAACAATTTTAGAGGGTTCCTCTTAAAGGTTTTTTTTTGTAAAAAGATTTAAAGGGTAAATTTTAAAAATAAAAACTAAGACTTCTTAATGCATAGTTTATTTTATTATCGTACTATTAAGAATATTAGGATTTTAATAATAATATTTTAATAATAAACAATACGTTCATCTTACAATATTTTCCTTTTTTGTTACCAATGTGCAGTTAAAGTAATTTTGCAAGTACCGTTTTGGGCTTGGATCTTGGCCTGGCTTTTGGGCTGGAACTTAAGTTCGGAACTGGGTTTTCTGCGTTTGCATTTTGGCTTTGAGTTTGGTTTTGGGCTTTGGGTTTCGGTTTCCTTTGCCGCCTTGACCACGGCCAAACTACCACCAACGACGTCGCCGGCAATCAAGTCAAGAAACCGCGCCGAACTGTATTAACTCTCTTGTCTCCGGCCAACTGTTGCCCCATTGCCAAGTTTCCAAGTTCCAAGTTGCCGTCTGCCGCTGTCAGTTGGCATCTTCCTGTTTGCACAAACGTCACGTTCGAGTCACGTTTCCAACTGCCATCAATGGGGTGCCCGGGCACTTAGTCTCGCCCATAGCCGCAGTTGATGTTTCCCACAAATTTAAGGCCGCGTCCGCAATTCGCCATTCGTCGTATCTGAGAAGAGTCCGGTCCGCTGTTTGGGTTCTACGCTGGGCGCTGGCGTAACGCAACAATTTCGCAATCACCTGACAATGTGACAGGTAATAGTCGTGTCCAGCACACTAGACATTTGCATACTCATAGGCACGGGCACCGCCGAATAGTCAACTGTGAAGTAATTTCGATGCCAGAGTGCCGGATCGCATCGCCCGATGGTCACCTTCGGTCCGTGTCTGGCTCTGGAGCATACTGTGATAAGTAATTGCATTGCGTTCTATGCAGAGAGAGAAAAATCTTGGGTTTTATTCAAATAAATTGTATAAGATACCACGCTTTGGTTAGATAACCCATGACAGCTTAGTAATTTTTTAATTAAAAAGAAAAAGCTTACTTAACAACAAGATAATAATAATGGAAGAGTTAATCATTATACATGAGGGTTATCAGTAAACAGGGAAATATTTCTTAAACTTCCTTACAAATAATAATTAACAACAATGTACAGTATTGTATAAGGTTTGTTCTGTATATTTTCAGAGTATAAATGGGGCAAAGCAGAACCCAGAAATTCAGTTTTAAATAAGCTGTTAAAATGAAAGGACAACTAATCTTTGGTTTAATTCTCCTCGGAGCTCATTTCGGATTTTCTATTCCGAACGAACATCAACGAATTATCAATGGAAAGTTTGCTGTTGCCAAGCAATTTCCCTATCAAGTTTTTTACGATGTCCTTGATCTTACCAACGTGACAAAATATCTTGTTGGATGGCAAGCCACATGTGGTGGAACTTTGTTATCCAAACGAGTAATCCTGACGGCAGCTCATTGTTTCGACAGAAACATGTAAGAAAGCTTAAAATTTTTCTAACATTTTTTACATTTTTAATTAAATTTTAGCTACGCTATTAAAATATATTTTGGTGCTGTGGACACATCGGACGAAAGTGAAATCGGTCAACAACGATTGGTGGTCAAAAGGGCTAATGTTGTTGTTCATCAAGAATACGACAAAGATAAATTTTATAACGATATTGCACTCATTAAACTTCCCGTAGACGTGGCCTTCGATGACTACATAAAACCAGCCAAGTTACCTAATCCTGATATTGTCTACTCAAGTAAAGGAGTTGTTTCTGGTTGGGGAGCCTTAAGCGGTAAGTTTGATTTCCAATATAACAACTTTTCTAACAAATCTAACTAGTTTCAGATAATGGCACACCAAATTATGACTCGAAATTGAGGTATTCCAATACTACAATTTTATCACACGCTGAATGTAAGAAGTGGCTTCCAGGACACTTTTTCGTTTCCTCAAGAATTTGTCTCGCACCAAGTCAGAACTCACCGTGCAGTGGAGATTCAGGAGGACCTCTAACTGTTAGGCATAATAAGGACATTGTCCTGCTTGGAGTTGCATCTTTTGTCATTACTAAAAATTGTACAGCTGAATTTCCTGTTGTGTATACGAGGGTTGCCTCTTATCTCAATTGGATTCATGAAAACGCTGGCGCTCACAATTTGGAAGAGTGAAGAAATATTTCCCAAAAATATCGTATGCCAAAAAATACCTTTTGTATCCTTTCGTACACCCTTTTGTAAAAGAACTTAATGCAAATTTTAACCTTTAAAATTTTCCCAAATAAATGATTTCATAATGTTTTCTCCAAGTGTGTGCCCAGCATTCGTTTTACACAATTTGGGCCATGGCCAAGCTAAGGCCAGAGAACCGAAGGCAAACCGAGGCGAATCCATTCATGAAACGGGCACCCGCCTAGGAGACCGAACCGACTTGCAGCCATATAAATTGCAGAGATTTCTCTTCCTTTGACTGCCTGCCTGCCTTGTTATTAAAAGTTCAACCCACATGAGAAGCAATTTGCAAACTGTTAGAACGAATAAATAGTTTAGCAGGCAGAGCTGGGAGCTGGGAGCTGGGATCTTGGCCGTAAGTGGCACTTGGCCAGGAATTTGATAAGCTCGAGAGAGAGATGCATTTGCACCTGAAGCCGAATCCGAGTCTGAGACCGAGACCCAGTATCAGGTCAGCCTTTTGGAATACAATACCGAAAGTGATTCCTCTCGAGTCAGGAAAAACACTTTGCCCTGCCATTTGGCTTTCTTTTTTTCTTTCTCTTAACCTTTTTTTTTTCTGCAGGCTTTCTCTGGGTAGAAAAAGAGGTGCACTTTCGACCAGATTTATTCCAATGCCAAGCCTTTTTTTTTGTTTGCTTCGACTCTTCTGCCTTTGACTCTTGGCATGTTTGCTCTCGGCTGATTATTTCACAGATTACGTTTATGATTCATAAACCAGAAATTTCAATTCAAACGTACCTAGCTCCCCTCTATGTAAGAGGGAGAGATTTTAAATAAATTACAAGCCCCATGTTGTAGGCTAATTGTATGCAGAAAGACACCTGTGGGTTGAGAATGCACAAAGGAAAAATATAACTTAAATAGCCAGAAAATTATTAATCTACAGAGATATTTTTAGAAAGATGTAGAAGTAAAATTTAGTTATATATTTCTAGGATAATAATCCTTTATTTTTCTTTAGCAACCCGAAAGATACAAAAGTATCTTTTTTCTCTAGGTGTCCGATTTGGGCTGGGTTCTCCGGATTGCTTAAGCGACAGTTGCAATTTGCAATGCGCTTGTAAGATGCTTTCGCCAATCTTTTAATAAGAATCAAACACTAGACGAGAGAGAATTCAAAACCATTTCTCGTATATGAGTCCTCAGTCCCCAAACTTATCGCTGATCGCGCCGGTAGGTAGGCAGCCTAGCCGGGTAAACCATGGAGAGATGGAGATTCGAGCCTGGTTGGTGGTGGGCAGTACACCAGCCTCGACTCCGACTACAAATCCAGGTCCCCAGTCAGGCCAGATAGCCAGCTTGAATCTTGGCTCATTACAGTTGGCCTGGTCAGCACGGCTTGGGTATGCCAATCATGCGTTCGGACCTAACTGCAATCCAGATTCAGTCTGCTCTCGAAATAAACTGGGAAAAATTATTAAGAAAATGAAAAAGAAAAATGAAAACTAAAAAAATGTTTAAGAAAATCGAAAAGGAAAATATTAAGACTAGTTTTCTGATTTTTTTAAAGAATTAAAGAATAGAAGTTTCTTTGACTAACGTTAAGTTACTTACTTAAATTTTCAGTGCCTTTTACCCTTACCTTCCTCTTCATTTCTTGGCCCAAACAGAAGTTCTTGTCGCTTGTTCCTGTTAGCTGCTTGTTCGGCGTGGCCATTGAATATTTCAAATCGCAATCAGTTGGCAGGCATCGCGCTCCCCTTGCCCGTTCCCGTTCTCAATCCCTGCAGATCCCTGGGATCCCTGGGATCCCTGGCTACCGGCGGGTGTACTCACCGCATTAGTTTCAATGCGCCTTAATTTATTAAAATATCAAATTTAAGTACATGCTCTGCGGCGGCTAGAACGAACAGCAACGAACAGCAGCTCCGAGGTAGCCAATATTTGTGGCAGCTGCAATCGAGATTTGCGGGTGATTAGTGGCGGCTGAAATCGGAGAACCTTTTGGGGTCCGCACTTCCACCAAGAAGCCAGTGATAGATGGCCTCTCCTTGTGGGGGCCCAAAAGAAATGGAAATTGAATTTAGAGTTGACTGGGATATATATTTAGCAGAAATCAGGCAAGTTTAAATTAATAATAGAGTTATCTGATGAAAGGTTGTGGAATATTTTTTAATGTTTACAAATATTAATTAAAATTAATATTTTTATCTCATTTTCTCAAGACTCAAGTATTGTGTTAAAGGTCCCACATATTTCTTTCCTGACCCATATTTACTTTGTATTTCTTTTCCATAACCAAGTACTTGTTTTAATTAAACCCTAAGGAATACCTTGAAAGAAATAAAATATATATACACATTGGCAACACAAAGGAAACATAAATTCTCCAATAAGACACTTTCCTGGCTGACTTGTCCTGGAATTATGCGATATTCAGCCCAGTACCGATCCCGAACCAGAACGAGAACCGTTAGCAATTGGCTTTTGATGTTCGGCGCACAGAAACATTAACATAAATATGAGTGCGAGATAAGTGAGGAACACACCCAGCATACAGTGTGTGGTGTGTGTGTATACACACTGATGAGGAATGAAAATTTGCCAAAGGAGTTGGCAGAAGTAGGAGGAGCCCCAGCCGAGCCGAGTCGAGCTGCAACTTGCCTCATTGACATGCGTTAGACACACGACTGTGCAACAGCCAGAGCAACTCCCAAAAGCAACTAGCAACGGCAGGTGCACAGGAAAAAATGTATATTTTAAAATATTAGAAATAATATTATAAAGATTTTAATTTTCTTAATTTGTTTTGAATTATAAAGTTATCAAACTTTACTAAAATATTTAATTTAATTTCTTATTATATAAAAAATTAAGTTAAGTGCATTGTCTTATACTCGTACAATGACGGTGGGCGCATTTTTTATGGGCGTGATAGCGTGGTGTGGGCGTGGCACTAGCATCTGGCCAGAAAATCTGAATAGATGATCGTAAACAGAATTTTCGTTTAGCGGTCAGAGTGCTAGTTTGGCGCTAAGAAAACTCAAAATCCAAAGAATCAACTTATTGTTTGGGGGAGTGGCCGCTAGCAACACATTTGACACCGACACAGCAACATGTGGCTGGCAACATCTATAAACAAAATGTTGCAATAAAATATAAAATTGGGATAGTATAAAGAACTGAGAAATAAATATAAGGAAATCTTCTAAAAATATAGAAAGTATATTTTGAAACAGACGAATATATAGAGATGTAAATAATGAAATGTTTGGAATCAAAAAAGCATCTAACATACATAAAAATATTCTTTTAAGTATTAAATCGTTTTGTTATTTAGAGTATTTCCATTTATTCTTTTTTGTCATTATCTTTATTGATCTCTGCTTTAGAAAGTAAGCATACTTTTGCTTAAATCTGTGTCTAAAAAAATATTATTTTAATGTTGCTGTAAAGTCGGACAATCTAGCCAGGTTACAACTAGCCCTGAGCCCTGAGCACACCAGCGATTTCAAGGTGTGGAGATTGTGACTTGTGACTGGGGCCAGATTTCCCTCTCTTGGGTTTTTTTTTCGGGCAATCAAATGGAGCCTCCTTGATGGCCGACTGCGCCTCGAGATGATGATGTTGCTGATGAGCTCTACGACAATGGGAATGCCTCGTTGTTGTTGCAGCAAAGTTGCTCTGTTGCTGTTGCTGGCTGCTGGCCGTGGCCGATGTTGATGGGCCAATGTTTCGGTCAGTTGCCGTGGCGAATCGCAGTGCAATGCGCAACACGTTAAGGGTTTGCCCCCTCCTTCGATCCTCCCTTTGCCAGCGCGCAATTTATAAAATGTCTTAATTTTTGCGTTGCCATTCCCAGGCAGGAGCAGCAACATCAGCCACAACAAAAACAACACAGCGGCAATATTCTGGCTAAAAGCGCCGCAGGAAAGCCGGCCGTTGTCCGGCTTAAGCATCGGCTCTAGAGATGAGTGCTGACTTGGTACATTTTCTGGGCAGGCCAAACACTTGAATTTGTTTATTTTCATTGCCAAATTGCATGGGGATCGTGACACGACACGGGCGGGGCTCCTCCCTGGCACGAGCTCGAAGCCAGTCCAGTTGGCTAAAATGACTGACGCTTGATGGCTGTCAGTTCGTCGGACAACTTGTTGTTGTTGCTGTTGCTGTCGTCGTCATCAATTTTTTGTTGTTGTTACTTTCAGAGCTCTCTCGCTGGCGATAAATTGCATTTTAAGCGTATTCCCTGGCATTATTATGACTTTATAAACTCTGCGGGCTTTATGCCCTCGCACAATATGCACTTTGCATTTGTTGTAGCTGCTGCTCCGCTGCAATGCTGCAACGCCTTTTTCGCTGCGAGAAACCTTGGCCTGGCCCAGCGAGAGGTGTGAGCTATTTTTATATATATTTTGATTGGCAATGATGAAATGCACCATGCACTTGAGGAGGAGTCTCCAGCCGAGAGCCCTGGCCCCAGCTCCCTTTTGTTGGCCACTTCTCCGCTCTTAACAAGATAATTGCTTAATTTGATTAGCAATTGTTGCCGTTGTTAGCCAAGTTTGCTGCCGCTGCTGCTGCTTCGTTTGCTGCTGCTGGCGGGGCGTGCAAATTGCTAACAATTTTGATATTTAAATTATTGAGCCTGTGTAGCAACAACAGCAACATGACAGCTCAATAAACATTCCATCAAGAATGGAGTGTAAAAATCCAATTTTCATAAGTGGCCCAGGCAGGAGCCAGGGAAGAGCGCAGAACGGAGAGCGACTACTGTCCTTAGCCAGGGACTGCTCGTCCTTGCATAAATTAGCAGCTGCAGCTGCAATCGCCAAGTCCATCAGCGAAGGCCTAATTATGAAATGTATTTTTTATAACTGAACCTAATTTGTCAATTATTCGGAATGTGCAGCAGCAGGTAAATAATTATTCAGTGAGTTAGCAAGGTGTTTGTTGGATTTTTAACAAGTTTCGGCAATAATTTCAACAAGTTGCCTCCAGCTTATTCTGGGAAATATCTTCAAAAACCCCCGTGTAACCATATATTTAACTTTCTTTTCTAACAAGCTTGTGGCAAGCTCACCTACATTTGGCCAGTCAGTCCCTCCAGCCACATTGTCGGCAATTAAAAGCCTTAAACGACGGTTCGCTTTGAGCGATGAGCTCAAAGGATTGGTAGCGACACTCGAATGCTGTATTGTCCGTCTGGTTTTTTCCTCTTTTCTGGCCACTTTCGGTCTCGAAGATTGCCGCGGTTACCTTGCCCGACAGCCCTAGACTCCGCCGCTGTTTATTTTCGCCTCTTATTTTTATTTTTTTTTCTCCCACTGATTAATCACTTTGGCGCGTATAATAAATTAAAAATTTCAGCAATTTTGAAAGTCAATTAATCATCGAGAAGGCACTCTCTGTGTAGCGGCCGATGTTGCTACCTTTTTTTGTGTTGCTGCTGCTGCTGCTGCCGTTGGGCAAGGCATAGACAAGAGGCAACATCTTGGGGCACGGCAGCACCATCAGCGGACATCCAGCAGCAACAAGAGGTAACAGCCACCACAGCCACGACGATGATGATGGCGACTCAAAAATGTCAGGCCATGACTACGCGCTGCACATTTTTAGATGATGATGAAGTAGCCGGCAGATCGCTTTGGAGCCACCAGCTTCTTTGGGGTCCAGAGTCGCTGAAGAAGTCGAGACTTCTAGAGAGGATCGCCGTTTGGAGGTGTGGCCACGGGCCAGCCAGGGAGCCAGGGAGCCAGTCAGCCAGCCGGCAGTACTTTCCTCCTGGCCAGGGCGACATATTCCCTGGCATTTGATAAATGAATGTGAGGGTCAGTTTTGTTTCAGCTCCCGAACAACTTTCGAGATATACGAGCATTTGTCAGATAAAAGTGCAACGCCTTTCCCATTGTCAGCCACCGCCACCGAGTTGGAGTTGGTGCTAGTGATGTGTCTGGATCGATACAAAAAAATATCGAGGGAACATATATATACCAGGAAAAATATATTTGAAAAATTGGTTGATTAGTTTAAAACATTGGAAAAAGTCTAACACAATTCTAATATTCAGAAATGCATAAATTTAAATTGAAAATTATCTTTTTAGGCTCAGAAACACAGAGAATAACTTATTTATGACACTTAACTTGATTAATATAATATCTCCAAAACTTTGATTTTTCTATCGAATTTATTAATTTAATTTAATTTTTTTCTCACATCCCTAGCTCCCATCCAAGTTGTGTGTTTGCTTTGAACCATAAAATATATAATGTGGCCCCTGTTGTATCGCAGAAAGCTGCGAGTGTTGAAACTTAAGTTTTAATTTAAGCGATACGAAGGGCGAGACCGACAGAGTCCGCGCCGTCCGAATCGTGCACGAAATGAAGCCATTTTCATACTCGTATTTATGAATTTTGCCCCTTATCGAAAAACGCTTCAATTGGCCATCGAGTCGGGGTCTGGCAAATTAAATATGGGCAGTCATAAACGATACTGACAGGTAGGAGCGGGTAGGAGCAGATCCAGATCCAGATTCCGTTGAAGTGCAGAGGTGCAGAGGATCCCGGGAATCGGAGTCTCTCGGCTTAGCTGAGTTATTAAGGCATCTTTATGGCCAATCTCAATGAGGTGTGAAGTGCAATCGTTGTTGGCCTTTTTATTAATACGCAAAAATATATTTATTTTATTTGTTGTTACTCTTCGCCTGAGATCGCCTCGGATCGCCTCGAATCGCTGCGATTTAAGTTAAGTTCAGTTTCCCAGCAGCAGGATTTGTGGCCTTTTTATGGTTTCACTCGGAGGGGGAGGAAGTCTTTTATGATATATGCATACTCTCAGAATATTTTGCTTATAGACTTGATTAGCGTGTCTCGGGATTGCCTTATTTAATGACTTAATAAATTCCATATAAAACTGACTCAGATTGCTGCTTTAATTTTTTGCTCTGAGAATATAACGTATTTTTTACAGGTTCTATAAATATTGTATTAACTTTTAGGAACAGGAAAACGAGATGCTGGTTTTTAGTAGCATTTAAATGTTTCTTAAAAATATTTTAGATACTTTCCAGAAGACTTTACCTTAAGAACATAATTTTCTTGTTGAATTTTTCTCCCAGAACTGTATAAACTTTCCCCCTTGGTACCTTATCTTATCCCTCCATCTGGGCATCGGTCCAATCCCATCTCCGGCTGCATTTCGGCAATAATTCATATTTAAGGCGCTGATCCGCGCTGAGCCGCGAACCCTTTCCTCTGACAGCCGAGGTCGTTCACTTGTCGTCTTAATTAAGTGCGTGCAAAAAGTTGCCGCAACAGATTGCAAAAGGCAAAAGGAGAGAGAAAAAAAAGGAGAAAAAGAGGTGCTTTTAAGGACATTTTGACTGCGGCGTCGCGGGCTGTCAGTGAAATCCCATAAGCCGACAGCCAAGTTGTTTTATGGCCCACAGAAGGGGGTAAAGGAGCACTTAAATGCAGGTCACAGATGCAAATGTGATGCTGCTGCTGCTGCTGCTGCTCGTGCTGCCAATTATTTATTAACATATTTTCCCATTTGGCATTTGCATTGGCATTGGCATTGGCTTTGGCACTTTGTGCAATTAACAGGGAACTGTGTTGCCGTTTAATGGCCAACGTTGTCATACGTACACGTGTAGCCTGCTAACGGTTTTGTTGGGGCAACTTTTTCGGGCCTAAACAAATGGTTCAAATGCCGTGACTTCCTGGCCATTCCTTTGCTGCATTTAAATTTGATTTTGGGAATTTCAAATCGAATTGCGGCTGCGCCAAGTGCCAAAATGTTTGGTTACAGGCGGAAAAAATAAAGGTAATGCAGTAAATTAAATTACTAGAAATAAGTAAGGAATAGGCTTAGATTTTAGCATGAAACTAATTTAAATTTTAGGTTTTTCAAAAATATTAGTAATGCTTATATATATTTACCTCGTTTTCCCTTGCTTTTACATATCCTTTAGATTTTTTCTGCCTGTACAGGGACGACCGCGAAATTCACGCCATAAGTAGAATGTGATTTTCTCGCTTTGCCGTTTGCTGGTGTTGCCAATGTTGCTGCTGCTGCGGATGTTGCTGTTGCTGTTGTCGCGTGTTGCCTGGCTTGTTACGGTGCCCAAATATGAGCAACATCACGAGAATCGTGCGATTTGCCTTGCATATATTTTACAATCCCGAAAAAAAAACGCAATCGCAGGCCAATCCCCAAATCCAAATCCAAATCGCAATCCGCAATTCCAGGCCGACACAAGGCAGGAACATCGCCAAACGTCATTACCAAAGGGGCTGGCAGGCAGGCAGACCTTTCCTCCTCCAGTCTCCAGTTGAATCCGAAATCCGAAATCCGAATCCAAGTCGAACTCCAAGCGGGAATCGTAATGAAGTTATTTGTCCTGCGGCCATGTGGAATCAACGCACATATCCTTTTTGGCAATTGCAATGCGCCTGTCGCATAAATCATTTGCCACTCGCATGAAATTGGGCATAAATTTGCTCCACTTTGGAGCTCCAAGGAGAGATCCCCTTCCTTTTTCTTTTTAGCCGAAAATAAGTCGTCGGCCTAACGAATTTTCAGCTGGTGGAGAGAGGAGGAGAAGGAGGAGCACATGGCTGTGTAGCCTCATAGCCAGCGGGTGCCAATCTTCCGGTTAGCGATGCGTGAGCCACGTGAAATGCAAATCAGTTTGTGATTCGTGAGTATATTGCCGGCTTTAGGGGGTTAACTTCTAATAGTTTGGACTGGGAAATTGGCGAATATTTTATTACATTTTAAATGGTCTTGTAAGCATATTATTTTACATTAAATGGGGAAGTTTTGGATCAAAGATTCCTTGTGAAAAATATGCTTCAAAACATATAGAAAAATCTTAGATATAATCCTGGCTAAATCTTTAATTTAATTTTAAAAGACTTCCTTACGATATGTGTGTAATTTTTGGCCTACTCCCATCTCTGTTCGCTCAAACTTTCCTTGGCCAAAAATTAGCCGACAATTCGGTTATTAAAACAGCTTGCCCAGGCAGACAATTGGCGCTGCTGGTGGATTGGCGAGGATTGCATGGGGGAGGAGCAGCTCCAGCTGGCCAGATCCAGACCCAGACCCAGACCCAGTTTCTCGCACTGTTACCGTTCCAATCCCCTTTCTACCTGCTGTGATAAATCAACGTGAGACTAATGCGCTCTTAACACGCGAATTATGATTTTGCAAATTATGTGAGAGGAGAGCTCCTTCGAGTTCTTCTGGGTTCTGGGCTCCTTGCCGCTTGATTGCTTTATAATCGCCACGGTCTTTGGTGTCTTCGAGTCCAAGTTCTTAATTGCAGTTTAAAGATGGTAAAGTGACCCCTGAACTATTGGTAATTACTTTCGAGACAACGGCATATCAACACATGGGCTTGGTCCGGCCAAGACTCCGCCTGACCCAGTAAGAAGAACGTCTGGCATTTAACCCAGTTATTATGACTGCCATTTATAACCAGGCTAGGCCTTTGGCTCCCTGCGATGCCTGTGTGGGTGTCCTTTTGACCCGCATGTCCTTTATGGCCAGGCCAACCTCGCCTGATGCCGTTGCTGTTGCTGCTGTTGCGGTGGCCATTTTGCGGTCCTGCCCTGTTTGTCATACCTCCCTCTCCCTGCCTTCCCTTTATTGTCCTTTTCGAGGTCGTCCTGGTCCAGCACCGACCTCCGTTGTTCCCCTCCCGCTGCTCGACGGCAAATGCCACTGACAATGGCACAGTTTTGCATGCAATTGACTTTCACAGCTCGTTGCTTTTTACTGTCTGAATGGGAATGTCTATAAGGGCAGGGGATGTGGGTGTTAAAGGGGAAGAGGGGAATGGGGTCCATAGAGCAGAGGGTTGTGGGGAGACGACCACCAAAAAGGGGATGTGCTGCTGAAAATGTGGGCGATGGCTGCTCCTCTTGCTTATCGCTGTCCTGTCCTTGTTTTCCGATTTACATTTTCGGGAACTTATCATATTTCTCAGTATTTATTTGTGGGGGGAAGTTTCCAAAAGAAAATATTAGTTTGTGAAATGCAATAATCAAAATTGGGTTTACTTTACATTTTAGTGGTAAGAGTTTTATTTCAACTTGTTAACTTGGTTTAATGAACATTAATTACTTAATTATACCTTTTTGTTTAGTGGAAGTTTCATATATAGTTTTGTGTGTATTCACACAAGAGCTTCTTCTGTAATTTAAATTCTTATTCAGTTATATTATATATATTGTTCCTGTATTGTTATCCTTATAACTGAACACTATAGGTAGTAACCCATGCATCCACCTGTAAGATGACGATTGTCTGCTGTTGTTTTCGCATGAATCATTCCGCATTTCGCATTCCCGCGCTGGAGAGCTTTATAAGCCGTCATTGAACCTGAAAATATGGCCAACACAATTCGCCATCATAAATATTTTATGCACTGTGCGCTTATTCGTTTTCATTTTCATTTTTTTTTTTTGCTGGGCATTTCCATTCATTGTTGTTGCTGGCTTTGCATACATTTTGTCATACTTCAGGTGGGGGCGGGGACCTTTGTTTTTTGTGCAGTGGAGTGCCTATTAGGCTGCATATTAAAAAATATATGCAGGCCAAATAAATAACACACAGGAATACAAAGAGGAGCAGAGCAGGGCTAACCCTTTTTTTTACGATTATGAATGCGATTCGGCATATATTTATGTAAAAATTATGCAATTTGCTGCCGTTCTAAGCGAGTGCGTGAGGGGTATGGTATGGTCGGGGCATAGTCGGAAATCGGCTAAACTGAACTTGGCCAGTCAATCAAAAGGCTGACGTGCTCGTCACAGTTGTCGCAAAAGGACAACAGCAGGAGCCAGAGCAGGAGCCAGAGCAGGAGCCAGAGCAGGAGCAGGAGCAACAGACTGCCAAGGAGCGCGAATTGCATCTTGCCGGCGAGCAATTTGCAAACCAAAATGTGTATTAAAATTTATGACGAGTGCAAGACGAGGCAGTCGGTTCTCCGCCAAATGCAACTATGTTATTTATGTTGGGCTTGTGGCTGAGAAATGGAGAGAGATGACTGCACAAGTTTAGCAAGTCAAAGCGAGAAATGTGTTCGCTGGGGCTCCACAACCGTCAACCGTCAACAGAAAATGCTACCTTAAATTCCCTTAAATGCTCAGGAATATCTTTAAGCGGCAGCGGTATGTTTTAATTATTTTATTTTGTGCTACGGAAATATATTTAAATTTAAATAAATTCAGAAATTTAATAAACATTTTTGAATTAATATGGAAATACAAATATTTAGACTGCAAGTAGATTGAAAAACTGTGCCAAGAGATTCACCTATTTAACAATTATTTTAAAAATATATTGGCAAGGCCCTGAAATGTTTAACAATGGATATTATCCTTGAGTTACACCCATAAATATTCCTATTTTTTGTTATTTAAATAAAAAGATATTTCCAAGCCAATAGTTAGGCATTCATGTATTCAAAAAATACTAAGACATATGATAAGAACACTATTTAGAAAGTTTATATTAACCATTTAAGATTTTAATTTAATGCTGAGAGATGGAAGATTTAATTTATAAACATTTCTTAAATGTATTTAAATTATATCTTAGCAATGTCCTGTCTTTAAATATTTTATTTAATTTATTTAATAATGATGCTAGGAAAATATACAAATAATCTTGCCTTATGCTCTTTATTTATTCCCCAAAAAAAATATTCCAACTTTCTTTTAGCCCAAATTAAAGCCCACAAAAACAGTCTTCAGAAATCTGGAAAATAATGCGACTTACATCTGCTTTACATATATTCCATTACCGCAAGAATATCAAATCCGACGGGCAGACAAGATCTGCTGGGATTGGATTGCATTATACTGCGCCTGCCATATAGGGCACTGATCATACACTCAAACTCCGCTGCTCCAAAGTCTCTCCCTATCCTTACGGAGAGAACGTCAGAAATTAGCATCGCATTGGAAACGAGATGGGACTCCAGCTGCCTCGTCATCCTCCGCGTCATGTGAAATTTTTGAATGCATTCGATCCCAGATCATCGATGGATTACAAGCACTCCGAACACTGGCGAATTTGTATTGAAATTCATGTCTCTGTTAGCGAAAAATGCAGCATGTCGACATTGTTGCGATGATTGGCTTAACTTTCACCGGCAAATGTCGCCGCTCAGCGTTGTCGTGATGACTCGACAGTCCCCGAATCCCATTCCCATTCCCAATCCCAATCCCAATCCCCATCCTTGGCCCCGCGTCCTGTCATCCGTCGTCAGGCAGGGCCAAAAGCAAATTGTTAAGTTATTTGTAAATTTCATTGTACAGTGTACATTCATTCAGTTGATTTGGGGCCTGAGAGAAGTCGCATGTGTACGCTCCCTCGTCCTCGTCCTCGGTCTGGTATTTCATATGCAGCAACTGCGCATTTTCCATGCGGCCAAATCCTTTTGGCAAATTGTATATGCATCATAAAAACGCCACCGCTTCGAATTAAATAAATTTCACATTTTTTGGAATGCCCTGCCTTTGGGGAGTGTTGGCTGTGGTGAGGCAGAAAATGGGGAAAATTGGTTAAGCGGGGAAGAGAATTAATGGGTTTAAGATAACTTTATGTTTCTTCCACTATTTTGGAATTATTTTAAAGGATAGTTCTTAGTTTTTGATCAATGTAAATTCCTAATAAAATTATAACTTTTTAAAGAAGGCAACAAAATATACCTGAAGTCTTATTTATTATAATAAATATTAAGGCGGGACCCCACACCATTTGTTCATCTTACATTCAAATCCTTTCCTCCCCCGTGAGACCTTTTTAGTATTCCTTTAATTCTAAAAATTCCTTTTAATATTTCAGCCCCTTTTAATAACCGCTCACCCCAGTTATACACTTTCCACTTGTTTATGTTTTCATTTGTGCCAAATAAAACCCTTTCATGTGCAGATTTTATGTTTGTGCCGCTTCAGGTTTTTGTACCATTTCTCCTTTTTTGTTTCTCGTGTGTGTGTCTGCCAGGATTCTTATATGCAAATTTATTGGCATTGTTTTCGGAGAGAGAGAGAGAGACAGAGGGGAATTCAAATAGGTCACGTGATGGGGAGTCGACATACCCGAGTCCTCTCTGACTCATTTGTACACTCCTATTTGCATTGATGAGAGATGAAGGCTGGGAATTAAAGTATCTATATCTTTACGTTTTCGTATATATGTGCATATCGGAGACCCTTTGAACTTTGGACCCACTTTAAGCTCCTCGCCACTATCGGTGGCTTGCATGTGCCGGAGCACTTAAGGCAATTATCATGGCCATATTTGGCCCTGCTGCTGCTGGTAGCCAAAAATGAACTGAAACTTAATTTCATTTATCTTATCCCCGGACCGCCCTAAGGGTCATGAGCAATATAATGCATATTGTGGCAGCTCCCAACAGCTGCTCCTGATAAAACTGCCAAGGGGGTCTGGGCCTTGGATGGTTATATGAGGATGAGGATGCGGAGCTGGGAGCAGGGAGCAGGGAGCAGGGAGCTGGATGGGATGGAGGAAGTGCCGAGCCATGTGTGAGTGGTTCAACTTGCGTAAACACTGAGGAAAAATGTGGTTTTATTATGTCCTTCTCGCTTCTGAACCTTTAAATCATATTAATTCTTGAACAGCATCAACAGTTACTATTACAAAAATAATTTAATAGTACGGTTATTAAGTACTGCTTATTTTTTCCACAGTGCATCGTCTTGAGTCTCGGTTAGTGCAGCTACCAGAAAATGGTGCTCCGCTTTTCCTTCCTTCCTTCCTTCCATTCCCCCGCCAAAGTGGAATGAAATTTGCGCTGTATGTAAAAATGTTATCGCGTTTGCTCCGACGCTTGTCGGAAAATATTCGACATATCCTACAAGCCGGGCATCCAGGAGCCCAGGAACCCCTACCCAGCACCCAGCACCCCCACTCACCACCCCTCAAACCCCTCGTAATTGGGCCAACGCTGAACTGTGGCAACTGTAATTGTTTTGCTGTTGAATTTTCGCGCTCTCCCCCCGTCGCCGTCCTCGAATGTAACAATAATTTTCCACTCTTTTGTTTAACATGGTCGAAAAACATTTGTGCCTTGCATGTTGATTTTCCAGCGCTTTTCCAGCCCGAGCTGGTGGTGAGGGGGAAAACCAACACGCTCTGCCCGTATTTGACCTCCATTTCTCAGAGGCATTTGCACTGATTGCTGTTTGGTCACTGGCCACGGGGGTTCCTCCAGCCATGCTCCACATATTGATATATATGTACATATATCTCTTTATCTCTCGGGATCGGGCCTCCTCTCGGCACCTGTTTAATAACTCAATTTTATGGCCATGGCTACAGGTTGGTGTTCCGCTTCCCCTTCCTTTCCAGCGGCTGCTTATTCATCTAGGTCCTGGCCATCCTTTAGCCGATTTTCTTTTGTATGATTAATGCGAGTTTCTATGCTGGCAAGCGGCATTCGTTGCCGAAAAAAATATTTCATAATTCATCGGCGAGGCATAAAAGTGTCCATAAAAAGTTTTATTACCATTTCTAAAATCCTGTTGCCGCTCCAAAGGAGGAGTTCAGTTCAGTTCCATTCCCAGGTTCTCATTGGAGTCAGAGTCAGAGTCTGGCTCTGTGCCTGATTTGCTTATTAACGTGGCTCGAGTGTGTCATAAATTTCGGAGATAGATTTATGCAGCATATACACACACACACACACTCGCCCCCTCTCTGTATATTTACTTTGTACCTGAATGTCGGTTCGACATTCAATTTCCTGCCTGCCACATGGAATTCACCTTTCTGGCTGCCGAAAGACACAAGCCGGAGATGAGTGTGAGAAAGCGATATGAGTTTGCAAAGCAACCAGTGCGTATACGCAATATGCGGCTGCCAAAGCAAGAGTTGAACCGAAAAAGAGCTGGAAAAGCCAGCCAGCAAAAAAAACAGAAACAGAAACTGAGAAATCTCTTGAGAGCAGTTTCCAAATGCAAAGAGTCATGGCCAAGCGCATCGAATGCAAAGACATTGCCATAACTCATTCAAACGACATACGGCACTCAAGCGATCGATGACAACGGCGAACAAACAGTCGCCAGAGGATTCTCAAAAACCAAAGAGAGCACTCAGAAAAAATCTAAAAATATGTAGAAGAAATTCAGATAAGATGGAAAAATGGCCTTCTTTCTCTTTCGAATTATTAGGAAACAAGTCTTTCAGAAAGTATGATCTCTATGAAGATTTGTGTTAATTCTTATTGGTACTTCGAGCCGGATTTTTTATAAATTATTATTTATTTCCACAATGAAACTCTAGCATATTTTTCTTCTCTTTATGGTACAGTTTTTCTTCAAGTGCAAATAAAAGTGGCCCTGGGGTCAGACCGGTCATCGATGGATCGCTGATCTCTGCGATCGCCGCTGGCAAATGTGCGATCGGGGATCACTCACGGCAGATTTCTGTGTCTCTCCCTCTCTCTGGGCAATAAATTTGTTCTGCATTTGTAATTTCTATTTTACAACCGGCTTTGCTATGCGATTCGATCCGAGCCGATCCGAAGCGTACCAGGCGGCGTATGAGTGATATATAAGCGGAGATGGACGGGGGAAATCGATAATCTATCCATCAGATTATGTAACATCCTTGGCCATCAAATACGCGGCTTGGCAACATTGGCAACATATTTATGCATGTGCAACGCGTCGCATGAGCGATGCTTATTTAATGGCCCATTGCATTTGCATTTGGGCCGTTAGATTCTTAGATTTTTAAATTTTTCCGCCATATGTCTGCATATTTAATGCCCTCCGCATTTGACTGATTCGCCAAATGTGGGCGTGGTCAGCTCGAAATTTATGCATTTTTCAATGCCATTACTCAGCTGCTGCGCCAAGTCCCGCGGCGATTCTCTGCGATTCCGGTGACTTGGCCTGGTGTGTGAGATACCAAAGGCCAACCCGCCGCTGTAATTCTTTGGCTAAATGCTACCAAATTAGTTTGGAATTATCTCGTGAAATAAATCGCCGGCTGCAGCGTTGACCGCCTTTTTATTGCCATTTATGAGCACAAATTATTTATTATTTGCAGCTTAATTTGCTTCCGAGCTACGAGTGTTTTGCTTACGACTTGCGACTTGGCCTCGGGGCGCCTCGATTTTTCTTAAAAATAAAACACGACCCAGAATAGCATGCAACGGCTAGGAATACCAGGTGGTAATTGCCACCAAATCGTGTCTAATTATGCCAGGTGATATTTGAGACACAGTGCTGCTAATAAAGATCGATATGTTTATCAAAATGTAAAGCAAATAAATAATCAAATAACTTTTCGAATAAAATTAAATTAATTTCCTAATGATTATAAAATTCTACAAATATTTGATCTACAAATCTATCATTCTTCTAATAAAAGAAATATTTAAAAAAATTTTCTCAGTCTCTGTTTAAGCGATATTTTCGATAACTAAAACTTATCGATAGTTCTGAAATATTAATCCGAATTTCCCAATTCATCTTCCTTAAAAAAAGTTGTCCAAATTACATTTCCGATTGATTGTCCATCAAAATGCGCTTCAAAGGCACCAGACCCTTGGGCCATTGAAATAAATTTTGCTGGCAAAGCAGCAGCCGTTGCAGACTTTTGGCAAGCACTGTGTCTAGAGTTCTGCAAGAGCAAACAAGATTTATTTACGAGTCGGGTTCCGTTTTGCAGATCGAAGGCGAAAAATTCAATAAAACTGAACTGAAACTTTTCGACTTGCTTCCGGGCTTTTTTGGTTTCTCCTCCGCCGCCGTTGATTCTCTCCTTTGTTTTTTTCGGCCAGCTTGTTGTGTGCCTTTTGCCACCAACTGTGGCTGGCATTTTTATTGTGGCTCTTGATAGCCTTGTGATTTCAGTTGTTCTTTTTTGTAGTTTTTTTTTGTTTAGAGATTTGCGCCGCTTTGTCGGCCATGATAAATACACAAACGATTTTCAGGTTTCTCGGTCGGTGGCCGCAGGACAAAAATGCCAGAGCCTTGGCCATGTTTCAGTTTTGTTTTCGGTTTCAGTCAGAGCCGTAGCTGAGTCAACATTCCTCTCATTGCCACTCAATGAGGAGTCGCATCCGCGGCAAATATTTTACATTAGAGGCAAGCCCAGGGAAAAGGGCCAAAACCCAGTGGCTGGCCAGGGTTCAGACCACACCTCGACTGCCACTCCGCGACAATTCATCAAGCAGCAAGACAGCAAATGAGCAGCGGGGGTCGTCCGCCGTTGACACTGACATACAGGTTGCCTCGTCGTCATGGTCTTCCCATCGTCATCGCATCTGAAAAATCTCACTCCTTCTTCTCCCTCTCAGGGGCCAACTCCGGCTGAGTGATGACCGCGACAATGGCGAAAAACGAAAGCCCAGAGAGACGGTGCGATCAAAACTTCCTGGAAATTAATTAAAGATCTAACTCACACTCGAAGAAATGTGAGGGCACTGAGGGAAAGGTTGGTTATGTTGCTTGGAGTAATACCTAAAATATTTATATATTAATTGCATTTATTTACAATCTAATTCTTAGGGAACAGTGGAGTTTCTAATTGGTTCTTCTTTGAGAGAGTTACTTAGTTTATGAGTAAAGGATACACTTTCTTTGCTGTTTCATTTAGTCTTCTCTTTTAACTTTTCAACTTCAGTTTCCTCTTGTTATATATTTCTCCACATGTATAGACTACTACTCCCTCCACTATCCTTGGTCTCTAACGAAGCTCCTAGTGGGGGCCCCCGTCTGGCAGGTCTGGTCAATAATTATCGACGCTTATCAAAGACACCGTTACAGATGCTCGCACATGGACAGAAGAGGCGCTGCTGCCTGGCAGAAGGCAACGGTGGCAATGGCCAAGACCAAGACCAAGTCCATGGAGATGGCGATGGCGATGTGGCAGTACCTCCGCGGAGCCAAGTCGGCAGCCCACCAAGTATGGTCAGTGGATATGTGTGCCTAGACTGGAATGCCGCTGCCCGTTGCCCTGCTCCTGCTCCTGCTCCTGCTCCTGGAGAGGCCTGTCTCCGACTCCTGGTCCCAGGCCAAGACGCAAGTCGCAAGTCCCGTCGGCTGATGCTCCCTAGCCTTTGTTCATTTCGGTGCGGTGCAATTAATATTCAACGCCGTTGGCTGATCATAATTTACGTGCTGAGTTTACGATGCGACTGCATCTCCACTGTCCACCTAGAAGATGTTAACACGGAGAGAAATCTAGTTTTTAATTAATTTAATTAAATCAAATTTGAAAAGCTTTAAAAAGGTATGTGAAATTAAAAGTACAAGGGGAACAATATTATTAAATATAATTTAAATATATAAATTACTTCAAATATCTACTTATAAGTTATACACGAATTAATTTAAAATATCCTTCACCCATTTTTCTCTCTGTGCTTCCCCCGTTTACTTGGCTAAGAAGGCGTTGCCGCCGCCTGCAAAAGGGGGCGTTCATACATGGACCCGGACTGGAGAACTAGCTCGACTTGGACAAAAGGGCATTCTATTTACATTGCACACAGAATGCTGCGCTGCACGTGTTCCTTAGCCAAGTCATAGTCAGAGTCATAGCTGGGGGCCAGGAGCTGCTCGGCCAGAGCTTGGCTGCGGAATTAATTCCCCGACCTGCTCAAAAACCAGCCTTCGGGGGTCACTCGAGTCAATAAAAGTCAGCGGCCAAGTTTGGGCAACTTCAGCTGCACTGTCGATACCAATTCCTTTAGCAATTCCTCTAACAATTCTCTTACCAATTCCTTGAATTGAATTTTCGGTAATTGACAAACATTCATTCGCATTCATTCGCCTGACAATTCCATCCGTTTGCTAATTGAGAGAGAAAGCTCGCTCGCTGCTCTAGTGGCCACAAATCGCGATATGTCAGTTGGCCCATTTATGAGACGGCGGCGGAATAGGGTTAAGAGTGACACCCCAGAGACCTACATATTCCAAATCCGAAACCGAATCGGAGTCCGCAACTGATTTGCATTTCGGCCTAACGACTCCGCTTACAGGGCCATTGCAGGAGAGGAGCAGCAGCTTGGCAGTTGCATTTCACATGGATTTATGCAAGCCATTCGCACCGCCTTGCCATTTCATTTTGGGTTCCAACGACAGCGGTTATCACTCTGAGATCGTTGGGACTTCGAGGTTTAAGAGTCTAGAGATGTCGAAACAGATTTTTTAAGGTCGAAATTGGATTGAAAATGGGATTTTTAAGCTGTTAAAAAGCATAATTTGCTTGTTATTTGGAGAGGTAACTTTTTTGGCAAGAGTTTTCTTGGGAATTTTAATTTTTTAAAAAAGAGAAAAACGATTATTACTAAATAGTTTTACCTTAATTCAATATTAACATTTTTTTTAAACGTCTGTACCTAAAAATCTCCTAATGTCCTTTTTAACACAGTTTGTTAATAAAGATTTTAAAAAGTGGTTTATATATTTAATCTCAAGCACCACGAAATATATATACAAAAAAATTCAACAATTACATTATAAGCTATATAAAAAATATCCAAATTTGTACTATATATAAATTTTATATTTATTTCCTGCTTAGTTTTTTTGTAATATTCTTTCCATTTTTGGCACCACTGGCAAGGCCTTGTCTTCCCGTTTCTGGGTCTTTGGGGAACCTCAGCAAAGCCATGGAGCTACACAGAACCCAGAGCCGGAGAGTCATTAAAATATATGACACCCACAGATCGGCGATGCATCTGCGGCCCTCATCGCGAGCTCTCTCTCTCTTTCGCTCACCTGTCCGCCTGCCTAATTAGACACACTGCAGCGGTCTCTTTCTGGCCTTTGCCGCTCCTTTTTGGCCCGGCTTTCTTCGTGTGTGGTCCAATTAATTTTTCGGATAGAGCAATCAACAAGTTTCTTCTTTTTTATGGCTGTTGTTCAACATGTTGCAGGTCAATTTGTTGGCCGCTTGTCCTCGACAGAGGCTTTTTGGGATCCAGAAATCCCCAAACGCCAAGCGCTGTGTGTGGTCCGGTCTTAGAGGGTCCCAAAAAGGTTTCTCAATTAGAAGTTCGTTTGCCAGCGAGTGTGTGTCTCTCTGTGTCATAATCATTAATTAGCCAGAATTTGGCCTCGCTTTGACACTTTGCCTGCTGCGGGGATTTGCCTTTTTTGGCGCCTTTCCGTGTTTTCCTTGGAAATTGCATTTCCCTGTGGTTCTTCGCTCCTTGGCACGTTCGACTCTTAATTAATTTGATGCCACATACGAGTTGCAGTTCGACTTGGAGTACGAGTACGAGTGCATACATAAATACGGCCTCCTGCCACGTTTGTTTTTGGCCCAAATTTGACGCTCGCGGTTTTGGCTAATTAGCAAAGTGTGCCTCGAGCCGAGGCTGAGTTTCAGTTTCGGTTTGGTTTAGTTTGGTTTCCTGGGGTCGCGGCTCGCGACAAACAGAGCCAAGAGTGTGGCACAAATTTACGGCTGTTTTCCAGCTGCTGCCACAAAATGCAAATTGGCCAAGACGCAAGACAGCGACGAGACCACAGCCTGATGATGACGTTAGCCTTGTGCAGCAGAGGCTTTTACTTCAATTAGCTGGAATTAGGTGGAAAAGAAAACAGGATGCCAAAGAAAGAATGAACAGAAATGTGCAAACTCACAAAGAACTCAGTCGAACAGGAAATATGATTACAAAATGAGTTTTAAAGCCGCACATGCAGATATAATATAGAGGTATTTTTTATATAATATTAAGCTCTTTATATTTTTGATAAATCTTTCTGGTGTTTTCTATTCCATCATCATTATAATTTCCCTCAGTGCACAAAATAAACTCCTCCAGACTCCATCTCCTCCCCAGTTACCGTTTCCCCAGAGCCATCCCTAGACTGTCAGCTCTTGTGTATCTCAAAAAATGGCAACTGTGCGCCGGAAGTGAATGTGTGTTAGATTTTTCAATGCAAGTGCAATGAGAGCGTAAATGCTTCACACACACAACACACTCCCCGGAGTGGTTCAGTACAGTAAGCCCCCAGTAACAGCCAGTAATCCCCCCTTGGAACCAAACAGAACCAAATAGAACCGAACAAAACAGGAAGAATGGCCAGACATGACACACTCGTATATCTATGTAAATGCCGGCGAGCGAGCGAGGTGTGCGAAATGTATTTCTGGCCGACGAAATAGATTCGCAAATTTTATGCAGCGGCAGTGGCAGTAGCAGGAGATCCCTGGGAGCTGCTATATTCCCGCTCGGGGAATATATACTCCCATACTCCTGCCACAGAAGGCAGACAACACTTTTACACCCGCGACCGATGCAAATAAAAAATAGGAGAAATAATCGAGGCTTGCAGCAGTTGCTGCTGCTTCTGCTGCTGCTGCTGCTTGGAATAAATTGCCATGTTGTTACAATTTCTTCGTGTTGCAAGAATAAATTTAAGGAAAGGATGCAGGCTTAGCCGGGTTTTCCAAGTTCGCCAGGTTCACAAATGCTCCCTACGCATGCACAGAGAGAGAAATGTGTCTAGGATTTGAAATGAGACTCAAAATAAGTTACTTTTGGTAATTCTAGAATATGGGCTTATTTTTCGCAAGGCTCTACAAACTTTACATAATTTAATTTAAATGTCTTATATTTAAAATAGTTTTGTATTTCCTAAATTTTTCCCAGTGCCCCTCCTCGAGGTGCTGAGCTGAACATGCAAATAATTAATAGCATTATAAGATGCACTCACGAAATCGCGCACAACATCGCCGGGCGATGTAATAACTCAACGGCAGGCCTGGGATCCCAAGGCAAACGCAGGCTCCAGACCCGAAACCCAGACCAAATCCCAATCCAAACCCGAATCCTCGTCGAGTTCCAGATTGTGTCGCTCTAAGGACAAGGACAATAAGTGTTTGCGAAAGCCAAAGAGTCACGCTCCTCCTGGCCTGGCCTAGGAAATTACATAACCCGGCGAAGGTGTTAATGCAAATCCCCCCCCAAATATGCTAATGAGTTACTCAATGGCACAAAAGGATTTTCTGGCCAATGGCCAGAGCATTCGCTGGAGCCAGAGCCAAAGCCAGAGCCAAAGCCAAAGCCGAAGTCGAAGCCGGTGGCAAACATAATTGCCACAGCACGTAGCACGTAGCTTTTGGGGTCAGCGAACCGCGCACAAAATTGAAGACAATCAATGCAGCGGCGGCCTGACATTGATTTATGAACTCTTGGAAAATTAGGTAAGACCATTTATGGTCAATGCCTCTGTTGCACTGCATTTCCAAAATAAAAATATATATATAAAAAAGAAACACCGAAAACCACAAGAAATTCACTCCAAAAATGTGACAGAAGTGAAGGGTTTTCGAGTTGAGATATAACGCTTTCTAAAACAGAAGATCAGAAATTAATTTCCAACCAAGAAGATCTTTTTGTAGAATTAAAGAAACCATTGCATAACTCCATAGGAGAATTGAAAAAATTAAAATCAAGGTTCAATAACCGCAACCAAATACAGAAGCTGAACCAAATAACTCTGTAAAGCATACAAGAAATATAAAAAAATATATATAACTTTGTAAAGCATATAAAAAATACATGTCCAAGCTGAAAGCAAAGGCGATTCATTACCAACTTTACCAAAAACGAGTTAAAATTGTGGCGAAAAAATTGCATAATTTGTGTGACATTGACTGCGCGCGGCAACGGCAGCCCGCCAATAAAATGTCATTTACCGGCGTATAAATGCGGAATGCATCCGTCGACAGTGCCACGCTGACATCAATAAAATATATATTCATTTTTATAAAAATGCACGAATTTTAATTAATTGATAAATTCGGTAAAGAGCTCAACAACAACAGCAACAATAAAAACATTCCGTTGGCACTAAAAGGTCCCGCCAGGAATGAGGATAAGGGGCCAGAAGTGCGGCTGTCAATTACGAGGATGTCGACGATGGACTCTGGCTACTTGGACTCCAAAAACGACGTATTCCCAAGCCGGGCTGCAACTCCCGCTTTTATTGATGTCATTTTAAAGGGTATGGTGACTATATCATGGAGTTTGTAGAGTATTGAAAGAGGTCTTTAAAAGGATATAAAAATTAAAAGACTTTGTCTTTCTTTTACTACAATTTTAACAGTTCTTCAAGGATAATTTTGATGCTAATTTTGTTAGACTTCATGCTTTTCTAGATTGAAATATATTTTGTATCAAATAAATACCCGAATCTTAAAAAGATCAAACGAGTCTCAAGGTAAAAATCCTTCAAAAGTGTACTTAAAACTTCGGTTCACTATTTACTCCTTGTTTTTATTGGTAATTTTTTCCTTTTTGCCCGTCTTGTTTGCGGCTTCTGACGTTGTTGGGGCGTTAATATTCATGAATCGAAATAATTTGACAGTTCGGGGCAACATGCGAGTATGCCACGGCGACTGTATGGGTTCCATCGAGATATTTATGCCGCCGCGGCTCTTGGCTCTCTGCTGCTTTTTGCCCGACTTCGGTTTGGGCCTCCTCGGCTGTCAGTGGAACTGCGTGAGGCGTTGGTGAAAAGTACTCGAAATAATTGACAGCTGTGGCTGCCTTTTTTGTTGCCGTGGCGGCGGCTGCCCGTCTTTCGCTTTTAATTGTAGAATTTTTATGGCTCCCGTGGCTCTGTGGCTCCGTCGCCGGTCAGTCGATCTGTCAGTCGGCTTGGCGGCCCCCAAGCCTTGATTACTTGGCCTGGTCAGTCATTAAGTCATCGAAGATCTCTGGGATAATCCTGGGATCTGGCGAATCTTTTATGACAGCATAAACTCGAAGTGGAGGAAGTCTAATCAAACAATAAAAGTTTCGCTTATCTGAAGCGCACTCATTAAAGCAAAGGAATGCAATTGTATTTTAAGGATCGCAAATGTCGAGCGTTACTTTTACGATAATGGAAGAAATCTGCAAAAGGCACTTAGAAGACGAGATCATCAAGGAAAAGATTCTGGGAGAGATTAGAACAGGAAAAGAGGATACATGGTACCATTAATTTTTGAAATTTTATAAAAAGTTTAGATTAAAGTTAAAATTTATGATAACATATTCATTTTTTAAGAAGATATATAGCTTATTTTTATATTAAAAATATTTAAACTTACACTTAATATGTTTTTGTTAATTACACAGTCTGTGAATATATTTTTTTTAAGGTGTAGAGGAAGCTTCACAGTTAAGGAATACCATGACATTTCAGGATTAAAAATGTGAAGCTTTATTTTTACGATAATGGAAGATGCTTTGATGGGAATGGGACAACCGAACTTCCCTTTAATTTACAAAATGGTAGCTTTCACCTCAAAAAACAATTACTTCCTTGAATACATTTAATATTTACCACATTATTGTAACCAATTATCCTATGTAAGCTCACGTCATGTGAATCCCTATTCCACTTAAATTAATTCAATTTTCGTGACAAATTTTGGCCCGAAATGAGCTTAGTTAAACACATAATTGAATGCAATTGAAAAGACACCCCTTTTGGGTTTCCCAACCAATCATATTTTCCACTGCATCCAAGGTGCATCTCTTTCCCTGCAAAACCAACCAATTTGACGTTTAGTCGAAAAGTTGGCAGGAGTTGGCAGTTGGCCAGCTGTTGCTGCTCCTTCTGAAGGCTAATTGTAATTGTTTTAATGAATTCGTTGCGGTTTTGCGCAATTTGCATGCAACTTTTTCATTACAAGCGACGTGTGTTTCGGTTTGGGTCTCGGTTCCTGTTTCGGTTTCCGTTTGTCACCGGCCAGGTAGCAGCCCGTCATGTTGACTGACCTGAGACTGAGTGGACTGAGCGAGCTGCACACGCAAATTGCTAATTGAATTTAAATTGCACTTTAATTTGATGAGCGGCCCGGTCGGAGATGATAAATTGTGCAAACGCTTGCCAAAGCTCCAACCGCAACAATCGAGAGCGAATTAAGGCTTCGACATGCCACTTTCACTCTGCCATGACGGCTGTCAGCTGGGAGGGTCAGCCATTTCACCTGAGCCCCTCCCTCGGATGCATTATCCATTTGCATGCACTGCAAAAAAATAGGTTGCATTGAAAGGGAAAGGAAATGTGAGTACCCGAAAATTCTCTCATAAAAAATATTTGCTTTTTCTGTGACTACAGAGGTTTCATTTTGTATAAAAATTTTAGTTTATAACAATTAAACTATCTGAATTTACCTGTAATTTACTATGTGAAATCGATACACAAAACCTTTTGCTCTAAATTATGGTTTAATTAATAACAAAACTAGAATCTAACAAAGCAAAAAGCAGATGGAAAAGTTTGCCAGACGAAAGCGCTAGAAACTTGTTGAGAAACAATCCTTAGAGCTAACAATAAAACAATGTGATAAATGCATCACATTATGCTTTTATAACTCTCTTGATTATTTTTAATTTCAACAACTTAAATTTCACAAAGTTTAAGAATTTGTTTAAAATATTAAATTTCATCCTCATTTCTCTGCCTGCACCACCCATTTTCACGGGGGAGTCTCCGCCCACGACTGCATTTCGGTCTCATAAATTGCAACCTATTTAAAGTGGGCAACAGTGGCAGCAGCAGCAGCAGGAGCAGCAACTCGCCTCAACTGGCCGCTGCCGAATGCCATAATTTTTAGCTCTAATTGCGATACTGCGAACAGGGGACTTCGGGATAGGCGGGCAAAGGACTGGTCCCAGACTGGTCCCAGTCAATTTAGCTATTTTCGCGTTTATTTTTCATTTAATGAAATTACAATAAACGCCCGTCGCATGCAAAAAAGTCCCAGCCACAAAGGGGAGCGGTGGAATGGGAGAGCAGAAGAGGGGTGAAGCAGTGGGTGCACTGCATCCACATGCCTGGCCACATGAGCAGTTGGCACCACAAAGCGCCCATTAGTGCGTTGGCGTCGTTCCAGACTTGGCTTTGCTTTACATTTGCTTTGCTTTTGCCGTGCTTTACTTAGGGACACTGTGAGGAAAATGTAAAGTGAATTTTAAAGGGAACATGGAAATAATACAATTTATTATTAAACAAGAAAGGAAGCTAACTTCGGCACGCCGAAGTTTGTATACCCTTGCAGATTTCAATTGTATCAATTATAATCTATCCCAAAATAATATAATATGAATTACTTTCATATTCAAACAATTTTTACAGTTTTACATTTTTTTACATTTTTTACATTTTAACATGTAAAATAAAATGTAATTTTTCTCCACATTTACCGATCGTTTGTATGGCAGCTATACGATATAGTCGTCCGATTCTTATGAAATTTACAACAAAATTCTGAAAAAATATGAAATACTTGTATCTCAAAGTAGAAAAAATTATGTTGAAAATTGACAAAGTTTTAATTTTTTTTCTAAAACTTTTCCGACCGTTTCTATGACAGCTATATGATATAGTACTCCGATTTTTATAAAATTAAATCTAAAAATCTGAATCAATGAATAAAGCTTATAACCGAGAGTTGATCAAGATATGTTAAAAAACAGTGAAGGTATAATTTTTTTTCTACAAATTTACAGATCGTTTGTATGGCAGCTATATGATATAGTCGTCCGATCTGCCCCGTTCCGACTTATGTACGAGTGAGACTATATAGAAGACTATCTGCAAAGTTTCATTCAGATAGCTTCAAAACTGAGAGACTAGTTCGCGTATAATCGGACAGACGGACAGACGGACAGACGGACAGACGGACAGACGGACGGACAGACGGACGGACAGACGGACGGACAGACGGACATGGCTAGATCGACTCGGCTGTTGATGCTGATCAAGAATATATATACTTTATAGGGTCGGAGATGACTCCTTCACTGCGTTGCAAACTTCTGACTGAAATTATAATACCCTGCAAGGGTATAATATTTAATTTATACATTTATATAACTGGTAAATATTTTAGTAAGCAATGAAAAGTAACCCAAAGTCATAGTTAAATATTCAGGAACGCCTTCTTCTCTTAATTGATTTTTATGCTTTTCCTGAAGTGTATTAAAGTTTGGAAAAGTCTAGTTAAGTCTGCCTACCTTTCCTCGACTCATACTCAGACTTGGCTGTATGAGGTAATCCCCATTATTAGCGCAATTAGTGCAACCGCCTCGGCATGGGCCTGAAAGCGGAGCAGCATTGTTGGGCCCTGAGTTATGTACCCACACTCATTTAGCGAAATGCCAATGTGTTTAGCACTGATTGGAAGTGCAGCAGCAGTAGGAGAAGCAGCAACAGCAGCAGTAGGAGAAGCAGCAGCAGCAGCAGCAGCAGTATGAGCAGCAGAGTCCATTGAATAGGCCACGTTTAGAGATGCCAAAGGATCGGCAATGGGGACTCGATTCGATTTGATTGAAAGAGAGGCGGCGTGGGGTGAAGCTGCACTTGAAGCGGTCAAAGACTCGCCCAGATTAATTGCAGCTACCGCTCTCTGTACCAGTCCAGGCACTGGTTATGGCGAATTAGAGCGAATGTTCGCCGGTTAATTATCAGTATTATTCCCCATCAGGTTAATCGCCTCTCATACGGAACTAACGACCCGTAATAGTTCATAATTCGCCACGATGGCCTGCCTGCCTGGACACCTGCTCGGGACGGGACCTGGGCATTAACATTCCGGTGGCTCACATCGCACTCGCTCCTGGGCTTTAGGCCCACTATCCATCCCATCCCATACATATATCCCATCTACCAATGCCGGCTTTGGAATACCAAAAGGCTGGCCACCGCAATTACAAGCTGCTCCTGACAGCCGGCGCTACGTGACATAGCCCGCAAGGAGGCGAAATGGAAACACCTGTTGCGGTGGTGGCCACTGGCACAGCACAGCACACCCACCCACCCACCGCCAACTCCTCGCCAGAAATCACCAACAGCAGCAGTGGCGACCCACGCCGATGTCCGTTAATCGCCCGCCGCTCCGCATAACTTGTTGGCGCTGACAACGACAACGGGATTTTGAACACTGATAAAAGGCGACGGCTCCTGCCGGGGGTTACGGAGGGGTAAGGTGGTGCTGGTGGTGCTGGTGGTGCGGTGGTGGTGGCGGTACTGCGGTGGCGGAGCTGGGAAATCAAGAAAACCATATTTAATAAAATGACAGTGGCTGTCAGATGCCGTCAAAAGAAATACATTTTGCCAGGCGAGTGCACTGGAAAAATAATTTAGTAAGAACAGAACTAAAAATCTTAAAAATATATATTTGTTACCAAAAAAACTAAAAGGTTTAGTTAATGATTTAAATGAACTTTTAAATAATTTGTAGACTTTTATCAATTTTATTTTGAAGTTAAAGTGAACAAGGAATCCACGTAAGATTAAACCTTTTCCTTGACTTTTCTCTCCCTGCACCGAGTGTAGGCAGGGTGGTAGTGGTGTTGGTAGTACAAACTTGGCTTGCCAGGCACGAGCTTTTGGCCAGAAACCGCAGACAGTTACCAAAAGCCACCCGCCGCAGTCATAAGGCATAAGGCCCCCGTCACCGTCAGCCAAAACAATGCCCATGACAATCGCGGCGATTATTGAACATTGTGTATTATTTGTTATTGCATTTTGTCATTCTGTCTTGTCGCCTGTCTGTCTGTCCACCGTCTGTCCCCTCAGCCCCCTTACCACCCATCCACCCTTTATGGCCAATTAATATTAACGTGGGCGTGTGTGAGCCTTGTTTTCAATAAACGCGCCGAGCGCGACTGATGAAGGAAATGTTATGCAAGACAGGCACACGGGGGCTCGAGTCCTGGCCGGGTCGTAACTCCCGCTTAAGTGCGCAGTTAGGAGGTGTTCTGCCATAAAAAAACAGAAGATATGGCCAACAGATGTTGGCTCTGGCCCACAGGTGAGCTGCGTGAGAGATGGATTGACGGGGCTGAAAGGATTTGTTGGCTGGCCGACTGCGATATGCTAATTGAGACGGACATGACTGGCCGGTAATTGTTTGTCTCTCAGTTGTGTTAAGTAATCCGATGACGGCTGAGGATATGACTGGTAATAAATATATATTTTTTTCTTAAAGGAAAAGGTAAAGAAGAGATGATGGAACTATTTATTTATTTATGTAGAAATAATTGATGTGGTCTGTAGATGGGTTTAACATTTTATTGGTAAAATCCCCGAGAAGAGGTAGAAGTTCGGTTAGATGTGAGGGAATTGCGAGTGGAAATGTCTGAAATTTGCAACAAGCCAGAACCAATTGCTGGCCCGCCACAACGGCAACAATGGCAACGTTGTCAAAGTCGGCGGCGGCAGCGAGGATGCAGCTATGAAAATTGCGTTAGAAATCTGCAATTTATATCGCGCTGCCCCGCGAAATACACAAAGGAGCGACGGTCCAGGCCAAAAACATAAATACGAGGAGGAGGCAAGGGGTTTCGAGAGATGGCCAGAGATGCAACGACCCAGGTTACGAGGTCTGGGAATAATGTGGGGAATAGTTTCAATGAATATTTGGATGCTCTTTTGTGTAATTATTTATTGATTTATTTTTTGTTTTAGATTATTTTTAGTTTTGAAAGTTTGTAAATGAAATTTAATGACCCTTTACCTTTAAAAAATCATGAAAATAATTTATAGAACTTCCCAATCAAGTTACAAACCCTCCCAGAGTCCAAATATAGCCTCTCTTCTCAAGAGTAACCCCTGCCACGTTCGATAATCGCAATTGTTTGCAGCTTGCAACGCATTCCGAGGCCTGCCTGCGCCGCTGTCGTCGCCAGGTTGTTCGCCGGGCACAGGAAACATTGGAAAATTGAGCATGGAAATGGACGACGCCACACACCACAAACAACAGCAACAACAAAGGAACCAAACAAAAAACAAAGCAAACACTACAAAAAAATAGCCAGGAAAAGCAGGCAAAAGAAGTGAAGAAGAGGAATGGCCGGCAACTGGCAGCAGCGAAAAACCTCTTCATTGAGGTCCCGTCCTCAAGCGAGATCCTCGCGAGCTCACCAGCTCCACATCCTCCCTGTCGTCGGCTGTCTCATTTCGTATGCGCAAGGCGTCTGCTGTCTGCTTTGGAGGAGGAGGAGCAGGAGCAGGAGGTGGACCTGGAGGAGTAGGAATGCCAAGGAGCTGGACTAGACCCCAGCTGCCAATTTGTTGGACCCGAAAACTGGAGCAATTATTGCAGTTGCAACCGGCCGAGTGCAGTGGTGGGTGCAGTGCATCGCAGTCAAATCGATTCGGTACGCATCTTCCTGCAACATGTGGCGGAAAGAGCGGGCAAAATTGATTTGTTGCCGTCCGAGTGTTAATTGCCACTCCGCCGAGTAGGAGTCGGTGTAACTGTAACTCTCTAGCGAATCTAGGCCAGCAGTGGACTCCGCCCCGTGGAGCTCTAGGAGCTCCTGGAGCTCTGGGAGCAGCTAGAACCCGCCCTGGTTATTACGAGGGGACGTGTGCGAATGCGTTGAAAACTCACAAATTTCTAATGATGATATATTGGCGGTTAGGCAACGGCAAGGCTATCAAATTAACAAGATCATCGCTTCCGGCCGGCAATTGCCTGGAATCTCCTGCACAGGCATTGACTTTCGCATTAATCTTGGCCAGTCGAATGAAGGAGGAGGAGGAGGAGGAGGTGCTCCTTCCACGTACGTGTTCGTTCCCACAAAATTTATGCCCAGGCGACGACGACTTTGATTTCACGTCAAAACTCATGGGTGTACGAATGCATCATTTTGATGGTCATCATCAGTCTCTGACTATCAAACAATCGACAAACGGCTAACGGCGGCAACATGTTGCATTCGGGTATAAAGTCGCGTTGCTGCAACGTGCTGTGGTACTGCTGCACTGTTGCACTGCTCCACTGTTGCTCTGTTGCCAACAATTACCCGGCCAGGTCCGTTGACTGCTACAAATTTCAGGCGTCTCGGCCAGCGACAGCAATCTGCACGAGGCCATCTAACAGCAGCAGCAGAAGCAACTGCAGGTACAGTGTGAGAAAATCTTGGTACTATATAGCGTATATTTCAGAAATTCTATTACTAAGAGCTTGGAGAATGTGTAGGGAATTTAATATAATTTTTTAATTAAGGAAATTCACATAAACTACCATTTGATGCCTTCTAGAAGTTCAGCTTAAACGTTTAAGCTTAAGAGTTACATGTCGTAGCCTCACATATCTCATAAAATATGTAAATAATATTTTTAAATATTCGTAGATATTTATATGAATAAATTAAACTTTATATTAATCAAATAAAATGTCTAAGAAAATTGTAATTGAATCTTAAATTTATACTGTGTATTTTTAATTAACTGAACTAAAAGAGAACTGCAGACAACGAAGATGATGTTTAAGGGGATAGGAAGGTTTTTTATGTTTTGAATTAAAACTTAAATATATTATATAACTTAAACATTGTGTAATGCAATAATTTTCATTAAATTAATCACAATAAAATACCAATTTTTACCCAGTGCATTCGGAATCAGAGCTGCCGTTGGGAGCAAGGAAGTTGCAACCTGTTTCTGCACTTGACCATGGCAACTGTGGAGACTGGGAACTTGCAGCTTGGAACTCTGGCGACTGGCAGCCAGAAAAGCAGCAACATGTTGCCGAATTGACAATTTCGCTGGGCATGAGCAGCCACTGTTGTTGCTGTTGCTGTTGTTGTTGTTGTTGGTGCAGTTGCAGTTTCTGCTGCTGCTGCTGCTGCCGCCGCCGTTGCAGTTGACGTTGCCGTTGTCAATTGTCAGTGTTTCTTTTTTTTTGCCTGCTGCTCCGCTCTCCCCAAAAGCCTGGTTTATGCAAATTGCAATGAATTTCCATGGCCTAGCTCGAGTTCAAGTTCCAAGTGGGCGTTTGATTTCAATCGCGGAGTTTGCAGCGTTTTCACATACGCGAATTGAGTATCTCCCATATGGCTCTGGTGTCGACAAACGGATCCTCGTCCTGGTTGCCGCATCCCCTCCGATCCGATCCGACTTTGCCGTATTAACGGGGCTTGCCATTTCGATTTTATGTTTAGTTATATATTTGAGGCTGCTCGTTATTTTTCATTGGATTCTCCTTCATATTTGGCCTCTTGATCTTGACTCGACGCTTGCCAATCTCGGGCTGGCGATCAATAGGGAAAATCATTTTTCACCGCACGTCGCAGCGAGCTGCTTTTCAATTTGTCGATCGCCGTGTGTTGATAGGTTTTCCATAATAATATCTCATATATGGTTTTTTCGGGGGCCATTGCCTCTGCATTCCTGGACACTCTCCAATTCTGGGCGGTGTCCCAATCGTATCGCCAGCTATCGCGTAATTTGATCTTAATGCTCATCGTGTTTGCTTATGTTGAGTTCTCGGAGAGTTCCCCCCCGAAAATATAAATTAATCTTCTCCGAGGTTCTGTTGGTAATATTCAATCGATTTATCGTCTGCTTGTTAGCTGTCAAGTGAGTGTCAGCGCTGTGACATTTGAAATTGGGCAGGCGAGATTTGTGAGAGGATTTGGATGGGGATTCGGGTAAAGTGTGCGTGAGCGGACTCCCGGGTAGATTGTGGGATTTTTTTTTTCGATAAAAAAGTACACTTTTCGTGGTCAAATATCACGAGGGGGACACATCATCGAATGGGTATTACTTGGCAAAGTCATTAATTTCGTTAATTACTGTAAGTCAACTCCCAGGGGAGGTTTCATATTAGAAGGGGACTTGAGATAGTTTAGAAATCTCTGGTATTGAGGTATTGAGAGATAAAGGATTTGCTTACAGATATTCCTCTAAAAAGGTCTTTATAGGTATTACTACAAACTCCATAACTTTGCCAAAAAAGCATAAAATTCAATTTGGAAAGCATGTCTTTGCTATTCCCTATTTTTCAGATATTTCCCAACAGCAACTGTGTATCGATAATATCTCTTAAATAAACCCCCAAAAGAATGTTTCCAGGAAGTACTCATTGTACATGACCTGCTATCAGCAGATATGCCCAGCCTATCCGATTATCTGTACAGGGAATAATTATGCATTGCAGCCACACACATAATCTCAACTGCAGCACTCGAGACAGATTCAAATGCGGGGCACGTTGCCGCGGTCGTTAAAAATCGAACACGCACTCGAGCCATCGAAACAGTCGAACAATCGAGTCACATTGATCTATGTACGCTGCATACGATATGATTTACGATTGAGCCATGAAGAATGTCACGATTTAATAGGCTTATCGGCACCAGGCCCCAGTCCCCATTCCCAACCCCTTCGGCACCGGGAAATCAATCCCGGAGTTGGCACTGCGTGCGGTCTAATTATTTTATGACAAAAACTCAACTGGTGGGCGGGCTGCATCGGCGGCCTCCCCGCCGATTTAAATATTTCAATTCGACGGGATGGCTAATTAAAATTTCAAGCCTGCTCCGCTTACAGGCGTCATAAAAATTGAGTTTTGATTTATGCCACAAAAAATAATAAATAAATAAATAAAATTTTGAATGAGCATTTCCCGATGCAACGCGGGTCTCCGCACTTTGCCTCTTTCTTCGCATTTGAGTGACACTTGGCTCTGCGGGGTAGCGTTCCACCTGACTAACACTTGCATTTTTTACGATGCCCCAGACCAGGAGATTTAGTCTCAAAAGGTGCACACATGGAGCGGAATGCAGAGGGAAAAAATTAGGGTGATAATGATGAAAATTTTGATTATTAAAGTTGGAATTAAGTTGGAACGCAATACAGGAACTACTTGTAGAGAAAGCTATAAGGTTTTCTATTGGGAATCAGGCACTTCCATAAATACAAAGGACACAAGGGACCTCTTTTGCATTAAAGTTTGCATTCTCAACTGGTTTCAGCGGAAAAGTGATAAAATTCACACAGAATGTTAAATTTGTTGAGCTAAAGATATAGTTGAGTATGAAGTAAGTAGTAGTTCCTTTCTGAATCAGGTTGTTTCCTAACTTCGACAATGTCTTTAAAGGATAATCTAGATAAATTTAAAAAATAGGCAAAATATATTCTTATATTTAATCTTTATTTTTTGCCGTGTCTTCCAAGGGTTCCAAGGTTTATGGCCCTGCTACGAGAATCGTTTAACTTTGATTTCGGTTTCCCGATTTCTGATTTATTTGCCCAACGAAGTCGCTAGGCAAAATGCATCTACGAGACTGCCAGGGCCCGCGGTCATAAATTTCCATGGACCAGCTGAGCCAGTGGGTTTCCACCGGGGGTTTTCCGCCCGGCGCTCTGGCGCTCTTTCTCTCTTTTGATATCAACGGTAAAAACTCACCATAATTTTTAATTGCACAAATTTATGGCCTGACCGATGGGGCGTCGCCTTGCCCTGGATGATGGAGGGCCGCTGTAACCGAGTCAGATTTCCATCCCGATCCCGATGACGGCGTTAGCGGTGCTTTTGTCCAAACAGAACTCACAAAGGGCCATCAGTCGACCATTTTACAGCCGATTTATTTGCGTCCGCGGCAGATAAATAGCCGACTGGAGATGGCTATTAAAATCAAATAAAATCAATGCTTAAAATTCGGGCCTTTAATGAATAGTCCGAGGGCCATAAATCAGTAATCCACACGAGGCCCGAGCTCTGCCCACAGCTCGTCAATAAAAGCGCCTGTAATGAGGCATTTATAAAAATGTTAAAAACGTTAAAGCGTTCTCTTTCCATTGTGAGATATTAAAATTAATTTAACAGGCCGAAATAAATGCCAGAAAATCAATGCCTACGTAGATTTTTGAAGAGGAATGCAGGGGGGCCTTGGGTGTGTGTGACCGAGGTGAAACTCGATATGGCAGGGCCGCGTGGCCGCTTGTTGTATCCTTCGCCGATATCCTCTTTTGGTATTTGTTCCCTGTTCACTTGCCTCTGTTTTAGATAAAAAAATATTTGGCATAAACAACGAGAATAGCAACAGCTATAGTTCCCTTCACCCCCCTCCCTCTGGGGGCTCATATTTCAATTTCGATTTTTGAAAACGATGTGCGATGCGCGATGTGCGATGTGCGAGCTAAGCGCAAATAAACAAGCGAGCCAAAGCAAGCAGGCAAACAGATAAACAGCCAAATACATTGAATGAGTTTATACCGTACATGTGTACATATGCATAATATGAGAGGATACACTGAAAAAAACTGGGTATTTGTAAGCAAAAACTAAGCGAATCGGACCAACTGAAGCCAAGATACAAACAGGGAAGATCGATAGCTTGACAACTTAATAAATTAAGAGTGTTTATTAAATAGAAAAAAATAGTATCTAAGCTATTTATGATTCAGCAAACTCTACTGCACTTCTAGGATAAATATTTAAGTTTTTTACTGTATAATATTATTTTAGAACTCTTTTAAATTCCAGTGCATTGTGGCTTTGGCTCACATATCTATGCGTTGTGTCCGACATGGGATGCGACACGGATGCGCCTCGGAACTGGAGCTGGGAATGGAATCGAACCAAGCGGCGAATGGCCAGGAGTCAAGAGCCTGGGATCCAGGGGGTTAGGAAATGAAAGGAGCGGAGCGGAGTGGAGTGGAGTGGAGAGTGGAGGACACGGGCAGTCAAGTGCCTGCTGTTCGCACAAAACGCAACGCAACTTTGGCCCCGATGTCGCGACGTCGTCGTTGCAAAAATACAAAATGTCCAAAAATGAGGCACAAACATGCGCATGAATTTCGCAGTTGGCCATTCGCATTCGTGCCCCTTGTGCCCCTTTTGGCCAGGAAATGCAGCGCAAATAAATGAGGCACCGGCACCGGCAGCCGTCGACGCTTGACCCTCGTCCGGGACAATACATAATTTAGCCGTTTTGGTAATTTTATATTTTGTGTTCTTGATGTTCGAGAAATGTTTGCATTTTCGATTTTTGACTTATTGGAAATTCTATCTGTTGTTCCGCTTCTCGGCGGCAGCTGCTGCCACGGGGCAAGTGTTGGGCCAACACCTTAATGGCCGAAATGAGCCGAAACTCTGGCTAATTGCCGGGCGGGTCGTAGACAACGAGTGTGCCTTTCGCGCCCCGTGGGGCAGCAGACACTCCAGTTCCAGTTCCAGTTCCTCCAGCTCTCCAGCTACCAGACAGCCGGGCATTTGCATAAACATGCAACGTGTCTAATACCCGGAGCGACGCGATGGTCCAGACCGGGCCCAGACTTCCGGCTCAAGGCCGCAACACGCGTTTAGCCACAGGCCAACTTCTGTAACTTAAACTGTAGTTTGTTGAATTTTTTGGGAGTATATTAAAGGGATTGGTTAAGCGTGTTTCTATTTAGATAAACTTGAAAACTGTTTCCCAACTTTTGAGATAACATAATTATTCAACTTGTTACTTTATTCATTTTCATTATCATTCCAGAAACCTTACTTTAACTCCATCTAAAACCTAATAAGTAAAGCTCCTCCCAGCTCCATATTTCTTGGGACCTATAGACTAGTTCCAGGTTAAGGAATTCCAACTGTGGAGCCAAAAAGAAACTCTGATTCAATTAACAGGCCCGCGCAGACATGGAAAGGGCGTGGCCAGGCCTAACAAAAACTAAGCAGGAACTGCAGGTTTCTGGCCTTGATTCGGGAGCAAAGTTCCTAAGATTCTATCTGTACAAAAAACTAAAACATTCGAACTTGAACTTGCCACAGCACAAAAAACTACCTACCGCATTTCGTGGCTGGCATCCGAAAATGGCCAAAAGTCAACGTTCGGCGGCATCTCGCAAGTGGCGTTTTGTTAAATATTTTCGAACAGTTTTCAGAAGGAAGAACGAACGAACGACTGGTCTGGAGCCGCTTCACGACTTTTATTTAATGAATTTCGCAAATTTCTGGCGGCTGCATCTCACGCATGCGAATGGCTCCGATCTCCGACCGAGAACTTGTCTCCGCCGTACACAATGTGCAAATAATTGTCTCAATTCCTTGGATTCCTTCCTTCCCTGGCAAGTTGCTGCCAGAAACTGAATGAGTTTCCAGGAGTTTCTTCGTAGAGAAGAGCCATCCGATTATCGGGTTATCTGAGTGTTTAGGCGCCTCTGGGGAGAGATACTCCCCGGATTGGGGATATGGAAATTGCAATCCCAGAGAGTCCTGGCTACAGGCAGGCCTCAATTTAAGGTTCCTCATTCCCATGGCATCATTCCGAAGAGCCATCAAAAAATATTCCATTGATTTGCACACCGAACAAGCCTAGTTCGTTCCTTGAATTCCATTCCCAATCGTTGATTTTAGGCTTGAATCATTTTGCGTAGCTTTACGAGTAAGTAAATTACTGCAGAGAACAAAAAGTAAATAAGGAAATTAATATTCTTTAATAAATTTTGTAACTTTACTCGTATTTATATATGATTTAAAATACATAAAGTCTCTTTGCTATGCTTTCCCCGTGATAATTAATCATATACTTCATTCTGTTTATAAGTGAAGGAAAATGTATTCCTAAATATAAAGAAATATTTTTCCGTGTACCTAAATTACTAGAAAGAGACAACAAAAGTTAAAAACAGACACAGGGAACCTTTGGTTCTTTCAGAATGAATTGCCAAACGCAGATGACAATGAGTTGGAGGGGGGCCTTCGGGGCCAACATGGGACCGGTAACAGTGCCTCAAAAAATACTCGCACAAATCGGAAAGGAACCGAAACGCGTTGCAAAAAACAATCGTCGTCAGTCAATTCGAATGCGATTCGGGGTATGCGCGACAGGTATGCCTATGAAAGCCCGGCTCCAAACCCGCCAGAACGGGGAACCGGGCTCGGCGACAATTTTTCAATTGTCTGCCGCAACTTTGGCCACCACGGAGGTCTCCGTCGTTGTGGCTTTTTATTTTATTTATTTATTTTTTATTTTTTGTATTCTTTGTTTGTGTTTTTTTTTTATGTTTTCCCCTTTGCATTGCTCAGATGGCTTGGCAATGAAAAGCGCCGCAGTTGCATATAAAAATCTGTTTTCGTCTTGCAACTTGTTAATTGCGAACGAGGAGTCTCAGAGCATTTAATTGTTGTCGCAGCAGCTACTGTTCGCCTTGAACCTGGCCGAGTGTCTGGTTTTAAGTCTGAGGTCTGGTCTTGGCCCTGAGTCGCTCACAATGGCCGGGACGGGATTGGACCATGTGCGTGGGCAGCTCCAATTACGCGCTCGTACCCAGGAAGAGGCGACCCGCTGCGAAGGCTCACGCTTCGGTTGGCTTCCAGTCGGCTTACAAGAGTGAAGAAGCGAGAGCAAGAACCCGGCCAACGAAAACAAAACTAATTAATAAATTAATTATGCCATTACAATAATACACACACACACACCACAACACACACCACCAAGAGCAGGGCAACCCCAGACTCACGCACTTTAATTATGAATATTTTCATGCTAAAATATGCATGCACTTGCCGAGAGCTAAAGCTGTTTGTACAGGGTATCAGGGGAGTTTAGAGGTTACAAAACAACTTAAAAATTAATTATATATATAATATAAACTTAGAAATTCTAAAAAAATTAGGAGAGGTTAAGGGAGTTTACATTACTAAGGGAATTTCAACATGATAATGAAATGTTTGAACTTCTAGATTAAAAGACTTTTAAGCTGTATTTAATTTGGCAGGTAAAAGGAAGTAAATTGTTTTATTTCTAGCATAATTTAATAGAAGTTAATTTATGTTTCTATAAATATTTAATTTTTAAGAATTATTCCAGAGGTACTTACCCTTCGAACCCCTTTTAACCCCCACAACTTCTCTCTGTTTTGGTGGTGGCTGCCGCCGCTGTCGCTGTTCCTCCAAACGGGAGTTGACTTAATTAACCGCCCCAGGTGAGGCTGCCACCGCGCTCAGGTGGGTTCAGGTGGGTTCACCAGCAGCAGCAGCAGGTTGGCTTCGGTTTTGACATGGCTGCGTATTTTTTTGGCAGCTAATTAGTGACGTTTGAATTAATTAAATACCGAAATGGGCAATTTCATGGAAACTTTCCCAACGCCTCTCCCATTGCATTTGCCTTTTTTTTCGGATGGAGTGGCGTATGCAATCGTTGGAGCATGGCGAGCCAGTTAGATCGAATCTATTGCATTTTATTCGAAATTTTATTCCCATGTTAACAGTTCTATTATCCTTGCGGCTATATCGGTACACCACCGCGCACCACCGACCCCGCCGACTGGCGAGCGAATGATAAATCGCAGCATTTACGTGTGTGCGCCGAGGCAAATATATCAGGCGGGCAAGGTCATAAATATTAATTGTGTTTTGGCGGAGGGACTGGCGGTGGGACTGGGAGCACACTCCCATACTGCGAATAATTTCTAATAAATATTTTAGATATTTTGTTATAGGAAGGAAAGGATTTTAAGTGGAAAAAACAGTTTATATATTATTTATTGTTGAATTTTGGGTGGTTTTTGGGAGTAGGAATATAACAATGGAAATTAAGAATATTATAAATTTAAATTAGAGACTTTTAGTAAAGTTTTTTAAGACTTGTATGATTCTAAGTTAGCTTTTGAGCTACAAATAAATATATCTACAACCACAGATATGTTACTACATAGCTTATATGTTAATATAATAAAAACAAACACACAAAGTTTTTCCGAATGTCGTTGTCTTTGGCTATTAATTTAATTACTTTATAATTCTAATAAATTTCAAACACATATATGGTGTGCTCTACACATTCTCTTAATTATAATATTACTTTTTCTGTCTAAAAATATATAATATTTCCCCCTGTGCATGGCGGAGTGGGGCCAGGACCTATCCTTAGTTTGCATGTTCGCCTGGCTCATTCTCCGCTGTTGTGCCTGTTGGCCTGTGGCTAGGTGTTGTTGTGCGCTGTTCCCTGTTTTTATGCCATTATCAATCGATCGAACGCGAGCTGCATTTGCTTAGCGGTTAAAGCCCGAGCCGCGTTCCCCGGGAAAATCGCTGGAAAACCGGACATCGCATATTGCTAATAAATATTCAGCTGCAGTGGATTATGTTGTGTTGTGTTTGTTGTCGTTCGTCCCGGTGACAAACTGTATCTAACAAATGTTTGCAGAGCAGAGCAGGACAGGGCAGTGAAGTGGAGTCTGGCGGACAGCTTTCATTAGCCGGGTCGAACTTAAAGCCAGCTTCAAGTGGCCTGCGGTCGGGAGTTATTCATAAGAGTGTGGCGGACGGACGCCACTTGGCTGCAGTGCAGCTGTGATTAATATCCCAGGAATGCAGTTTATTGTTGCAGTTGCGCCACTGGTTACAGAAGAGGGGAAAGGGAGAAGAAGGAGGAAGGTAGTGGCACCAGGTTCTGGGGTCAGACACTGTCAGAAAATAAATACTTATTTATTAACAAGAGCTGAAGCATGCACAGGAAATTATGTATTATATTTTGTCTAAATAAACATCAGTGCCTTGTTACGGGTAAACTTTTTTGAGTGCATTAACTTGGTTAAGAGACTCGCATCTCTTTCTTAGGCCGTAAGGCGACGCAAATTTGTGTGCATTATATTCTTTCTTTTTGTTGAATTTCTCTGTGGTTCTTGCAGATATTTTCTTTTTATTTTTTCTTACTTTTGGTGGCTGCCGCAAAGGTTTTTCCTCAGCTATTTTAGCTCAGTTATAAATTACGCCGGCCAAAGGCAGAGGAGTCATTTTCCCCGAGAAGGCGGAGTGTGTATGGTATACGCGGGGCCGTGTGTGTTGCATAATCTGAGTGCTGAAATCTTTGGCATCCACGCGGGAGAGGCATCCACAGAGGGGCAGCTAGAACAATAGCCAGGGATCGCGGCGCACAATGGAGCACACCGAGCACCGAGTGACCGCCACTCTCATAATAGAGTCATAAAATTTTATTGCGCCGCTGAGCCCGCTTTGCTTTTCGGGGGAGCCCCCCGTGGCGCCTCCTCGCAACCGAAAGCCAAAGCCAAAGCCAGAGCCAGAGTCGTCTCGCTTTGCTGGCCATTGTTCCGGCCATTTACTTGGCCCATAGAAAACATATAATTGTGATTAATTATACGACATAAAAATGCTTTAGATTCAACATTTTGATGCATTTATTAACCGAAAAATCACTTGAAATAAGCGGCTCTCGTCCATTTATTTCTCCGCTGCTCTATTATCATTCGTAATAAAAACAAAGTTTGCCTTTCGGTTTTTTGGGGCGTGGACTTGGCTTCTGGCCAGCCGGATCGCTATTCAGTATTTATCGATTATCCACGATAATGCCCGAAATGTAAATAGGTAGTTGTGAAAATCGATAACCATCGTTGAGATGGTATCGGGAGGCATCTTAGGGTTAAGTTTATTTGCCTTTCATGGCCTAATGGGTCCAGCTAACCACGGTTATAGATTTGAGTTTAGTTTTATGGCAAGTACTTAGGTACTTGTAATTTTAAATGAATGTAAGTAGTTAAAGCTTCTTGGATTATTTGTTGAAAATAATATAATATAATATATTTATTATATCTTAAATAATTATTCCTCTTATACCACCCATAGCTCTACTCTGCCTGCTGCAGCTGGTTCCTACTCCTTCTCTAACTCCCCTGGCAGGGACCTTAATTGAGTTCATACGGCGCATTTTGATTGTCAGCGATGTCGCGGAACGGCGAACATTGCGGCCCAGGACGGAGGACAGGATGGACGCCGACAGGGAGCGTGAGCTCTCGCTACTTGCACAATGGAGCTCTGGAGCTCGGGAGCTGGAGATCCCAAAGAGCTGGGGCATCGTTATCACGGGGAACATGGCAGCACATGGGAATTGCAGACTCCGCTCTTTCCTGTCAGAAGCGGCGGCTCTGGGCCGAAAAACAATGAATGGCAGGGAGGCTGGGAGGACTCCGACTCGTACTCGTACTCGTTCTCGGACAAGCAGAATCCCTGACAAGAGCAATCCATCCGCATCCGCTGGTACTAGGAGGCACAAAGGCAAAGGCATTTCATGCTCATCAAATGCGTTGACATTGAACAATTGCGCGTAATGTTGTCGTACACTTGACAAGCGCGCAAATTGTAGTGCTACCTGTACTTGGGCCACCGCTCGAATCAAAGCGAAAGCTGCTCCACCAGACCAGGTCCAATCCCAATCCCAATCCCAATCCCAATCCCAATCCCAATCCCAAACCCAATCCTCAATATCGATCTCCGTTTGGTCTAGCCGAAAAGCAGCAGCCAACTGCGCTTTTTGATGGAAATTGGCAGAGTTGTCTGTCTGCGACGACGTCTGTTGCGGCCTTAATGAAGCCAACGACGACATTCACCGGACAAGCTCCGATTTCTTGGCTCTCCTCCCCTATATGTATATATATATATATATATATATCTTCCATGTCGGAGTACTAACCAAAAAATGCAGACAAGTCCTCGCTAAATGCTATCCAGATTAATAAGTCCTCGTAGTGGGTGATGTGGAGTGCACAAGGCGATGCGATAGCAAAAGTCAAAAGTCAACTCCGGTAAGACGTTCTGGGCGATATATGTTTGAGGAAACACAGAAAGAAAATCTGGGACATACTCTAGCTATCTTTGATTTAAGATTATAATTTGTATAAAAAGAAATAGTTAAAAAATTCGAATATTGAAGCTTAAAATAAAACGTAAATAAATATAAAGTAAAGAAGAAAGTTTAGAGACATTTTTTCATTCAAAAAGATTATTATTTTATAATCATTTTAGTTCTTCAAAATGTCCTTTATTCATTCCAAATATTTTCTATATTTTTCCCGACTTGAGAAAAATAGGTTTTCCCATCAGATATGAGAGAATTTCCGCGCAGTACCTAGTTTTCCCGCTGCACCTTCGACATTGTGGCTACCAAATTTGGCCAAGGCAATATTTTGTTCGTTTGGCAGGCCGTTAGAGATTTGCAAAAAGGTAAAACTGTAAAATGCATTTCGGCCTGCCTTAAATGGAGCGGGGAAAAGCCAGCCAGAACGCACAAAGATAGCGAGGGAAAAGTGCAAACATTGTTGCATTTTCCGCGCGGTTCGCGCAAATTTGCCTTTCAATGCGCACCGAAAACTGCAACTGCAACTGGATTCGGAGTCGGAGTCGGAGTTGGAATTGGAGTCCGCTATTGGAATTGGACTCGGAATCGGTATCGAAGCCACCACAACAATGGCCCAGCAGAACCCATGGAGGAGGAGGAGGAGGAGTGGAGACTCTGCTCGATAATCGCCTGCTACTGGCTGCTGCTGCTGCTCCCATGATTTTTAAGTGGACGGTATTCCGGAGCATTTCGCCAATAATTGCCGCTGCAAATATGAGTCTTTTCATTTTGCATTTTCCTGCATTTTCCAGCATTTCCCTGCCATTCCCCAGCCCCGACAGCAGCTGCAAAATTCTCCGCTGCAATTGCCGTAATGAGCTGCAAGTTGCTGCGTTATTTATTCAGTAATTCCACACTTTCGAGTGCGTATAAAAAGGTTCAGGATTTCAGGGCATTCGGCACACCTAGAGTATTTGTCTGTAAGAGCAGTCTGGCAGATCTACACAGTGAGAAAATGAGTGCATTTTGGCATCGATTGGCGGAACCCTATGCCGAGGGCTGGAGGGTTTTCAAGAACCCAAAACTGCAACCGCAGCATATAATTGCATATTCTACGAGGGATTTATTAAAGTGGGCATTAATAAAATTAATATTTTTATTAATAAATAATAATTATAACTAAAAATAAAATAATATACAAATAAACAATGGCTTAAAGAAAGTTTAAAACCAGGAAAAGGAAGTGGAATTCATAAGCCTGCAAAGTTACATTGTTAAACTTTCAAAAAATCTTACAAAAATTTTAATTTTAATTTAAAATATTAAATTCGGTATGCAGAACTGTTAACAGAATAAAAATTAATATCGAAAAGCTTTACGAATTGAAATTAATGCATTTTTGGCTAAGTTATGACAGATTTTCATGACTTCCATAAGTTAGCTTGCTTTCTTGTTATTATAATACTATATAAAAGGTATTCTAACTAGTCAACTAACTAGAAACTATGACTTGCATTAAAAATTATAAGGCCTCGTATTATTTAGAACTAATTTTTTAAAATGTAATTTATATATTTCAGAGTCATGGGCCTGTACACAAACTCTGAAGAACGCAGAGAGTCAAAGAAAGTGGTTTGGCACTATTACATCTATATTCAATCCCTTATAAGCTGGGTCTCTTTGATTTCTGGAGTGTTTGATTCCGTGGGAGATTTGGTGAATCTGGGACGTGATCTGGCTTTTTCCATAACGGTTTGTGATAACAACATACTTATCATCAGAATCCTACACATACTCTCTCCTTTATAGCTCCTGTTTATCCTTCAGAGAATAATGTTTTTTGCCTTCTATGCCGATGACTTTGATCAGGTGGTTGATGTTCTAGAGGAATTCTTTCGCAGGGAACCCATCAGTTCCGCAGCTGCGGAAGTGAGAGCTATGAAGAGATTGCGATTTCTAATGCTTTCAGGCATGCTGGCGCTCTGGACCAGCTGTATTATGGCTTTTTGTGTGATAAAGATATTGACACCCTTCTGGATGGAATCGCAGATACTGCCATTCCATGTGGTCTGGCCCTATCAGCTGCACGATCCCTCGAAGCATCTTGTTGGCCATGTCATTATATATTTCTCCCAATCTTTTACCTTGACGTTTCTGTTGCTTTGGTTTTGCATTGAGGAGAACATGGCAGCGTCTATCTTCTTTGAGATGACATCTGCCTTGAAAGTGCTCGGATTAGAGCTCAGAAGCCTCCAGAGGTTCTGCAAAGGCAATGAAGTGCTGCTGGCCAGGGAACTGAAACGCTTGACCCAATTTCATCAAGAAATTATTTAGTGAGAGTTTCTTAATTAAAAAGTAATAAAAATATATATATTTTATGGTATACTTACAGCCTCTCCGATCGCTGCAATCACATTTTCAATGGTATCTTCATATGGCAAATGATTGTTAACTTTCTGCTGGTCTCTCTGTCGGCCTTTGAGGTCTTGGTGGCAAGGAATAACCCCAAGGTGGTTGTGGAGTATCTCGTTATGATTTCCATGACCTTGGGTCACCTCTCCTATTGGTCGAAATTTGGGGATATGTTGTCCCAGGAATCCCTGGAGGTGGCCACCGCAGCGTTCGAGGCCTACGATCCGCGATTTGGTTCGAAGGCCACGAATCGAGACATTGGTTTGCTCATCATGAGGGCTCAGCAGCCGCTGACCATCAGGGGAAGTCCCTTTCCACCATTTAACTTGAATAATTACATGGCTGTAAGTAATGTACTTTAGAGATATTTCATAATGTATAAATGTATATTTCCCTGACAGATACTGAAGCAATGCTACTCCATTTTGACTCTGCTGATGAACACTTTGGAGTAGTCACAAACCTTACAGCTTAACTATTATAAATTAGTGTGTATTAGAGCTGAACTAGTTGGGATTTAATAAATAGTATTGGCTTCGATTTCACTAACAGCTTTATTAAATCTCTCATCGACTGTATCTACAATTTCGGGGCCACTCCGAAGAAAGTTCTGCACTTTATGCACGCGACCCCGAAAGGTCACCTGTGCTGCAAGTAACGAGTGGCAAGTTGCAGCAGCAGCAGGAGAAGCAGCAGCAGCTTGGCAATCCCAAGTGGAAGTGGAATAGTAGTCTTTGGCTTCCAAGATTGGGCTCATAAATCGCGCAACTGTGTGGGTATCCCGAACTGGCAGCTGGGAGCTGGGAGCTGTGGTGGACTGGCTGACTGCTGCTCCGTCATTAGCTTGATTGAATCTTATTGTTGGCAATTAACCTTCGCAGCGATGGGGCCAAGTGTCTGAGGTCTCCGATCCTGACATTTTGCTGAGTCCGTTCCGCTCGGAATAACTTCATTTGCCGCCGCCTGCGGCCTGCCACTACATGGCATAACATGTCATCTGCCTGCTGGGCCTCTACACTAATTGCCAGCGACAAGTAGCCTCAATTAATTAGCGAACGCCAGCGGATTAGGCCAATATCCAATATCCGATCCAAGATCCCAGCAGCTCTTGGAACATTTGCATCTGCACGAGTGCAAAACCTGCCCCGGCCTGGCCACGAAAAGTAAAAAGTCTCGCATAATGCACAACGAATTTCTCTGGGTTTAAAGGAGATGGAAAAACAGTGGTCGCTAGGCAGCTTTTTATATTAGAATATAATTAATTACAAGTATATTTTATACACCTAATTATAATTTAATATAGATATATGCATATGCATTTAAGTATGTCTTTTTAGATGCATCAAAACATGCTTCTCTTTAAGATTCTATTTATTCCTATTCCTATTCCTATAATTCTATTTTCCCGTACAATTTAGTTCTGATTTCTCTCTTTATTTCCATGAATTGTTAATGAATTTATTAATTAATTAATCTATTAATTCATCCGATTAGTTAATGCCACTGTGCCGCGACAAAGTTGAGCTGCAAACGATTTGTCAGACAGTAGTTTCTTTCTCGTTGCGGCTCATTTAAGAGCTCACTTCCTACTTACGTTTGAATATTCGCTGCAGCAATTGCAATTGCATTTCTGGTGCCTGTGTTTATTCGACGACTCCTTTGGGGTCTGCCCCTGCTCGTAACCCCTCCGAGCTGCCCAGTTTCATAGCCGTTTTCCATCTAAATTGCATGCAGCGCCTTTGTCATGACATGACAGCAGCCTAATTCATCATTATGGCTACACGCGGGACACGGGACATGAGACAGGGGACATGGGACACGGGATTGGAGTCTGTGCGGATTGAGAGAGTTTTGTCGCGACTTTCGCTAGACATGAGATGCGGTTTGCATCTGGGCAGCGATCTCTTCGACCGTGATTCATTCATGAGCAGTAGTTGGATTTCTCGCTTGCATGCAGCTGGAGCTGGAGATGGAGCTGGAGATGGAGCTGGAGCTAGAGCCACGATGATAATGATGATGCATGCTTAGCTGGCTCGGGAGCTGGTTAGGAGAGGCAGGCTGGGATGCGATGGATGCACTTTAGAAGGCAAAAGTGCACTGTCGATAGGCTGATGATTCGCCTGTCGACATTCAACGAGCCGGGCCAAGACGACGACATTATCGTTGGTAGAAGTCAGGCAAGTCAGGGAAGTCGGGATGCTAGGATGCTGTCGGGGATGTCAGTGAGCTGAGCCTCTAGACCCGAACCCGCGCAGTTATTTGTATGGTTTATTATCTCCGCACAATATCGCGCGTTGTGGGGGCTTGGGAAGTTATTGAAAGACCAAAGACCAGGCCCAGGCCCAAGCCCCTCTATTCGAAGTGAAGTGAAACTTCTGAGAGACGCACAACACACTCTCTGACATTAAATGGGTTCAAATGGAGTCAAATACACAGGGAAAACAGGCTTCTATCAAAGGATGTCACTCTTAAAGTGCTTTGACTTTATCTAAGACTAATTATATTTAGCTGCAAGTAGAGTAGTTTCTATATTGCTCCCGATTTGCGCTATTTCCGCTGCAGCCAAGCGTATTAACTCTCCGGATCCTTATCGTCTGGCCAAAATCGTGTGACATTGTAAATCGTCTGAGGGGAATAACCGACCCAGTTAGTCAGCAATCGCAAACCCAATTTGCCGACATGCGCCAATTCCCCCGAAACACAGCGAAAAGGTGTCAGACATTCGGTATAGACTTGGATTCGGATTCAGATTGGGCTTCGGCCTCTTAATCATCGAAGCGCAGAGGACAGGACAAATGCCATGCACGACTTCATTATTAGGCAGTCCCATATGCACATCATCGAACCAGGAGCTCGTGACATGGCCTCCAGTCCAGATTGGGGCTAGTCTGATTAGTTTTCCCTCTCAACCGACACGAAAATGTCCCTCAAATTTGTTTAGTCAGCGGAGAAGGAATCGTCGTAGCCGTCGTCGTCGTCGTCGGAGTCCAGGATAGAGACCCATTAAATTCCTCCTGGCTTGGCTGTTGCTAATGAAGTCATAAAACCGCATGACATTTTCGATGCCTCCGCGGATCTCACTTTTCCAGAGAGAGGACAACCCTCTCCCCTGGACTTGTATTGTCTGGTGTCTGCGTCTGTTGTCCTCCCGGAGCTCAATCGTTCCAATATGCAAATGCCCAGATCGCCCGTCGCCACCCACAGACTGGGCAGAAGCCGGGGAAGGAGCGAGTCGCTGAGGGGGACCTCCCTACTACCGATCCATATGACCATATGTCCGTATCGGGCCCGAAATCTTTCGCTTTCGATTAAGCTGAGCCGAGGTTGGGCCTGCCAGCAGCCAAGAGCTCAGAGCTTGAGACCAGCAAAGCAAGACTTAGGCCCAGCTTTATCGGTTGGAAGCTGCGAGCTGATTTTCTGCATTTCATTTCGGCTCTGGGATTCGTGCTGGAAATATGCAAAAATGCTGCAATCTGCGGACAGCACGTTCGGAGGGCCTTTCGTGTCATAAATGGCATAAATATTCCTTCCTTCTTGACCGGGCAACCTAAATATTTTAGCAGGCAGCCGCAGCAGCAGCAGCAGCAGATGCTGCTTTCCTTGATTGTCTTCATAACAATGCCAACTTTCACTTCCTCGGCGATCGTTGCCGATCCCCAGCGAAATTGAAATTAAATCGTTTTTCATTTTTATGAGCTGAAGGAGGCTTATTGATGGTGGTTCGTTTTGATATGGAAATGTATATGGCAACTGATTCCGTATGTAAATTTGTGCCAGCAGCTGTGCGTTTCTCGCACTGTAATTACTTCCAAGGCTGTTGTATTTTATGGCCTTTAAGCACTTCTTGGGTTAATAAGCTTATAATCAGTTGTGGGTTTGCTGCCTTGCAGCGTTAGTTTCCTAAAAGCACTCAGAATGGAGAGTTTACGTCGCTTTCTAAGTTTCTATAAGGAAATTTGGATGGTCCTGAGGGATCCACTACATGAGCTCGAGCACATTACCCCCTACTACTTTCGAGAACAAATGATGTAAGTGTTTATAAGGAAACTAATAAATATTTATAATATATTCCTAGAGCCATGATCTTGTACACCAACTCGGCGGAACGCCGTCTGCCTTTCCGAACTCTGTGGCACACTTTAGCCCTGATTCAATTCTCAGTACTTTTCGCAACAATGTGTTATGGTTTGACGGAATCGCTGGGAGACATTGTGGAGATGGGCCGAGATCTTTCCTTTATCCTAGGGGTTCGAATATGTTACTTTCCAAAGTAAGATCGGAACTAACCACAGCCTTTCCAGCAGATGTTCTTTATATTCTTTAAGGTCGTTTACTTCCATTGGTATGCCGATGGACTGGACGAAGTAATTGATGATCTGGAGGCCTATCGCCACTGGATCAGAGAGGGTCCTGGTTTCGCAGAAGCGCAATCTACTAGGCGTCGGACCTTCAAACTGGTCCTTATACTACTGCCAACTTGGTCCTTCTTTATGGTTGTGTTCATCATATTGCTCGTAACATCCCCGTTGTGGGTGGCTCAGCAGAGCCTGCCAATCCACGCAAAGTTTCCTTTTGACTTTCAAAATAAAATCAAGCATCCCAAGGCCCACGCCCTTTGCTACTTGTCCCAGGTCCTGGTGATTCCCTACAGCCTCATTTGGCTCGTGTGCATGGAGGGATTGTCTGTGTCCATATACTGGGAAATTACCTGTGCCATCAAGATGCTGTGCATTGAACTTCGATATCTGCCCAAAAGATGTCATGGAGACAGGCAGTTACTGAGAAGGGAATTACACCGAATAATAAAGTTTCACCAGAAAATATTGAGGTAAATAATACGAAACACAAAGTAACTTTAAAGGAAGTAAGAAATATTGCCGCAGCATTCTAGATCGCACCAACGAGGTTTTTCACGGCACTCTCAAGATGCAGGTGATAGTCAACTTCTTTCTGGTCTCCTTGTCGGTTTTCGAGGCTTTAATTGCTCGAAAGGATCCCAAGGTGGCCTTCCAGTTCGGAGTCCTCATGCTACTCGCCTTGGGACACCTATCGTTGTGGTCCAAGTTCGGGGATATGATGTCGCAGGAGTCCTTGGACATTGCTCAGGCTGCCTATGAGGCCTATGATCCGCACTCGGGATTCAAAGAAGTTGGTCGGGACCTATGTATCATGATTGCGAGAGCCCAGGATCCTATGAAAATGGTAGCCAGTCCTTTTCCGCCTTTTAATTTAATAAACTATTCTGCGGTAAGTCGATTTTTAATCATATGGAGAGCATTACAACGCAACGCAATGAAGGATTCCTTACAAATTGAATTTAATTTTTTAGATACTACATCATTGTTATTCAATCCTGACGCTACTTCTTAATACTTTGGATTAATGGAAGAAGAACAATATAACTATTTAATTATTTTATAAAATAAATTGCCTTCATAGAAAATACTTCAATAGCCAAGATACATGTATTAATAAGCGGGAAATGTCATTAAATGCAATATGTAATCAAAACAGCTGCAAAATTCTCGTTCTGCAATTGTTTCGAAGACTCTTTATACCTTTTATGGCCTATTAGCACTCCTTAAGCTAATATAATGGGGTGTTTATTGTATGCCCTACCTTGTTGGCTCCAGGATTCCATGGGAAATGGACCATATACAGCGTTTCCTACAATTTTATCAAATTGGATGGAGGGTCCTTTGGAATTCACAACAGGAGCCCGAGCACATTTCAACTTACTACTTTCGAGAACAAATGAAGTGTGTGTCTTATAAAGAACTGTGTTGCATAGGAAAATAATTTATATATGAATATTCCAAGAGCGATGATCTTGTACACAAGCTCCGCGGAACGCCGTCTGCCCTGCCGAACTCTGTGGCACACCTTAGCCGTGATTCAACTCTCCATATTTTTCACTACAATCTGTTATGGCTTAACGGAATCGCTGGGAGACATCGTGGAGACAGGCCGAGATCTCTCCTTCATCTTAGTTGTTCGAATATACTAAAGATAAATCGGAACTAACCACAGCTTTTCCTGCAGTTTTTCTTTATATTCTTTAAGGTCGTTTACTTCCATTGGTATGCCGATGGACTGGACGAAGTAATCGATGACCTGGAGGCCTATCGTCACTGCATCAGAGAAGGTCCTGGTTCCGCAGAGGTGCAATCTTCAAGACGCTGGCACTTTAAACTGGTTCTTATACTACTGACAACTTGGACTTTCTTTATGGTTCTGTTTATCATGTCGGTTGTAACATCCCCGTTGTGGGTGGCCCAGCAGACCTTGCCAATCCACGCCAAGTTTCCCCTAGACTTGCAAAGCAAGATCAAGCATCCCAAGGTGCACGCTCTTTGCTACTTGTCCCAGGTCCTGGTGATCCCTTACAGCCTCATTTGGCTCGTGTGCATGGAGGGATTGTCTGTGTCCATATACTGGGAAATTACCTGTGCCATCAAGATGCTGTGCATTGAACTTCGACATCTATCCAAAAGAGGTCAGGGAAATGGGCAGATATTGAGGGAAGTAAACCGATTAATCGGGATTCACCAGAATATATTGAGGTCAGTTATGCGAATTACAAAGAAAAAATAAAACAAAATAATAAAAGTGCCGCAGCATTCTTGATCGCACCAATAAGGTCTTCAGCAGCACTCTCAAGATTCAGGTGATAATCAACTTTTTTCTGGTTTCCTTTTCGGTTTTCGAGGCTTTGGTTGCTCGAAAGGATCCCAAGGTGGCCTTCCTGTTTGGAGTTCTCATGCTGCTCGCCTTGGGACACCTATCGTTGTGGTCCAAGTTCGGAGACATGATGTCGCAGGAGTCCCTAGACATTGCTCAGGCTGCCTATGAGGCGTATGATCCCCACTCGGGATGCAAGGAAGTAGTTCGAGACCTATGTTTTATGATTTCCAGAGCCCAGGATCCTATGAAATTGGTAGCCAGTCCTTTCCCGGCTTTTAATTTAATAAACTATACCACGGTAAGTTGATGCTTAAAACCATGTATGGTGTTGTATGATTCATTATCGTATTCATAATTTAAATTTAATATTTTAGATACTGAATCAATGTTATAAAATCCTGACTCTGCTTCTAAATACTTTGGACTAATGGAAAAGCAACTATAGACGTAATCGATCTTTTTTTTAGATAATTGCATGCATATAATATGCAGCATATTATATTAACAAGCCAAAGACGCCATTAAAATAAATACCTAATAAAAACACCTGCAAATTTCCCATTCTTTAATCGCTTTAAAGGCTATTATAGACATTAAATGGCATATTGGCACTCCTTGAGCAAATATAATCAGTTGTTGGCTTGATGCCTTACCTTGTTGGCTCCAGAACTCCCTGTGAAATGGATAATATTCAGCGTTTTCTACAATTTTATCAAATTGGATGGAAGGTCTTTTGGAATCCGCAAGAAGAACCCCCGCATATTACCTCCTACTGTTTTCGAGAGCAGATGAAGTCTGTGTTTTTGGAGTAACTGTGTTGAACAAGAAACTAACATAATATATTTTTTTTTTTAGAGCCATGGTCTTGTACACAAATTCATCGGAACGCAGTCTGCCCTATCGATCGCTTTGGCATACTTTTATGGTGTTTAAGATGTCCTTCGTTTTCTTTGCAATGTGCTATGGATTGACGGAATCCCTGGGCGACTTGGTGGAAATGGGTCGTGATCTCGCGTTTATTATTGGGGTTTGCTATGAAATATATAGTAAGCCCCGACGTTAATTAACTAGGTCACTCTTTGCAGACATTCTTTATTTTTTTCAAGCTCGTTTACTTCCATTGGTATGCCGATGGACTGGATGAGGTAATCGATGACCTGGACGCATGTCGGCACTGGTTAAGAGAAGGTCCTGGATCCGCAGAAGCTCGATCAGTCAGGCGTTGGCACTGCATGGTGATGTTTATGTTGCTCGTCGTTTGGTCGTTTTTTATGGGAATTTTTGTGATGTTGCTGAACACATCGCCGTTGTGGGTGGCCCAGCAGAACATGCCCCTTCACACTGTTTATCCCTTTGAATGGCACATCAGATCCAAGCACCCCATAGCCCACGCCCTTAGCTACTTGGCACAGGCCCTGGCACTCTCCTACTCTCTGGTTTGGCTCTTGATTATGGAGGGATTATCCGTGTCTATTTACTCTGAGATTACTTCTGTTATCAAGGTGCTGTGCATCGAATTTCGTCACCTGTCGGAAAAGTGTGCTGGTGACGATACGCTGTTGGGAAGGGAAGTTAACCGATTGATTGGGCATCACCAGAAAATATTAAGGTGAGTGATGTAAAACAGAAAACCAACTTATGAGGTAATTAGTTGTATTTTCACAGCATTTTGGATCGCACCAACGAAGTCTTCAACGGCACTCTCAAAATGCAGGTGATAGTCAACTTCTTTCTGGTCTCCCTGTCGGTTTTCGAGGCCTTAATGGCTCGAAAGGATCCCAAGGTGGCCTTCCAGTTCGGAGTTCTCATGCTGCTTGCCTTGGGACATCTATCGATGTGGTCAAAGTTCGGCGACATTATGTCACAGGAGTCCTTGGACATTGCTCAGGCTGCTTATGAGGCTTACCAGCCGCGCTCGGGATGTAACAAAGTAAACAAGGACCTTTGTCTCATAATTAAAAAAGCGCAGGATCCTATGGAAATGGTGGCAAGTCCTTTCCCGCCCTTTAATTTAATAAAGTATTCAGCGGTAAGCTAAGGTTAATGTTAAATTAGAAAATGTAGTTAATAGACTTTATACATTTTTTTAGATATTAAATCAATGTTATTCAATTTTGACGCTGCTGCTGAACACCATGGATTAATGCTACAAATGCAATTTAAAATATTTTACAAATTGATTATGAAATGTTCACCCAAAATAAAGTAACAAAATAAGTTTTTAATATGATTTTGTTTAATTCTTTTGTTTGTTTTTATTATTTTCAATTTGTATTTTGTGTGCCTAAATTATTTCTGCACAATTTAATGAATTTGCTGCGAAAACTATGATGTATTTGCTTTAGTTTTGTTTTGTTTCGTTTACATTTCCACGCAATTAGTTGGCTAATCTAAACATTGGAACATTTTGAGTTGCTCGTAGTAATTTTTTCGCTCCGCCTCCGTTCATTTCCATTATTTGTTATTTACTGGATGTTTGAGTTTTTAATTATAAATGCTTATTACGATTATTGTTGTTGCGGGACAGATGTAGAGAGAGAGAGGGGGTGCATTTAATGAATAAATATTTAAAATACAATATTGCAGTTGTTCATTCATCTGGCTAAACTAAATAAATCGAATTAATTAACTGGCTTAATCATACTTTTTCTCTCATTTGTACATAGCAACGTTGACTTAAATGACTAGTCTTTGGTTGTGTGTTATTTATGATTATTAATATTATTACGTTTTAAATGAAAACTTGAACTTTGCGTTTGCTGTAAAGAGGAATGTTTTGCTTTCGTCTCGCTTGCTTATATTTATACCCTTGCAGGGTATTATAATTTCAGTCAGAAGTTTGCAACGCAGTGAAGGAGTCATCTCCGACCCTATAAAGTATATATATTCTTGATCAGCATCAACAGCCGAGTCGATCTAGCCATGTCCGTCTGTCCGTCCGTCTGTCCGTCTGTCCGTCCGTCTGTCCGTCTGTCCGTCTGTCCGTCTGTCCGATTATACGCGAACTAGTCCCTCAGTTTTAAAGCTATCTGAATGAAACTTTGTAGATAGTCTTCTATATACTCTCACTCATACATAAGTCGGAACGAGCCGGATCGGTCAACTATATCATATAGCTGCCATACAACTATCGATA